>JARHVA010000364.1:5510000-5825182 GCA_037957365.1 Torreya grandis | reverse complement strand
ACACATTGGTACACTAGCTTGCAAACCATTTTTAGGGAGGATTTATTTGCTCTATGTAAGCTTTAGAAAGGTGATAGCTTGGACCTGGTGAAAGGGAAATGGGATATCACCCTCATGGAGGTTACACTGAGAAATGCATTCTAATATAGTAAGGAGGGTTGAGAGAGATTAATTGGTATCTCTTATTTAGATAATTTGAAAATAAGTTTCACATGATTATGGACTATCAGATACATTATTATCATGTGAATGTAGGTGATGTAAACTATGAACATAACAATAAGTGTATGTGTGTGTTTTAGAATTTGAACTTACATTAGTTTGAACATGAGATATAGGTCAAGTAGAGGGATAAATATAAGGTTTAGACTCAATGTATTCTTCACCAAAGTCATAGTAATCATCGTTATTCCAAGGCTCATCAAAATTAGAGTATAATTGTAATTGGCTTGTAGAAGTATGAGTAGAAGAATTATCATTTGCATGCTCACTGTGTGTGTGTGTGTGTGTGTGTGTGTGTGTGTGTGTGTGTGTGTGTGTGTGTGAGAGAGTGAGAGAGAGAGAGAGAGAGAGAGAGAGAGAGAGAGAGAGAGAGAGAGAGAGAGGAGAGAGAGAGAGAGAGAGAATATTTTAAATTTTTACTATGATCAAATATATCATCATGTATGGGTGTAATGTAATTCATGTATTCACTAGAGAGAGAGAGAGAGAGAGAGAGAGAGAGAGAGAGAGAGAGAGAGAGAGAGAGAGAGAGAGAGAGAGAGAGAATATTTTAAATTTTTACTATGATCAAATATATCATCATGTATGGGTGTAATGTAATTCATGTATTCAGAGAGAGAGAGAGAGAGAGAGAGAGAGAGAGAGAGAGAGAGAGAGAGAGGAGAGAGAGAGAGAGAGAGAGAGAGAGAGAGAGAGAGAGAGAATATTTTAAATTTTTACTATGATCAAATATATCATCATGTATGGGGTGTAATGTAATTCATGTATTCAGAGAGAGAGAGAGAGAGAGAGAGAGAGAGAGAGAGAGAGAGAGAGAGAGAGAGAGGAGGAGAGAGAGAGAGAGAGAGAGAGAGAGAGAATATTTTCAAATTTTTACTATGATCAAATATATCATCATGTATGGGTGTAATGTAATTCATGTATTCACTAGATATGTGTGGAGTGCATGTATGATTATTAATTTCAATCTTGGATTAAAAAGTAGAATTAGAATCATGTTTTTATTTGTCATATTATGACATGTAGGAGAAGAGTTAGAGATATTTACATTATGCAAAGAATCATTATGTCAAGCTTAGAATTTAAAGTATGTTGATAAAATAATTTCATATACTTTAGTTTGTGCATTGGTAAAAGGTGTAATATCATTTGTACATGTTTAAAATTTAAATAATAAGGATAAAGAGGATGTATTACTCTTTTCTATGTTACTTGAGTCATGTGAAAGTATATTTCATTTATTGCACTTATCTTGTTTTAATTTATCTAAGGAGGTAGATAAAATGTTTGAAAAAATAAGATCACATTGGAATAAAACACTACCAACAAGAGGTTATTTTGGAATTATACTGTTAGTTTGATTTTGAGGAGTAGGAGAAGAGGGAGAGGAAAGAGAAGAAGATGCATCTAGTATATACTCATCAACACTTTCATTATCATTCTCATAGTAATATTCATATAAACCATCACAAAAATAATAATCATCATCATCGCTATAAATAAAATCATTATCATGTGGTAATTTTCAATCTTGAAAATTTGTCTATTCATTATTGTAATTATGATAAAAATCCAAAAATTCATCCTCTGGGTGAGGGATAAAAGGCTTCTTGGATGTCATTTTAAACTTACCAAAGAAGATTATGTAAATAATGAACAACAAACACATAGTATGCATAATTTAATATAACATAGGTATATGTGCAATGATGGGAAATATTTATCCCAATATCAAGATTGTAATTGAAACTCTAAAGTCTAGTATTTGGATGTATAGGGACCTGATGTGTGGATCTAATGTTTGATGAGGGTTATTTGAAAAATAATAAATGATATTAAATTAATGAAAATATATTATAATATTGATTTGTATGAGTTAGTTTCTACCAGCAATTAGTAAAAATAAAATTTTATAACCCTAATTTAGTGTAAAATGAAGAAAGTAAACCCTAGGCTAAACTAAGATTTTAAGCAATATTCAAAGTAAGCCAGGTTCACTAATTTTTTTAATTTTTTAGGACTTATTAGATGTAAATATTAGGTTTTTAAAGTGTTGATTAAAATAATAACTTGAGATAAATGTAGTAAATAGTTAATTTGATAAGTTCATCCTAAAATAGTAAATATGTTGAGAAAGTGTACTGATTTAGAGCAAAATAGGCATTTTTATGACTTAAGATCTATAATAGGATTAGAGATCAACCATACATATTTTATTATATAGATGTACCTAAAAATAATATTTTAAAAATATTACCCTTATGAGGATAGTTCCACCATGTGGCATTAGTGTGTAATTATGGTGCTAGTGTCCTTAGAATAGTTGCCTAAAAATTTTAGAGATGTCGTAGGAGAGTTTGAGGGACCTGTAAGTGATTCTATGACTTTTATAATTTTTCATATATCACTATTTTACATTAATCTCTTTGAAAATCCTAATTAACACTTACAAACATGAAATAATAACCAAATCAAATGCAAAATAAAGGAAAAAAATGGGTTTTGGGATATCACAATCACATAGGGTATAACCCTCGTTGCCCTAGTCACTACCTACATTAATTCCATTCCTAAGGGTCTCAAATGATATGTAGTTATCCCTTAGGGAATGTTCATAATAAATCAAAATTTTATGCTATAATGACTTTCATTTAGTCCCTTAGTTGATCAAGCATGAAATTCTAGATGTGATAGCTAAGTAATATGTAGTGTGCTAAGATGTATTATTAATTGATTTTATGTAATTATGTGCCTAAATAGTAAGTGTTAGATGTAAAATTAATTGTGAGGATATTTATATAGAATAAAATTTTATTTTTATGTAAGATCCTTATTTGTTGGTTGACAAAACATAAGAGAGGGATAAAAACATAATATAAGGCTCAAGGGAGGGTTACGACCCAAAACATGGAAGACAATGACCATTGGACACTAACACCAAAAGGTGAACACTATCATCATTGGCACTAATGTCTGAGTAATGGAACTAGTGTCTTGAGGTTTTAAAATATAGAAAATATTAGGTAAAATAGGTTGTGGGGCCCTATGATTAGGAGGGGATGACATAGACCACTAAGGGTGCAACAAATAGGTGAAAAATACATAATAAAGATAAAAAGAACCAAAATGACCATGTAAACAAGAGATACATTCATCACTAATACCTTCTTATGAAATAATAACAAAATACCTATTATTTTTGGTTGCTTGATCAAATTAGGGTGTATACATTTGGCTAATCATAAAAATTCTAAACTATGTAAAAAATTTGGCTTAAAGTTCATACCTCATTAACTACTACTTTTCTTAGTGAAAATAATCTAAATTAATCAAGTAGTCATGGATGAAATAATAGATCAACCTAAGTATAATAAGCATTTAATCAAATCAAAAACACCAGACCCATTAGGTACATTTTCAAAAGTTCTAAATTTAGTCACATATGTAAAAGACATATACAAATACATCAAGGCATACTTGATTGAAATTGATCATACAAAATTAGAATAAGAGAGAAGAAACATGATGTAGGTGAACCCTAAAAATTAATAGTTGGATCATAAACCAAAATTTAGAGTTATTCCATGATTGAAATTTTTCATTTAGTGTCAATTTCCATATTTTACACTAATGTCAAGTATGAATATGGTGATACTAAGTAAGACACATGAGGATATCTTATATCTAGACCAAAAATATTACATTTCCCCTAAGGTGATTCAAATAATAACTAAGCATTAAAGGAAGAGAATTCTACCCATAAGTATAATGTAATGATCAAAGAAAGCATTAACTCCATAACCGTGATGATAGGTATAAAAATCAACTGTATGAATCTATCTATTCAGATCATGAAGTATGCAAAAATTAGATTTTACACAAAATCTATTGCCTAGAAAGTGTATTACAAAAACATATAGGACTTTATAATAGTAAGGAGTGTAAAAATAACATATGACATTAACTCCACTAGCATTCAGTATGACTTGGTAACCATGCTATATGAAAAATTCATGGAGAATTTGTGGAAGATAAATAAAGCTAAAACTATTCAAAAATTTTACTATAGTTCTTTACTATTATTAATTTCAATGTGCTTTACCCATACTATTATAAGGTATGAGGGAAGGATAAATTGTAACTCTAACACACCCATAAAATCCCAAATCATTAAGGTGATGAACATTATCCCTATAGTATGACAAGTCAAACACTTCTTACACCAGGAATGAGTAATGAAGAGTATGGTAGAAGGAATGTATAGAATATAGAGGGAAATTGTCAATAAATAATTTACACAGGTCAATTTTTATTAGATATAAATAACCTATTCATTAATCCATTCATTAATAAATTGTACCTCTCCCACTTGTGCCCTATGACATTACAAATGAACAAGTTGAGAGAGTGATCATTAGGGATAGGAGCCTCCCACTAGACCCAAGGTCACAAAAAAATTCATTGAAATCGGGGGAGGTTATCAACAAGAGTAAGAATAAGAAGAGGATAAATTTTAGGTTGTGGAGCTAAAAGCTTCACCAGGATGCAAACAGGAGAAGTTACGGAGGATGCAGAGTTGTAGAGTGAGTTGCAAGAAAACCGACATCAATTTGATTAGCCGACGTCGACAACATTGTAGTGAAGGAAAAACTAGCGTCGGTTACCAGTCGACCGACATCGGTCATGGAGGAGCCGACGTCGGCAGCCTGTACGAGAATAGGCAATTTGCATGTTGATCTCGAAGAGTATTTTTGGACTGTTTGTTTGCATGTCAAAGGCTAGTCTTAGTCTTGAGTTGTGCATCTAATTATTGTAATTAGGTTAGTCTAATTATTGTAAGCATGAGATCTATATATGGACTCATGGGCTATATTGTAAACTTGTAGCTAGAGAGTAAGAGAGCAATAAGCTCCTTCAGATAGAGGAGAGTAATGGTGTGTTCCTCCTAGTGCCATAGTACCAAGGTGGGTACTAGTTTGGAGAATCAGTTGGGTTCTTTGTATGTGTATGATCTTGGTCAGCATTTGTGCATGGCTTTTTATAGGATATCTACAATGGTGAGTAAGGTCTAGTGATTTACAGGTAGCAGCAGAGAGCAGGAGATCTACTTGGAGTACGGTTGTGTACTTGGTGAACTGGTAGCATGTTATTGACTGGTTGGAGAGGTGAACATCAATTCTATATTGGAGTTGATTGTTGTGACCAAGAAAGAGAGGGAAGAAAGTCTTGAGGTGTGGCAAACCTTTGAGGTGGAAGAAGAAGTGGCATCTTCTTTATTGTATATTCTTCTGAGTGATTATTAATACAATTGTGTATTGTCTCTCAATTCCTGTGTTGTTTCATATTTCTAGTTACTTTATATTTCTAGTTAAATTCCATGTTTAGTTGCTAATACAATAAGTAATCATATGTGCTCTAATTGATGGAGCAAGATCTTGACTAAGTAGGCATCAGAGCATGTTTATTGTTCTAGGTTCCTGACAATAAAATTAGTGAAGGTCCAATACCCCTAGGAGGAATAGGGTTATCTAAACCTCAATTTGGTATCTACAAATCTTTAAGACCAATGAAACAAGTTATAGAATTAGGGATTTTAATGTGGAAGAAGAAGAGGAAGAAGAGGACACAAACTCATTTATTTTCCAATACTCTACCACATGTGAATAATTTAGAGAATAATAGATGGAAGAGAATGGTACTCCACCCTACACATTTAGACAAAGAAAAGAATCACCTAGGGGAGACTTACCCTTATAATCAATGAGAAAATCCCATCCTATAAAGGAACCTAAGACATCTCCCACTTCATCTTTGAATGATGGACAAACCTTACTAAAAATGAGTGGGAATAAAAGAGGATGGATCCTATCCCAATAAGAGAAACATAAAGTAAATAGAAAATAGAAAGAAATGAAATCCTTATCTAAGAAGCTAATAACCAAGTCATATTTATATCCCTCAAAGGAAAGGAACACCATATAAATGGAAGAGTACATAGATAAAGAGGTGAATATTGAGTACCCAAATATGAATACTCTTTTAGGTATGTTCCATGCTAAAGGGGGAATAAATAAGGTGGGTAACCTATATAAGATTTAGGATACCATAGGGCAAAATAGGGTGATAAGGGTAAATCTAGAATATATGGTGCTTAATTCATATGAGTTAGATGACATCATGTATAAAACACTATAATAATTGTATAATATCTTTATTAATTTTAGGGACATAAATAAGGTACTAAAGTCATTATTGAAAAATAAAAAGAGGAAGCCTTAAGGATAACTACCACAACATCTCCTAGTTGTTGAGGCTCTGGAAAAGAAAAAAATAATTAGATAAGGCCAATTAAATATAGGATGATATGATTCAAAAATTCAAACAATTGGAACAAGAAATTGAGTAATAAGATAGAAAAAATTAAAAGATTACAATATTGGATACACAATAAGCAAAACAACTATTGGAGAAAAAAAATAGAGAAAAGAATAAAAGAAGATATTAGAACTATAAGAAGAAACCAAAAGAAAACTATAAGTTGAAAAAATTGAGGCAAAAAATTTTGAGGAAGAAAATAAAAATCAAGAACAAGAGGAAAATAAAAATGAGGAAGAAAAATAGAAAAAAAGTTTGCAAATAAGAAAAGAGGAAAAAGGAATAGGAGGAGAAAAAAAGAACATAGAAATAAAATAGAGAAAATAGAAAATAAAAAGAGACAAGATGAAGAAAAAAATCAAAATTTGGATGAATTGAAAAATAAATAGGAAGACAAACAAAAATAGGAATTAGATGAAAATAAATAAATAAAACAAATAATGGTTTAATAGGAGAAGGGGAAGGAGAATGAGATGAGCCAAAGGATTGAGTCCAATGCCTAAGACACCACATAAAGTACTTTGGGCATATTAGGGAAAATCCAAGGAGTTACTAAAAATACTATGGACCTAATTGCTCAGATAAAATCAAAATTATCCAAACATAAATAGAAAACATATACCATTCTAGTGCCATCTAGTTATATTTAGTTAGGTCAAGGAAGGAAAATTGAAGTGGCACTACAATACTTAACTCCCATTGAAAAAAAAATGGTGGGATAAAAGCTAATTCAAATTTATAGAGGATATTTGATGATGTATTGTGCTACATTAGTGGAGGAAATTAATAAATGTTTATCTACCTTAGCCACTGTCATACCACAGTTTTATTTAGATACCACTCTATCAATTCAACAATAATTAGTAGAAATAGTGGAGAAATTTATCAACCATCTTGGAGCTATAAGGGATATATCCCTCATCACAATGGAGGCTCAAGAGGAATATAAGGTGGATATATTAGGGCCACTTAAATGGGAAACTAGGTAAATAGAATAATGTACAAGGAACAAGTAGGTAAGATGAAGGAGAAATTGGAGGATGCTTCTACCTAATTCACTTACTAACTTAGATGGACATTATGGATGTTAGATAAGAAAGATGAGTTAGAGTAAATATAAAAATAGTTGAGCACAATTTCAACCCATTTTGGAGCTCAACACATACCCTCCATTAATGAAAGGGCATAAATGATATCTCTATATGAATAATATAAATAGAAGCAACAAGAGTGGATATATATATATATATATATATATATGAAATTGAGGACTATGGTGATTAATAAGAAGATAAATGGAGAAAATAGAGCTTCACCTAAAGACACATACTAATTACACTTCTTCTCTAGACAAAGCCCCTGTTTCTAATGACATTGTCTTGGTGGCCAAGGAAAATGTGGTGATTGAAAATATGATTATAGATGTAAATAAGTTTATATTGGATTATGAAAATTTCCCTCATATAATGATTTCAAATTATTATTAGTATCTGCCCAAACAATGGGAACCCACTGCATGATCTTTAGCCATGTATAATAGTAGTTGTCATAATTTTGTTATACTCAGGTGGATTACGATAAATTTTTGGTACCTACCAATAAAAATAGAGTTGTATTCAAGATGATACAATGATATAAAATATAATAAAATGTTGGTAGGATTCTCTAGTAGTCAAAGAACCCAAATTTAGGTACCATAAGATTGATTTCATTATCGCAACAATAAAACACTCTTGCAGGTCAATAAGATAGATGATTATACTAACTAGGGATGCAATAAGAAAGAAAGATTTATTGAGACAAAGGATAAAATGATTATAGAAATGGAATTTCTCACATATACATTACCATTGATTGATTTTTAATTGGCTTGGTATTTATATCATATCATCTTAAATAGATAAAGAGACATAGAAGAATATAGGTGAATATAAATAGTTATGTAAAGGTCATTAATAAACTTAACCTATGTAATAGAATTAATGGTATATAATAAAGAGTATATGAACTATTATACTAAAATTTTATATCAATATTTATAAAATAAAGGATTTGGAGTAGTAATTTCATGTGTCCTATGTACTATGTATGATTTACTGTAACTATAGGCACAACTTATTTTTAAATTAATGATAAAGAATTAACTCAATATGAACCTTTGATATACATTAATATAACTAACATAAAATTATCTAACATAAAACTATATGTAGCTAACCACTTCATATTTTATGTCAACAATATTTATGGGGTCACACTATTGTGGCCCACTTATACAAGGATATCTATAGGTTTGTACTAGAGAGTCATGGTGGAGGTATTGGATCTAGTACTCTATTACATGTTCAGGATTATGATCATATCATAATGGTATGGACATTTGGTAGTCCCCTACATAGATGGTTTCATCTACAAATGTTTTTAGAGTGGTGGGTATTTACATGTGGTAGTCTACATACCACGATAGAGTACTATGTTACTTTTAATAGGTTAACTTCTATTTAGATTATATGGAATCCTTACATGAGTTTTTTTGGATGTCCCAATGATGTACATGAGTTTAAGAGGATCCATATCAACATGTTTTTAGTTGATAATTTTCTTAATGTTTATGATTTTTTATAATACAACCAAGTTTATGGAAGTTTGGTATATAGCAGGGAGTGCCCATGACAACCTACCCACAGAACTAGACAACATGGAGTGGGAATAGGCCCCATCATATTCAGGTAATTATGATAATAGATCTATCCCCACATCTAATGGATGAGTGAGATCACATGGTTCCCCTAGTTATAGGGGATTATGAAAGATGTACATATGGCTATGTGTTGTGGTGGGATAGATCCTAGTGGCCAATATTATTTCCTATTATAATTGATACCTAAGTGTCATTCTTTCAACATAGGGGTGAAGGAGGAGAGATAGGAAAGGAGTCAGATGATGATGATCTTGTAGGACCAACACCTATGGATGAGGTTTCCTCTAGGGACACATGTGAATACCATAGTTTTTAAATTTGGCATTTGATTTGGTTATAATGATAGATAAAATATTTGATGTATAGATGTAGCTAACTAGTATCATATCTCTGATGTTTACATGTAATTAGGAGTGGGTGATAATCATGGATTAGGTGATATAGGCCCTCACATAGAACATGTCTATGGATATAGCTAAAGATGGATTTATTAATAGGTTCATTGACATTATATGTGATCATGTACCTTTATTTGATATTGTAGTGAGAGTTGTGGAAGCATAACATACTACAACCACTAATCATGAGGATCTACGTATAGATGCCAAAATTTATAACCATTTCCCTATTATGCTATCTTTTAGGCTATTGATTTAATAATTAAATATAGATGCTATAAATCTACACCATAGCTTGAAATCTTGAAATAAGATGAGTTTGAAATGTGGTAGAAACCTCCAAAAATCTATATTTTGCATCTTAACTCTTGGAAATCCCAAACCACTCTCAAACATCTTGAAAGTATATACATAAAATATAACTTAAAGTATAAGTATAAAATATGGTATAAATTAGATGTCCATAATTAAATGTCAAATTATACCCCCTTTTTATCCATGATAATTAATCTTATTAATTACTATTTACTATCCATAACCACCCAAAATCTTTTAAATAATCAAAATTATAAAAATCAATAATAGATAAATTTACCCAACCTCTTAACAAACTTATCCCATGGTTAAAATAACCCAAAAAACCTCATAATTCATTTTAACCCTCTTTTACCCCATGCCAACCCATTAGAATGGCTTTTCATTTAGCTTCACCCATTTTTGGTAGATCGACATCGATCTTCCAAAAGTGACACCAATCGGCTAGGATCGATGATGATCCATTTATATACAACAAACCTCCATGGACTAGGAGGGGAATGTGACTACAATTTTGGAACCTGAAATGCTATTAGAATCTCATTATAACTTGCATATAAAATTTATCAATAACCTGCTATCTTGTGCAACTTTTGTTAGAGATCTTATCAAAGGTTTTTGAAGGATTTTCTCTCTCAACTTATCAAAGTTCATTTTCATCCATCAAAGGTTAGTTTTGATTTTAAATTCATTCACATTTTAAATCTATTGTCTTTTATGTCTATCTGTGTCTGTCTTACATTCAATTTTTATCATTTTATTAAAAATACAGGTCATCATTATAGTCTATTTATAATTCAACACTTTTACATAAAATTGACATCAATTCATCTGAATTGATGTCAATTTTTTAGAATCAATGTTGATCCTCTAGGATCATTGTCAATCCATATTAGACTATAAAATAACCCTTTAAATAGCTTATTTTACATCTTTAACATCTATTAAAACTATATTCTATTTTCTAAATATCTCTCTTAATCTGTTGATATCCATTACTAAAACTTAGTAAAACATTTATACATTTTGTCCTTGAATAATCCATTTATCTTATCTCTTAATAATAGATAGTCTACATTTATCTAATCTTATTAAGTTGTATGTTGGTGTTGTTTATACCTACATCTATTATCTTTTATATTTTATCTATTATCTTGAATAATCCATAATTATTTATCTTTATCAAGTTATCTTTTACATCATTTATATCTTGTAATCTTTATATTTCATCTTTTATCTTTATTATCTTTCTTAATTGAAAATAGTGGGTTGACATCCATATGAGAAAGTGTGTTGCTTCTTAGGACTGGTTTGTAACCATGTAGCCCACTCATTTATCTATTAATCCATTTTTTGTTTAAGTGTGTTGAATTGTATATCATTCCTCCTTAGCCAAAGAAGAGTTCTCACAATCAAGCTTGATCAATGGTGCACAACCAACCATCCATATCTCTAGGTAATCTTATAAACCTTGCTTATACTTTGTTTTTAGTGAATTAGATCACATTGAAAAAGTATAAAAATTACTCAAACACTACATGCTAAGTTGGATAGGCATGACATCCCATAATGGATTTCCACTAAGATCATGAAGATGTTGACTGATTGTTATGATAATTGATGACATGTGTAAAAGGATATAGTGTGGTGGTTAGAATTTTTTGAGGAGAGAGTACATGTTATCTCATGCATGTGGGCCCTAGTAATATCTTGATGCATATACACCAAGAGATTCTAGATTCATGGATATTGATAGTGATGAAGAGTACACATTTGTGGATATGACCCTAACATATGATTGATGTATTTATTTTTATAAAAATTGTGTGTGTGTGTGTGTGTGTGTGTGTGTGTGTGTGTGTGTGTGTGTGTGTGTGTGTGTGTGTGTGTGTGTGTGTGTGTGTGTGTGTGTGTGTGTGTGTGTGTGTGTGTGATTACTCATATGGTTTTATTTGGTTTCAAATGGATGTATACTGTTTAATTATTTATTGTTCATTATATATTTTTAATTGCATTTATTTCCATTATGTATGTTAGAATTTTATAAATTGAGTAACAAATATGTTCATTTTTTAAATGTTTGTCTTATATTATAAAAAAATAACTCCCTGTATGTAATGAAATCCAAATTAAATAATAAAGCATGACTATAATGATAATCTGGTAATAGGACTATTGATTTTATTTTTTTAGCCACCTATGAAGTAGATGTAGAAATGTTCTATGAATCTATATGTATATGTTTAGGTATCCATATTTTCTATGTAAATTCACATTCTATTTGTTTATCTTTATGAAGTATATAATTGACCAATGGTTCTTCAGTAGGATTAATGTGGGGGAGATTATTCCTAGGAGAGAGCACACTAGGTTAAAGAATTCAACTAGTAATCTTTTGTGAATGTTGATGGACCATGTGTTCCTCACAAGAAGTAACATGGGATTATTTTACCCTCATAGATGAGACTATATTATATTTATTTTGAATAGGTCTATATATGTATTTTTGATATGCAATGATTCCATGTTCATCTAACTATATAATCTTTTTATCAAGAGCAAAACAATCATTATCTTGATGTCAATTAATGCCATGGTAAGTTCAAAAATGTTGTACTTTATCCTTCTCAAATTAGTGTGGTGGATAATGTGAATTAGGAGGGAGTGTGATCATTAATTTATCCAACAAAGTTCATAATATGTCATGTGGTATATCTCAGTACCAATCAAACTAAAGAGGTTGTTGTTTAGTAGGGGTATATGGTCTAACTATGGGAGATACTCTATATGTATGCTCCTTCCCTTTATTCAAAACCTTTATTATTTGGATTTTTACATATGTTATTGGTTATAATAAAGTATTTTTAATTGGTTTATGATCTTGTGTGAATTTTTTATTTATCTTGAAAACATGTTTCTTAGCATGTGTTAGTTTTAGTGAAGATATTTGAAACTTGGTTTAAGTATTCACTAGAAAGAATGCATATTTATGAAATCCCAATATAAATTCTTGAATGAATCAAAGGGATTATGTAATACACTTTCTATTAGTGGATAAATAATAAATATAATAAATATAAATTATACCTTCAAATCTAAGAGTCTATAAGGTATGAAATACAAAACATCCTTAAATTGAATAACATAATCTTGTATAGATTCATTTTTTATTTTCATCAATGTTTGATAATATTCCAATGGTAATTTAGGTAAGGTATAATAATGAAAATGAAATATAAACACATCTTTAAGTTTTATGAACATTGATATTGAACCATTTGAAAGACTATAAAACCAATCAAGAGCCCCTTGGGTTAGTCTACAATGAAAAGCCCTTAAGAGAAGCTTCCATTTTGGGCATAGTGTTCAAAGAATGTATATATTGTTTCAAGTTAATTGTAGTGTCTCCTTGACCATTGAAGGAGGATAATTCATGCATAATAAAGTTTGAAGATAAAGATGCTCAAATACCCTCTTGGCAATATGTTGTTCTAGAATGCATTATCCTCAAGAATAGCATCATGAGAAGAATGTTTTAGTTTTAGATTTTGGACCTGTTCTTATAGATCTCCTATGGTAGGAATGATAGATAACATATCATAAGAGGAAGTTGAAGTTTCTTTTCTAGTGTTTGTAAATTACCATACACATGGAACATAGGAATAATTTAATCATTTTCACTATCAAGGGGTGAATGATCACATGTTTGTATTTCATATTTTAAATGGGTATCCATGTTTAAATATGTAAGTATATCATGTTGGATTACATGGAGATTGGTACTATTGTCATTAAAAATATCTTGGCATTGAATAGGAATGGGGGATTTTTTTCAATTGTACTCATTTTATCTTTTTTAGTAGAAAGTTCAAAGGAGGTAAGGGAAGAAAATTTTTTTAATTCATTCATAACATTATGAGAAGGAAAAATTTATTTTTCACTTTTGGTTTTACTTTCTAAATGAGGGAGAGAAGATGCAATGATAGTTTTGATTATATTTTTATTACATGAATTGATCTTTGAAAATGATACATGAAATATAATTGGGATATTATTTTTATCCTAAAAAATGTATGTTTTACAAGTAATTTCTTATGATTGTTATATTAAATATCATTTTTTTCCTTAAACAAGACAATGGGAGACATAGTTCATGCATTTTTCTCATCATAAACTAGAGGGGAAGAACAACTTTGGCTATTTGAATTTGGATCATCCAAATAAGAAAGAAAATTCAATGTTACTATTACTTAGATTAGAAGGTATAAAATTGATTTCATTAATGTTTTCATCATTAGAGATAAGGGAGGAACATGTAATGACATTTACATAATTTGAAGGGGAGGAAGAATAATCACTTTATGAACTAACTAAATAAGGTATACATGCAATATTTTGATTTTCAACATTATGAATGCTACCAGTTTGTGTATTTGGTAACTCTTCATCATCATAAAACAAATGAATAAGATTGATGTCATAACAAAGAGGGATGTCACCATAGTCATACCCACAAGTAGAAATATCATAATCATTACCTTGGTTATTTATATTTTCATTTGAGTCATTTGTTTTTTCAATATCATAGTTGTAAGCAAAAGAGGTTTTATCCTATGTTTGGTCTTCTTTAAGGTTTTCATATGTAACACATTGATCATTGGGTGGATTAAATTAACTATCATAATGGAGCTTCCATGCATGGTGTTTTTTTAATGATGTCATAAAGTTTTTAATGTTCAAGACAAATGTGAGTCACACAACCATTAGTGATAAAGAAAAGATGTAGCTAAGCATTCATAAGCTATGCCCATATAAGTAAGACAAAAATAAGATTTTAAAATAAAATATATAAATTTGAATTGAAAATTTTAATAAGGTAAAAACCTAATATGTAAACTAGCGTTTTGGATCAATAAATAAAGGATGGGTTCAACAAATGTTTTATGCTTTTTGGATTCACAAGGGAAACATAGAATCAATAATGATGTTTGAATGCAATATTTTAATATTCATATTTTATAAATTTAATACAATACTTTGATAAGGTAATTCATTTAACCATGTGTAATAAATATGGTAAGAATAAAGTAGTTAAGGGATAAAAGAGAGCATATCTTGTTTTATGATCTATTATATAATATGATAGTGATAAGGAATCATCACATATCTATATTAAATATATTAACCCTATTAATTATATATTTTACTATTTTTATCTATTATATAGTTATATTGATCATGGAAAATAATGTCAATGCTAGTTTCCACTTCATGATATAGGTGTCTATTCAAGGATATGTATAGGAATGGCTCTAAATTACACCAATCATGCACTATCATTTGTGTAATTATTTTACATTGTTAGATGTGTCTTCATGTGTGAATGATCTATATAATAATTAAAACCCTAGTTTTTTTTAAATTATACCTATTTTAACCTCATATAAAAAGGGTTAGTAACATGAGTCGAGATAACCCCAGAAATAGAGTAAATTTTAGTGGCCCATATATAAATAAGCTTGGGTTTTTTTGGAGAATTTATAAGTATGGGTTTTTAAATTCTATGGAAAGTTAATTAATTATGTTTAGGTTTGTAGGTGAATGGATATGCAAAAAATAACTTGTTGTAGAAGGTATACTAACATGTGACTATATGGAAAACTCATAGATGGATGGTAGTTTTTTCTTAGATTACAAGCCTTTGATGTTGAATGATAGTAATGTCATCACAAGACAACAACAATGTCAAAAAATAGGTCTATTTGCATTCAATATCTATGTTGTCACTTTATAGTGGTATTTTAAATCAACTACATTATTGTCATTTGATATTAATGTTATCAATAGACAACATTATTATCACTAAACATAATTCAACTTGGCAACATTAGTATCACTTAACAACATAGGTTTTGATTAACAACACATAGATCACATAACACCATATGTTTCCTATGATATCTGTGCTATCAAACAATAATTTTGTGGGTGAAAACTATGATGGTGAGAGATATAAGTTCCTTTATATAGTAGCTATGATGATATAATTTGAAATTTGATCATTGAATGATCATATATTACATATAATGGTAGATAAGTTTATATTTAATCTTGATAGAGTGGAAAATTATATTTATTTACATGAAATTTATTTTAAATAGTAGGCGAACTAACCTAGAAAACTAACTTACACTGAAATAATTTAGGCAAATCCACATTGTTCACCACCTAATAAAATAACCAAATGATAATTTCTAAAGATAAAATATTCATGAATTAATGAAGAATAACCACTAAATTTTACCTTTCCTAGCAACCTTTCTTATTTCTAAGTGTTTCTATATATCCAATACTGTAAAGAGGGCCTCAAAATCACATGTAATTTTGTCTCTTAGGCACGTGTGTGAAATTTTAATAGTGAAAGTATATGATCTTTCTCCTATTAACCCTTGGTAGAATTAATGTAATAGTATATTTGACCTTTTGAATGCTTCAAAATTTTGATTTAGTGTTATATTGAAATTTAATATCTTGAAATAAATAATACTTTCCAAATATATAGTTGCGTAATAAAAATTTTAGGTGTGTTAATTAGAATCTAGCCTTTATATATGAACCTTTTGATTTTGAATTAAATCCTAGTGACATTCAAAAACATGATAATAATATGGGCAAAGAGGGCTAATAAAATGGTCAAAAGGTGAAAGGTATCAAAAAGGATAAAAATATAAGCCTAAACATTTGTGTCACAGTTGGACACTAACATTGACATTAGTGTCCAAGATGGACACAAGTGTCCAAGGAATAAAAATATATTAAAAACAAGAACATTAGGTATGGATCCTTGGCATACATTATATGAAGATAAATAAAAATAACACACTGGCATAATGGGTAGGTGAAATAATATGGAACCAAATAGGTCCATAAGAGATTGTATTACTAGATGTCTAATCCTCAATGAAAAGGTATATGCATACAAGGATACTATAAATATGTGTACTTGTACAAAAATGGGTGTTTATAGTGGATTAATTCCCATTACAATCTATTATTTCCAATTGTAGTCAGTGATCTTGATGGGTTGAATTAAGTAACGAGAGAAAAGGACAATTACATTCTAAATTTTTTATCATTTGACTTTTATATAGAGAGAAAAGGGATAATAACTTTCTACTTTTGTATTATTTGCATTGTCTAGAGAGAAAAATGAGAATCACATTCTACTTTTTCAAAATTTGACTTATCTAAAGAGATATAAGGAGAGTCACAATCTAATTTTTTATCATTTGCATTGTCTATATCATGTGAAGTATCTATGTATGTAAGATTAATGTTATCATAATTTTTATTTATGCAATTTTTTATTATGCATTTTGTTTTATAATATTTAATGTGATGAAGTGTAGTACAAAACTATAAAGATAAATGAAGTGTATTCTAAAATAATGATTCTATAAATTGTAAATCATGAAAAATGTGAAGAATAATAATACATACATTATTATTGTATTCCTCTTGTTATAATGTATGATTAAGAGTAGTGTTTAAATAAGGATTAGGGGAACCATGCTCTTTTATTTCAAAAGTGTTATATTCTTCCTCACCCTCACTATATGATTTTTCACAATTGTAATTATAATCATTGAATTCATAATCATATTCCTCATAGACATCATTATCATTGTTAATCATACAATGATTATAATTAGTATATTCACTATAATATTCATAGGGTATAGTATTGTTATAAAATAGAAAATCCAAGGGATGAGGACTATTATATAGTTCCTAATAGATGTAGACATTTTGAAGCCTAAGATGTAATTAATGAAAAAGATAATACCTAATCCAAAAACATACTCTGACATATAAAACTTAAGTCAAAAAATTTATAAGCAGTTTTCAAATAAAATGTATAGGTTCACCAATATGTTTTTACCTAAAATTAGATTAATGTAATAATAACCCTTTAATTAGATAGAAACTAGTAGAAGAAAAGTTAACTATATACTAATAGAATATTCAAAAACTATGATTCAATAAACAAAATTGACAAGTTGAAATAAAAAAACTATAAGAGAATAGATAATGACTTAGATTAGCTTTCACACATTCCACATTTGTACATGACTATTTTATTATATGATGATGATTAAATAGATTTTAATTGTCTCACTTTTGAAATGGACAATTATTTCTATTTTGGGTAAAAAATGACTAGAAGTGGATATTAACAATTACTAATCTTGACCTCTATGGTTAAATCTTGATCTTATGGGTGTATATTTGTAAAATTGATTGTTGTTTTTGTTTTCATTAGAACTGAATATAAGTAGACAATACCAACTATTGATCTTGACCTATGTGGGTCAATAATGACCTTGTGACAGTAATATTATGTTTTTTTATTTGATGTTTCAACTAAATAAGAAATGTACTTTTATTCCTTCATCTCCTTTCTAACATGCATGCATGCACCTAAAATATCAAACCCTAGTTTCCTACACAAACACTTGAGACATCAAATAGGGGGAATCAAACTAAAAGGATCAAGTTATACCAACCTTGATCAATCCATGTTGAAATACCAAGCATTGCATTACATTTCCAATGCTATGAACTCAAACTCAAATTTATTTCTCCTACTTACATATCTGTGTGAAATGGTAGATGTAAATCTTGATGCTCTTTGTCTTAGCTTTCCCATGGAACAAACATGTAATATCTATCAATTCCTCAGATGTAGATATTTGTATATAGTGTAATAAAAAATTTAATTTAAAATAAATCTTATAATTTAGGAATATTCATCTTAAATTTCTCATAGAAAATATGTATATATAGGAACCTTTTAGAATTTTAGTTAAAAACCTAGTGGTGCAAAAGACAATTAGATAATATCAAAAGGACAAAAATTAATAGTTAAAATGGATGTGTCTAAAAATATAATTAAAATATCAAGGGTTAGGATCAACAAAAATGGGTCAAGATTGATGATTGATCATGACCCTATTAGTCAATCCCACCCTAGGATAAACACAACCTTGAAATGATAAAAGGGGTTAGATATCTATAATTTTAAAATGCAAATTAAATAGCATGGATGGGAAAATAATACCAAAAATTCATATAATATCACAAGTTAAAATATTAAACATAAAAAAATGTGTCACTAAGTACTTAATTTTTATATTTGACCCATATAAGCAAAGTGGCTAAAAGGCATTGTATAATAATGGTTGTGCTAAATTTTTGTCTACAAAAGCATGTAAATATGTGGGTAATATGCCATCATATTAATTTATTTATCACCAAGGCATATATGTAACATATGAAATTTAAGGGCATAAAAGTGGTATGTCAAGATCAATGTATTTATGAATCATATAGGAGTAACTATTAATGAAACAAAATGCGTAGTAAAGAATTGAATGATATAAATCATGGCACAACACAAAAAAGGGAGGTGAATGATATATATCATGGAATCTACAAACATAAAAAATAATACAATCCAAACAATCTTAACATGTAATTTTTAAAAATAACATAAAATGTTATATATAAGGCCAAGGGGAAACATAAAAATGGCATAATATGTCAATAAAAATTAAGGCTAATGAGCTAAAAACAAGGATAAAGAGCCAAAATCAAGGGGGAAATGCAATAATAAATAAGGCTAATGAGACATAAGTAAGTGACACAAATTTTGTAAAAAATAAGGTGAAAGAGCCACAAGAAAGGCCAAGGGGACACACATAATAAAAAATAATAACTAGCCTATCATGAAAAATTAGAAAAATTGATGAAGCATAGGGCAAGTGAAAACTAGTCTATACTATTTATATTTATTAGTGGAATACCATGAAAAATCATATCCATATAGAACTATGTAATAAGTGAGTGTATAGTAAGTAATTTGTAATCAATCTATGTATCTCAACCTAGTAAAGAGGTCATAAAAAGATATAACTTGTCATAATATAACATGTGGAAGTGGATTCTGTTAGCATTAACATAGACCCTAGGTATAGGAAATGTCTAACATATATGTGTCCTTGTATGATTTATATACATGCATAAAACTCATATACTTATGGAAATTGATGTGTAAGAAAATAATATTACATCTACTAAACATGTGATAAATAACATATGTAAATAATATGATCTAGTAACTATGTTATGGAATTATGGCAACAATGACGCCTCTTGTGTGCGCGCTCCCAAAAAATTTGAAATCGGGTGTTGACAGTCTGGTGGTCAGTGTGGCTAAAGATCTTGAAATGGGTGGGGTGTTGTCTTCTCACAAGGGGAGGGATCTGAATGCCCCTAAAGTGACTTCTTCTGTGGGGGGAGGAATTATTTCAGTTGGGCGCTCTGCCTACGCTCCTAGTTCAGGGTTTGAAATAGGGGGAAGAAATTTTGCAGATGTGGCGGCCTTTGAAGCAGATCTACATGAAGCTGCACCTCATGCATCATTTGGACCATCCTGGGTATAGCCAGTAAGTGCTCTAAAACCCACTAGGGTAACTCTAGATCCTGAAACTATCGACAAAATCTTCGAACAGGTAGAAGATTTTTCCTCTCATGCTGTTATTTTTTGTTTCCATGGCTTTTGGCCCTCTCTTGCTGATCTACATGGCTGGATCTCCAAGACCTAGTTGCCACTTATTGAAGACAATGTTGAAATCTTCCCATGCATTAAAGGTTTCTTTATAGCTTTCTTCCAAAGACCTAGGGATAGAAGGATAATTTTGAGCAACAGTAACTTCTTTTGGTAGGGTAAATATCCTCTCATGGTTAAACGGTGGCATATGGATTTTAATCCTCTTACGGAAACCTTTAACAAGTTCCCTATCTGGGTTTCGCTCTCGAATCTACCAATACACCTTTGGCATGAATTGGTTTTTAAAACCATCATAAATGCTATAGGAGATTTTTTATTTGTGGATGAAAATACTTCAGATTGTTACCATTCAACCTATGCACACTTGATGGTTGAGGTGGATATTTCTAAGGGCCTACCAGAGGTGATTTGTCTAGACTCCCCAAGGGGTACTTAGACACAAATGTTGGATTTTGAGGGGTTACCTTTTCGGTGCAAAAAGTGCCACTTGACGGGTCATATTGCTACTTGTTGTACAGCTAGGAAACCAAAGTCTAAATGACCACCTTCTTGGTGGTCTGAGGGTTTCATCAAACATTATATGGCTAAAAAACCTATGGAAGATTCAGCTGATTCTGAGAATGAAGATAGTATCCAATCTGAGCCGATGGTTGAGGAAGATTCACTGGTGAAAGATTCCATTGAAGGTCCTATAGAGACTGGGGTTAGTGATCTTTCTGAGCCAGTTGTTGAGGAGGCTTTGGTCTCTCCCCCTATTTTGGAGGAACTACCTAGGAGCCAGACGGTGGCTAGTTTTCATAAGGATTTTGCTGAGCCATCTATGTCCCCTGGGCTTCATGGATCACTGTCTTCTGAGGCATGATGACTGAGGTAGCTAAGGTAGAGGATGGTTGGATAATAGTTAAGAGGAAGAAGTCTAAGCCTTCGGTCCCCCATCTAGATATGAATCTTTGATTATGTAAAAAAAAAAATTAAACCTCTTTTGTTTGGGAGGTTTTTAGGGTGCTAGTCCTGTCTGCTAATGAACCGTTCTGTGTAGTGTCAGCTGTTACATTTGATCTTTTCTACTGTTTTTAGGTTCCTGTGTAACCTAGTTTTGCTTTTTCTGGTTTTGGGTTTCTTTTTAGAAATTTGGCTATGCTTTAAGGTTTATCTCTTTTTTTGATGTAAAGGGTTTCGGGGTCCCTTCATAACCTATTTTTACCTTAATCTAAAACTATGTCATGGTCAAGTCCTACTTTTCTTATTTTTAAAATATTTGTATGTTTTTTTAAGTTTTTTATTTTTTTATTTTTAAATTTATTTGAATTTGTAAAGGTGATATATAATTATCCCATCAATGGGATATTAATGGGAGCTTCTTATATCATATGGTGTAATGGATATCTATCATACAGGAAAATTAATGTGTAGGTTTATCTAAATCTTAAAATTAACTGGGTGTTGTAATGTGTAATGTCCCATTCTTAAAAAAATTAAAGATTAGGGTTAGTATATCAATGGGTTCTCATAGACTAACATGGATGGTTAGGGGACCCATGTTGGGATTGTTCCTTCTGGTGTAGTTTCAGACCCTGTGGCCAAACTTACTATTTATAGTAGGGGCTTATGAGACTCTGAGTGAGACAGTGCAATGGTCTAAAAATTATGTTGATATTTCATTGGCTAGCTCAGTGGGACTACAAAGGCTAGAAGATATCATTCTAATTAATATTTTAATAATTGACATAGTTAAGTTAAATTAAATATATAACTTAACATGTTTATTATTATTGATTATATAATACATTATGAGCTTTATGATATATTTTAAGTTTATAAAGTCACTTTATGTGGGTGCCCAAGGCATGAGGAAGATAATTAAAATTTTAATTATTTAGAATCCCAAAAGTGGCATGGAGGCAAGGGGAGTAAAAGAAATAAAAGAACCCTCATTTCATTCATTCACTACTTGTATATTTTTGATATTGTTCCAATTTTGTTCATGAGAGCAAGGGTTTTGAACCAAATACATTGGAGATGTAAACCTCCTTTTTTGAGAGCATATACGAGGTTGGAATACAACCCCATGATGTTGGTTTGAGTGGCTCAATTTTAGGGATCACCAGTGAGATTCATTACATAAAGTTGTATTATTGCTAAAGGGATTTTCATGGAGATATCATCAAATTTTTATTACTATAATTGTATAGGGGTATTGAATACCATATTAAAATTTATAGACTACATTTTAGAGTGGTTTTGATATTCTTTATCCTCATAAATGGCCATACCATACCTAGATAAGGACATACCATATAGTGAGTTTTTTATGATTTTATGGGGTGTTTGGTCTAAACATTTCCTTCCAACTAGGCATTGAAGATCTATAGTCATAAAAAAAAGGTTTTAGAAAAGTTTTGAGGTAGTTTGGAGTGTATTGAATACTATTGCATTTCTATCCAAGCTGTACTTTGTATGAGGAGAGGCATGGGTATGTATTATCTTCCTAATACTATGTTTGATGAATTTTTAGACCTCCATTTGAGGTCTCTAAGGACTCTTGGTTATTATTTGATGTATATTTTGTAATATGGGTAGCATTTGATGTGATCTAAGTATTCACAGTTTGTTGTACCTTTATTTATAGCCTTGTAACATTTGGACAACAAAATGGGTATATGAGATATTCCATGTTTGGTTCATTTATTCATATGGGTGTTATTTATTTATGCATAATAGAGAATTTAAATCAAATATAAACATCTGGATATCTCTATTTGTTGTTATTTTTGAATATATGTATATGTATGTTTTCTATGTCAAAATGCAAAAAAACCAAAATACACTAGGTCTTAGCTAGACCATAAAAAAACCAAAAAAATTGATCTTAGATAAGGGTGGGACATTACAATGGTATCAGAGCTAGTTTTCCTACCTACCTATTACATTTATACAAGTGCATGTTAGTTGTGATACTACTCATATACTTGCATGTCAATTTTCATGGTTAAATAATGATTGCATGTGAGATTATATGAGAAGTAGTGTTAGAGAGTAGAGACATCCTAAAATATTGAGAAAGAAAGAAGCTAAACAAGAATAGTGGGAAGAGTGGCATTCAATGTTTTAGGAATAATAGATAGTACTTTATAGTGAAGAAGATAGCACAATAGAAGAGGCACATGGTGAGGAGAATGAGGATAGACCTACACCACACCTTTCATCTATTAAAAAGGAAGGTTCTTTTAAGATTTGGGGAGTCCTAAAAGGGCATTGAATCACTAAAATTCTTGACATATGGGCCACACATAATTTCATAGATGAGGGACTTATGGCTATAAGAGGACTAAAGATAGAAGATTTTAAAGGTTTCAAGGTTAGGGTATCTAATAGACTCACCATAACTTACAAATGGTGAATCCCTAACTTAACCATTATGTTAAGTGATTATGAGTTTCAAGTTGAGTATTATGTGGTGAGTATGGGTGATTTAGATGTAGTTGTTGGTATGAAATGGCTTCATGTGATCAAAAAAGTTTACCTAAACTTATGAACCATGGAGATGAAGTTTGAGGTAGATGGTAGGAAGCATATACTTAGAGGGATGTCAGATGGTGTAATTTATTTTGTATCACTTAAGAGGATGGAGATACTACTCAAACATGATTAGGTTGAGTGGGCAATAGAGTATGTCATTATGCCTATGGATAATAAGTAACCCAATCAAAGTTACCACCTAGATATTCAAAAATTGATAACCAAGCATAGCAAGGTTTTCAGTAGCATACCACTAGGGAGGCGTCCTGATCAAGGCATAGATCATGTAATAGGACTGGAAGAAAGTGCTAAGCCAGTCATCATAACTCCTCATAAGCACCCAAAAAGATTGAAGGATGAAACTAAGAAGACTATTAAGGAGCTTTTAGAGATGGGGCATATCAGACTGAGTAAGATCCCTTTTGCTTCTACAATAGTCTTGGTAAATAATAAATATGGAACACTAAGAATGTTCATAGATTACTATGCTCTAAAAAAGAAAACTAAAAAAAATAGGTACACTTCCTACACATTGATGAGCTCATTAATGAGCTACATGGGGCTTGTTACTTTTCTAAGATTAATATGAGATTAGGATATAATCAGATAAGGTTTAGAGAGGAGGATATGGACAATACAACATTCGATTGTCATTATGGGCACTTTGAGTTCTTGGTTATGTCATTTGGTCTAACCAACACTCCAACCACTTTCTATTCTTATATGAATAGGGTCTTCAAAGAGAAGTTAAATAAGTTTGTCCTCATATGTTTTGATGATATTTTTATCCTTAATGGGACATCATAATATCACCTCCAACACATTGATAAGGTACTAAGTATCTTGGAGAGAGATTCATTGTATGTCAAGGAATCAAAATGTAAATTTGGCATGACAGAGTTACTCTATCTAGGACATAATGTGACACCTTCAATAGAGCTTCCCCCTCTTGATGAAGAGGGAAAATTTATTTTTGTACCTAAGGATATCATTGATATTAGGGATTTTACTATGTATAAGAGTCATCAGAGAGTATTTGGTGAAGTGGAAAAACTTATTGATAGAAGATGCTACATGAGAGAATGAGCAAATTTTGTAGCATCCTGAGTTGAAATTGCTTATGGGAAAGCAATTCTAGGGAGGTCATATGTTAATGTTCCCTTATTAATCAATTCATAGATTAAGGTTAGTCTATCAATGGGTTCCTGTAGACTAACATGAATGGTTAAGGGACCCATGTTGGGGTTGTTCTTTCTAGTGCAGTTTCAAACCCTATGTCCAAACTTACTATTTATAGTAGGGTCTCTTGGGACTTTGAGTGAGTCAGTGAAATGGTCCATATATTATGTCAACATTATATTATCCAACTTAATGGTACTACAAAGGGTAGAGGAGATTGTTTGAATTAATATTTTAATAATCGACATAGTTAAGTTAAATTAAATATATAACTTAACATGTTTATTATTATTATGTGATTTTACAATACATTATGAAATTTATGATATATTTTAAGTATATAAAGTAACTTTATGTGGGTGACCAAGGCATGAATAATATAATTAAAATTTAAAATATTTATAATCTTAAAAGTGTTGTGGATGCAAGGGAAATAAAATAAATAAAAGAAACTTCATTTCATTCATTTACTACTTGCATATTTTTGATATTATCCAAGATTTGATCATGAGAGAAAGGGTTTGAACTAGCTACATTAGAGATATAAACCTTATTTGTTTAGATCATTTGCATGGTTGGAAGACACTCCCAAGATGTTGATATGAGTGGCTTCATTGTATGGATCACTAGCAAGCTTCATTGCACAAAGTTAGATTGTCGTTAAAGGGATTTTCAAGGAGATATCATCAAATTTTTATCACTATAATTACAAAGGGGTATTGAAGATCATATTACAAGTTATAGACTACATTTTGGAATGGTTTTGATATGATTTAACCTCATAATCTAGTTGTACCATACCTAGCTAGGGCCATACCATACAGTGAGTTTTTTATGATTTTGTTGGGTGTTTGGTCTAAACATTTCATTTCATCTAGGCATTGAAGATCTACAGTCATAAATAGAAGGTTTTAGTAGAATTTTGAGGTAGTTTGGAGTGATGTATTTAATATTGTTATATTTTTAGTTAGGACGTAATTTACATAAAGAGAGGCATGGGCCTATATTATCTTTCGAGTACTATGTTTGATAAATTTTTAGACCTCTATTTGAGGTTTTTAAGGGCTCTTGATTTTTATTTGATGTATATTTTTAATTTGGGTATCATATGATGTGCTCTGATCATTCATAGTTTGTTGTACCTTCTTTTCTAGCCTTGTTACATTTGGATAGTGAAATGAGTATGTGAGATATTCCATGTTTGGGTCATTTATTCATATGGGTGCTGTTCATTTATGCATAATAAAGAATTTACATCCAATATAAACATTTGGGTATCTCTATTTGTTGTTATTTTTGAATATATGCATATGTATGTTTTCTATGTCAAAATGCAAAAAAACCAAAATGCATAGGTCTCAGCTAAACAATAGAAAACAAAAAAAAATTGATCTTAGATAGGGGTGGGACATTACATAATGTAATCATCATCAAAATTTCTCATATAATCTTGTGTATGATGAGTATCTATAAAAGACATAGGAATATTTATGGTTTGTTGTATAGTAGGAAAATGCATAGGTGATTTTGATCATTGTGGAACATGTACTATTTTTAGGACTCACTTTACACATTCTATAGTGGATAAAGGCCTCTAAGAATCTTGAATATCTCTCTAATTTGATAACTTCTATGAAAATATATTCCTATTGGAATAAATTACTCTTCTCTAAATCATATGTATAGATAAATCCTATATCGATGAAATAATTATCTCTAAATAATGGACTTGAATAGGGTTAACAACCTCCTCTATATAATGATGTTTACTAGGATTAAAAACTTACTATGAATGTAGAGGGGGTGGAGGAGGAGATACATTTGGATAAAGATAATAATCTTATAAAATGTGTAAGACTATAACTACCTTAATATATTGTATATAATTAACACATTAATTCATTATAGATAACATCCCCTATTCCACCCCTCAAAATCATTATATATATGGGATAATAAATCCAAGGGCATCACAAAAATAAGTCAAAGATCCCATTACTTATTGTAATTAGTAATAAAGTATCCATTATGGTGGGGCCTACCTAAAGAGGTTGAAAAATATGTTGGATCAAGAGGTTGAAAAATATGTTGGATGGTGTCTTGTGTATGTTAATTAAACCCTGTGACCAATATTTTAGTAAATTGTATATAATTTTGTTTGTATCTAAGATATTTAATATGTGTCATGGTGAACAAATATTTTATTGAACCATTACCATCCACAACACTATGTACAAGTTCCTCATTGATGTGAGCTCATATGAATAATGCATGAAAATATGATCTATCATCTAAAATATCAATATCATCGAATGTAATTATAGGTCACTATGTAAATCTACTCATAAGTGTGACAATAATATCATATATTTGAAAAATATATGTCTCAAGTGGAGGATGTACATGGTATGTATGATATAGTCTATAAGTATCCTTAGATTGTACTTTGTGATTTATAAATGGGTCATCAAATATTTTCAACCTATAGTTCTAATTTTACTATGGTCTATATTCCTACGTGGTTGTGATTAATTCAATGGTGTTTTCATTGATAATTTCTTATATCTTTTTCCTTATTTTGAGTCATCTATTTGTATAATGTATATCACATTTGTGATAATTTCAATAATCATTTTGATCATGTCCACTAGTTAAAGGTTAGCTTGTATCAACCATTAGTGGTGGAGGGGAAGATAACAATTGCACTAAATTTTTATTAGTAATTTATGATGAGGTTGAGGTAAAAATGAAAAATTCCTCTTTTATGGAATAGGTAAGAGAGTCCTATTTTATATTGTGATATTAAACTAACCTTAGTATTGACTTAATTCTATTTCTCATTTGGTTTGACCTTATAATTTCCATTACTCTGAAACTTGGCATTTGAATTACTAGTAGTGTTGTACTTAAGCTTATCATGTGCAATGAAATTGACTTCATGATCTCTCATTTTATGTAATAAATCATAATAAAATTTGAAATTATTGATTAATATGGACTCATGAAGTGGTGCAATAAATATTTTCTTGAAGATATCTTGTAACTCATTTTATTCCATAGGATTTGTCAACTTAGCTAGTATGGTATTGTATCAAAGTACATATTCAATGATCAACTAATTGGGCCCTTGCTTGAGTTTGAAATTTTTCACATAATATATGTTATCATAAATGTTGATATAGAAATGTACTATAAATTGATCAACTAGAGGAAGGAAGGCACTATTTGACTAAGGTGGATGGTCATAAAACCATCATAAAACAAAATCTTTGAGACTCTATATAAATAACTTGGTCAATAAGATATGTTTGGTTGTACAATGACATTTTTAATAATATAATGTGATATTTCCCTTGATCTAATTAAAACACCTTATCTTTTAGAGCTACAAATGTTCTCTCAAGTTAATAGGAATTAGGTGACATAGATGATGTAATATGCATAGGAATAAGCTTGAAAATCTATGGGAGGCCTAATGTTTCCAACCCACTTTGGTGGACATGACATGTGTAACTAGAGGTGTAGATATAGGGAAAATAGTAATGGTATTATTTTGATTAATATCATATAAAGGTTTATATTTTTCCCCACTTGTAGTAGCTTGGGATAAACTTTTCTATCTAACTTGGTTCATATACAACATGGCATCATGAATTTATGTATTTTGGTTAATAAATTGAGTCAATTCTCTTTGATATTCCTCATCAGATGTATCTATATGAGCATGGATTTGAATAACATTTTATTTAGTATTTTTGGTCTCAACCATCATAATAATTATTTCAAGCAATGATATATTAAGGGAGAATCAAATAGTTCATTTTTCATTTTAGCCTTATTAGCATATAAATATTTAAAATATGAGACTAAATAATTGTTCACGATAACACATATCAATATAACACAATATGAAATTATTATAATCATGACTTGATTCAATTAATATAAATGAGTGTCCTTTGTTAAATACATATGTTATTTGTAATGTGAAGGAAATTTATAAATTAGGTCTGAAAATGAAACCCTAAGGTAAAAATATAAAAAAAACCCTAGAAAGGAGGATGAAAACCTAAGTGAAACGTAGGGTTTTAAAATGTTCTGGTAATATATGGGTTCACCAATATGTTTAATATATTTTTATATTAATATGAATCACAATAGGATTAAATAAAATAATTATAGGGTTTGGTCATGTTGTGAAACATGACTAAGCCTAAGCTTAAAATTAGGCCTAAGTTAAAATTTGAAGTATTCTTGTCAAAGGCATTCCTCCCAAATGTAAATTTGAACCAAGGATTTATTCTAGGATTTTTTTGAAGGAGAGCTTTATAATATGAATCCATGTTTGATGTTTCACAAACTAAAGGCTAGTGAAATATTAAATAGAGATAATTTGTAAACTCTAGGCATGATCCATCAACAAGAGCTCTAGGAAACTTGTAACTTTAAGACATGAGGACCAATTATTAGCAACATTAGGTAAGATCAAAGTAGAATTACAAGTAAATAGGCCATTCTTATCAAAGTGGATGATCTTCAAATTCTAATAAAGATATAATCATATCAAGTATTTATTGTTAAGGTTCAAAGTATTTCAAGGGTCCTAATTTAAAAAAAAATGGTTGTCTGTTGACCTCAATAAATGGAAACTTTAAATGAAACATAGCAATATGTTATAACCTAGAGACTCTGGTTTAGACAAATAACTAGGTCATTTATCCTACTTGATTGGTGTCATTATCAAGATTTTTTTTATGGTTAAAACAAGCCTTGCACATGTAGGATTGGGATCAAATATAAAAACATAGCCATGCCATGTGTGTGCTTTGATTCCACTTACTATTTTCCATGGGATTTAGGGGATAACTTCCAGGTTTCATGTCTTTAATCACTAACACTGACTTAGATCATGTTTATATATTCATGAAGAACCATGATTCTAATTCAAAGAAGTCTTGGGTATTGTTCTACTATGATCAAGGAATCCATAGCCCTGATATAGATTCCTTTGGCTCCTCTCAAGGCCTTGCTCCACTGCTAGCTAGGCATCCATAGCCCCAATGGAGATTACCGAAATCACCTATGCTTGAAAAGCTTTTGATTTTGCATTGAATTCTTATTTTTGTATTTTCAGATCCTTTATGCTTTAATTAAGGTTGGGAACTGGGGTAGATACGTTTAAGGATTTGGTTAAGTGTTTTATCTTCAAAAAATCACCCATATCTCAGACCCATGGTCAATATATGTATAAGGTTCATACCCACATTCTTAAAATTTGGATTTTCAAGAAAACTAAATAAACTTTAAGCCTAAGGTTGTCTAAAAGGAGTTTTTGGAAGAAAGGAACAAGGCAACAAAAGTAAACACACAACAAAATTATAAAAGTATAAGGCCAAATGGAAGTACCCCAAATTTCAATTTTAGTAGTGCAGTCTAAAAATACTAAGTTTCAAAAAATAGTAATTCCTCAAATTCTATATTGTTGTAAATTGTGGAAGTCAAACCACTTAATCTCCCTTGAGATTGGTTACTTTCTACATCCTCCTCCTATCTTAAAAATATGTATAAATGAAGATGTAACATGAAATGGAAATTAGACATCTCTTATTAGAGATAGGCATATATTTGGGTCTGTAAATTTGATTAATAAAACATCTCTTCTCAGAGATAACATTATTACAATTGTGTTGTTCTTATTTCTTGAATTATCTTTCAACCAAAGCTTTTGAGTTTTGGATCAGTGGTATCAGAGCGGTTTGTCTTGAGAGTGTATGACCCTGAGGATGAGGTCAGGTTATAATAATCTTGGGTGGAAAATAATATAGCTTCCAAACTATCCACCTATTCACTCCAAATGAACTCAAATAGTAGACAATACCGAGATATCTGATCCTTTCAAGGAAATGGTGAATGAAGCCCTCCAATAGTAGTAAGTGTAGATTATATAACAATTCACCCAAATTCTCCAACAAATTTTGATGAGAAATTCTGGCTCCTCATCTGTGCCCCCACATCATTTCAGTGCCCCAACACCCTTCAAGGTTTAGGTGGATTTCGATATCCCTACATTTGAAGGCAAAATCAATGATAATGTAGTAAAAAATTGGTTGGATCAATTATCTTCATATTTTTTGGTAAATAAATTCATCGATAAAGAGAAGATCACTTTTTCTCTTTTGAAAGCATCATTACTTATCAAAAATTGGTGGGAAGTGTACAAGAAGAGATTTAGTACAAATGATATTGGCCTTAAGGCAAAACCTACCTAGGATGATTTCATAGAAGTTGTAAAGGAAGAATACTACCCCATTGGAGCATATGATGATTTGTATATAAAGTGGCAATAACTTCACCAAGGTAAGGAACAATCTGTTCAAGATTACACTAATATTTTTCATTCTCTATCTATGAGATTGGGCATCTAGGAAAGTGAGAAACACAAGGTTCTCAAATATCATGGGGGACTACAATGGTATATATGGGGGGAGATGGAACTATTCAATTTGGAAACCCTCAATGAGGTGTATAATTTCATGGTGAATATTGAGTAGAAGCATGGAAGAATGAATAAAAAGAGTCAGCCTTCAAAATGGAAAAGTGATAAAGAAGGTCAAACACGAGGCCAAAATTGCAAGCAAAAGGAAGGATAGACTAGGAAATGGTGTGATTACCAAAAATTTAGAATGCACTCTAAAAAATAATGTCGAGCCATCAAGTCCCTACTTTATGAGTCACAATCATCAACATATACTAGTATACCTCATACACAACCTACAGTTGAAGAAGATGAAGAAGAGATTGTAGATGTTGAGCCTGATGCCATCATTGCTTCATCACAGACCCATGAGGAGAGGCTATATGACAAGGAAAGGTTGTTTCACTCTAAGTTATGGGTGAAAGGTAAGCCTCTACATTTCATTCTTGATAGTGGCAGTCAAAATAATTTAAACTATGCTAATGTTGTGAAAATCTTAAATTTTTCTATGAAGCCTCACCCAAAGCGATATAGTATTGGATGGTTGAGTCTAGGAAAAAACCTCCATATCACCCACCAATGTCTTCTCTCATATGCAATAAAACCTTTCCAAGATGAGATATTTTGTGATGTGGTAAATATATATATGTTTTTGATGTACTCTTTGGTCAGCCATTCATGTATAATTGACACGGAATCTATAAATCAAGAACTCAAAGGATCACCCTCACTCTTGGAACACGACACTACAAGGTACCAGAGGTACCACCTTCTAAATCTATCTCCCTGATTAGTGCCAAGAATTTTTTTCTCATGGTGGTTAAGACATAGGAATCCAAAAGGGCTGATGTTTCAGCCTTGACTACATAAACAACACAAAAATAGAAGCAAATAGATACCAAGCTGAAGAAGCTCACGACCTTCCATCTACAGACTGATGGTCAAATAGAAATGGTGAACAATCAAGCCCTACATAGCTCCACAAATAATAACTATAAAAATCATAGTCTATTACAAGTAATGATTAGAAATTAAAATAAAAGTTCCACACTTGACAAATCTTGATGCGAGTAATATTTTAGGTGATAATTTAGGCGACGGTTCTACCCCAATTGGTGGCAAAACTTCTGGGAGCCATAAATTTTGCACCATAGCTCCATTTGACTCCCCATTTGAACCATTGGAAAGATAAGAATGAGGGGAACATCATGATATGTCACTAAGATATTATTGGTGGGTTTTGACACCTAAAAACCAAATTGAAGTGCCCTAAATTTCAATTTTAGTAGTGCAATCTAAAAATAGTAATTCCTCAAATTTTGTATTGTTGTAAATTGTGAAAGTCAAATCACTTAATCTCCCTCAATATTGATGACCTTACACATCTTCCTCCTACCTTAAAAATGTGTATAAATGAAGATGCAACCTGAAATGAAAATTAGACATCTCTTCTCAGAGATAGGCATATGTTTGGGTCTACAAATTTGATCAATAAAACATCTCTTCTCAGAGATAACATTATTATAATTATGTTGATCTTGTTTCTTGAATTATATTTCAACCAAATATTTTGAGTTTTGGATCACTAATATCCTTAATTTTTCAAATTCTTGGTCTTCCTCCATGTATTCTATCATAAAATTATAAGTTGGAAGCTTAAGTCCGATGGGGAATATAGGTTCTTGGCCATATACCAGTAAGAAAGGATATGTTTTAAGAGCTTACTTGAATCTTATTCTATCAGCCCAAAGGGCATACTTGAGAAGATTGTGCCATGTTCTAGGTTTATCTATAATAGACTTCTTAATGGATTTCATCAAGTTCTTATTTGTTGATTCAGGCACTCCATTATCTTGAGGGTAATGGTTGGATGAGAACTTGAGGATTATATTGTTATTATATGCCCATTCTATCATCTCTATGGATATGAATGCTAACCCATTGTTACATACCAAAGATATTAGAGTTCAAAATATGGTGCATATGCTTTCTTCTAAAAACCTAATCACTTCTTCTATTCTACATTGCTTGGTGGATACAACTTCAGTCCACCTTTTACAATGGTTAGTAGTTATCAGAACATAGTTGTGACCTTATGATGAGTTAGGGTTGATTAACACTACAAAGTCTAGTGCTCACTGAGCAAAGGGTTTGTTAATCACGATTATTTGTAAAGGCATTTCCACCTTTGGCTCTTTTGTGGTGAACATATGGGATTAATGACATTTCCTTACATGCTTATGAGCATCCTTAAAGATGTTGGGCCAATAGTAGCCAGATCTAAGGATTTTGTGAGCTATGTTCTTCCTAATGGGTGCCCACTTCCTAGCTTCTCATGGAAAGTGCTCATCATGTCAATTAATTCTTCTTTGGATACACCTCTCAGGCATACATCTTCAAAGTTTTTTTAGTACAAGATCCCATTATTGATTAGATATTGAGCTTCCTTGAGCCTTAGAGCTCTTATCTACTCCCTGGTTAGTCCTACAAGACAAGTGCCATTAATTAGTAAAGGAATTATGGAGTAATACCACTCATTAGCTTGAAAGTTTTGCTAATCAACCTGCATAATACTTATCTTAGGGCTGGTATTAGAAATCATTTGAATTAGACCTTAACACCTTACCAATTTTGTAGTTTTCATTTCTATGTCATATTCTTGGAGGAAAAACATCCACTTACCTCTTTGATTTCCATGTTCATGTTAGCTTAGCATTAGTTTAGTAGCTAGATCTGGTAGAATAACATGCACCTTGTTCCTAATAATGTAGTGCCTAATTTTTTTGATGGATTTAACTAATTCAAAGGCTTACTTATCAATCAGAGGATAATTTAACTCAACATTATTCAAATTAATACTCATAAAATCAATTTGATGGTCATATCCTTCTATTTTCTATATTAACACAATAATAATAGTGTGATTAGAGGAGAAAGAGTAGAAGTAAAAGTCCTTTGAGAAGTTAGGACTTATCAAGACTAGAGCTTGATTAATTGCAATTTTGATGTCTTTAAAGGCCTTCTTAAATTCCTCATTCCATGAGACTTTGGCATCCTTCTTTAGCATGTCATTCAATGGTTTGACAATCTTTGAAAATTTAGAAAATAACTTTCTCACAATGTTTATCTTACCAAAAAATGATTTTAATTCCTTTTTACTATTGTGAGGCTCTATCTTGGATATAGATTCCACTCTTTCAGGGTCTATGAAAATTTCATCTTTAGTGATGACATGCCCCAATAATTTACCTTTAGTAATATAAAAAATGCTCTTCTTAGGGTTAAGAGAGATTCCATACCTTCTGCACCTTTAAAACACCTGCTATAAATTCATGAAATAGTTTTCCTTATTTCTAGAAAAAATAGTTAGATCATCCATGTAAATTATGATAAACTTACCAATTAGGGCTTAGAAGGCATGGTCCATGGCCCTTTGAAAGGTTGCTCCTATATTTATCAATCCAAAAGGCATCCTCTTATATAAAAAGGTGCCCCACTTAGTGGTAAAAGTTGTCCTCATTCTATCTTCCTTGTCAACCAACACTTGGTTGTATCCTAAAAAACCATTAAGAAAAGACATCATGTTTGAACCTAATTTTTTTTATATTACCTAGTCAAGAGAGGAGAGAGGATAATTATCCTTTTTTTATGTTTTATTTAGATTTATAAGGTCAATACATAATATAATTTCACCATTATTCTTATTAACTGGCACCAAATTAGCTACCCAAGTAGAGTGCCTGATGGGAAACATAATTCTAACATCTAGCAATCTCTTGACTTCCTTGAGGATCATGGGTTTTAAGATAGGGTTCACAGGCCTTTCTTTCTACCTGAAGGGTTTAAAAATTTATTTAAGAGGTATAATATGGGTGATGGCTCTTGGATCAAAGATTTTGAAGTCATCATAATAACAAGCTATGACATATTTATACTTTGTTAACAGCTCCTTGGCATTCTTATTCTCAGTAGTAGTGTAGGCTTTTCCAATGTTAACTAGTTGAGGTTGATGTTGAGGCCCAAGATTAATAAAATTTTAGTCTTTACCACTTACTTTGGGAACCTTCAAAGATTTATCCAAGTTTTCTTGATCAAACAACTTCTCTAAGGCAATTATACCCTTAGAGATCTTATTATCATCACTTTACCATCAAATTTGCCTTCTCTAAATGAATTCTCTTTAACCTCATCAATGATTTGAGATTAAAATTATATTTAATTAGTGATGAAGTTCAGGATCTTTTGATCATCACTAAATACCTATAGACGGTTCACATTTTTTGGGATGGAAGGGCATGGTATGAGCTCAAAACTAAAGTTAGGGGAATCTTACTTAGGTGTGAGATTAGCTACATTAGAAGCAAGCTCATCAAAAACTTTATTTTATTCCCTAGGGATAAAAATAATGTTTAAGGCATCAAAATATTTCACCAGATCCCAAAATTTAAACTTTTACCTCTTGAGGTATGAAAACTTGTATTGGTACTTGATTCTCACTTGGTTCATTACTAGTTTTGAATTACCATAGACTAATAGTTTCTTGACCTTATTTTTATGGCAAATTGTAAGCCTAAAATGAGGGCTTCATATTCTACAAAGTTGTTGGTACAAGGGAATTAGAGTCTATAAGAGGCATGGTATTTCTTACCAATAGGGTCAGTTAGAATAATGCCTACTCTAGATCTAGCTTTACACCTAGCCACATCAAAATGTAACTTCTATAGCCCAAGCACAACTTTAGAAGGTTTATGACCACATACTTTGGTAGTTTCTAGGGTGAAAAACCCTAAATTTGAATCAATTATGTTGACCCTTTCGTTGATAGCATTGTACTCAATGATCATGTGTTTTGTTCTTGGCTCTCTTTCCATTTTCATTTGGTTGGGGACTCCATTCTAAGGTAGCCATAAGTATGAATAATTTGTGGACATGTATCCATTCAAAGCCTTCATCCAATCTCTACTTAAAAGTAGTCCATATGCATCAGGTTTATCTACCACTTGGATATCAATAAATTGTTAAACCCTTGGCTTAGAAACTAATTGCATGTGGAAATTTAGCAATTCTCCAACCACCTTGATCTTAAAATTATATAATTAGGTGACAACCCTATAAAACTTAATGGGGGTCAAGCCAAGTTACTTACAAACACCTGTAGACATAATATTGGTAGAGGCACCATAATCTAAAAAAAAATTATGCAAGTTCTTGCCAAAACTTTGACTATAAATAATAAGGGTAGAGACTCTATTTTAGCTTTATACATGGCCACATTAGCATTACAAGTCTTGGATAATTTTCTAGACTTTTTGGATAATGATTCCAATAGTACATCCCTTTGTTATATGATTTGGGTCACTTCATGCATGGTAATATTATCTTTGATTTTCTTCATGTCCTCTACAATTTTATAACAAATCCTATCGAAAGAATCAAAAGAATCAACACTAGGTTTAGAAGTACTTCCCTTTAGAGGCTCTAGATTATTGTCTAAAGTGATATACATAGGAGTACCAAAGTTGTTTAGAGGAGTAGAACTAGTCAAAGGCTACCTTTATTCTCTATTACTTAGAGGATATGTATTTTTATAGAACTATTGGAAGGCATGAACATCTTCAGGAACATCATCTAGCTCATTGTCTTCTTGGAAGGGGAAATCAAATGTCTCCATCATGAAGGTCTAGTCAACAGGTTTAGATCCTGAGGTACCAAGACCATTATCTTTATTAGACACTACCTTAAAAGTGTCTAAATCTTATTTAAATGCCTCAAAAACTTTACAAAATTTAATGCAATCAATCTCACCATGCTTAGCAGTATAATGGACTCTAGAATAATCAGGCAAAATAATGTAAATGAGATTAATATCCATATTCTTCTTTATAGAAGATGTTTCATTATTCTTATTATTATCGAATATATCATTATTGAACCTATTATTGGGTCTATTGAAAATTTGAAAAGAGAAGTTCCTACCAAAAGTTTCCCTAGTATTACCAACCTATTTTTATAGCTGAAGGAAGCCAATGCTTAGTTTTTGGACCATTTTTAGTATGGATGTATTCTAATTTTTAAGGGTTTCTAAATTATGGAATTAGTTGTTATTGGTACTAGTGGCTGGTACCAAGGTCCTTTGTTTAGTTGAATTAAATCCATTGTTAGCAGTCTAATTCAAGAATCCCAAATTTTAGTTAAGAGCAACACGTCTTAGAGGTAATTGATTTAGATTTGGGAGTAAAGGCATTCAAAGTAGGCATATGTGGATTGACAATGGGAATAGAGTATGTCATTTGACTTTGAGGTTGCATCTAGTCATTTATGATCACCGTCTCAACGTAGGCTAAAGCTAGTGTGTTCATTGGGCCTAAAACTCTCTTTATAAATACATAGGTCATGGGATCAAGATCATCTTTATAGATTTCCAAGGCCAAGGCCTGATCAGGATTATAAGGGTTAATGGCTATACCATACATATTTTTGAACCTTACATTGAAAGATATTATGGGTTCATTGGCATCCCTTATTAGGGTGGTAAATTTTTGGTATAGGACATAAGGGCTAATTATTTTTCCAAACTAGTCAATGAAGATGGTATTAAACTCGTCCTAGGTGGTGATGCAATCATCAAGTAGGTTTAAAAACCACTCATTTATAGCATCATTAAATTTAAAGGGAAAAAATCTATATGCTACATCCTCATAAACTACATTTAATAATCTTAATGAAACCTTTAATGATTTAACATGTTCCTCTATTGTTACAATACCACTAAGACTCAAAGTTGGAAAATAATTTTTAATATTGTGGGGGGGATCATGAATTTCACCTTATACATTGATAAGAGAACCCCCCAACCAATCCATACCTAGATGAAGGTTGAATGCAGGAGTACCATTGAGTGGTAATGTTGGCAAAGACTTTAAATGCCTACATCTACCTTTATCTCTTTTGTTTCTACTATGGACATCCAACTCAAATAGAGGCTATCTTGTCTCAGATTGTGATCTTGTTTGAATTCTTGGTAGTTCCAGCTTGAGAACTTTAGATCCTATTTGAAATACAATTTCTTAAACCAACCTTTATAAAGAGCATGACTTAGATTTTCATATTAAGCCAATTTTGCAAAGATCTATGTAAAGTACAACAAACGGCCTCAAATTTTAACTAAACTAGCTATAATGTGTCCTGTTATGTAAATATGGTTAAAATTTACCATTTTAAGCTCAAATGAACCTCGATCTATGAAAGATATACTAATCTTTGATCAAAACAAGCTATTATAACCTCAAATACTATGGATTCTCAGATCTTAAGCTGTCTTTACCAGAATTAAGCATCTAACCTCAAAGATCTTTGATCTTTGTATAAAGGAAACACAAAGATGAGTCATAGACCACAAATATCAATGATCTCTGTGCTTTTGAGTAAATAATTATGAAAAAGTGTAATGATAACACCAATCTTAGACCAAAACATATTAAAACTAACAAAGATTCAACAAATTCACATGAAGTCCTCCTTCTATCACTAATGGAAGCTATCCTTGTTGATGCCTCTATGTGTATCATAGGTGCTCTTAGTGTTTAAAAACACTTCTCATTTTGGAATTCATAGAATTCATGGCATGACTAATAAGTTTTGATAATGTAGTTACCTATGGTGAAATAGAGGTAAAGCAATTTAAACTATTCCACAAATTTTTATTACTTGGTGGTTGGGAGCCACCATGGTCTTTGTATATTTTGAAGTATCTTAGTGAATTATGATCAAAGTTACACACTAAAGACTAATATAAATGAATATTTACAATGAGATCTAAACTAGAGTGATCTAGTAAAAAATAAGAAAAAGGAAAGGGTAGGGTAGCAAAGAAGTGTGTGATAGCTAGTCTTTATCTCAAACATCATGACAAGGCTTAAATTTCAACCAAATATGCATTTAATTAGTATACAATGAAAAATAGTGTAAAATCAGATTTCACCATACACTAGGCTAACTTCTAAGGATAATATGAAAACATAAAAGTAAGAACTATATTTACTTTGAAGATTTGTTACCAAATTCAAATAACATTAACACATCTGGATACAAAAGAAATGAAATGAAACAAATTCAAGATCCTTCAACTAATCTAGCATAAGCACAAATTATCAACCCTGTATCAAACATGCAAGTTCAAAATTCATAAAATCCATTCAAATTCAAGATTTAGAACCAATAATTGAGAGAAAATCCAAATTAACAATTGACACCACAAATTTGGACAATCCTTTTAAAATTCCTTGATTGTATTAATTGCTCAAAGTATATAAATTTTTGCTCAAAATTATCCCTCTTTACAAAATGAAAATACTACCTTTTATTAAAGGAAAAGGCAGTATAATAGCTAGTTACAAGTTAAAATGTACAAAGATAAGGACAACTATCCTTATTTATAACTCTAGAATACTTTTGATTTTCCAAATGGACTAACATAGAGGTAAATACGCTAACAAACTAGCATATGCCTTTACAAAAGAATATTCCTCTTTCAAAATGTTACAATGTTTTACAAAATGGAATATTATTCAACTTGTTAGTGGACCCTACACTTGAAAACTTGCTTGATACTACTGGAGGATGTTCATGGCCTTTTGGTGTTACTCATTGTCTAGCTCTAAGTCCACAACTAATTTTAGGAGACACTCTTCCTCTTCGTCAGCTAGCTCATTCAATTCCATATCATTTTTGGCCATGGATTCTTTGATGCTCTTGGGCTTAGTTATCCTTTATCTTACATTAAATATCATGTCTAAGATTCTACTATTATCTACCCTAGATTGGCCTTGACTTTCACTTCTTATTTCTTATGTCACCAAAGTAGCCCTGTGCTTGAATTCATCATCTTTTATGATGCTTATGATAATGGGCTATGTAGGGTTAGTGAGCATTATCCCAAATAGTTGTTTAATATTTTTTACTGGCTCCTCATCATCCTTCAATAGTCTCTCTAGATCCTTTGGCTAAGCACACAAAATCTAGACTTTATTAATAATAATTCCCAGAATTGCATTTAAATGTCCCAAATGAATTGTTTTGAACCCATGAATCTACCTTCCAACTAGTATGTTGATTCACCCTATTACTTTGTCTTTTGAATATTGCCATTAGAATATTAGACCCTTGGACACTACATTCTATTAGGTTAATTCACTTTCCCTTAGCTTCATTGATTTCAAAGCATCAAACATGTCATAGAAGGATTCATCAAGAATTTTAACCATTACCCCCATGATTGATAACATTGCCTAGGTCTCTAGATTTTCTTTTTCTTTCTCTAAGTTATATATTTGTTGATGCAGTAAAATGCACTTGGGGCAGGACGCCTAGGTCCCGCCCTTCCACATGCAACAATGGAAAATCCCTTCTCACCTATGGGACTGGCGAAGCTGGAGGGGAGAGTCTCTAGGTAAGGGCTAGCTCCCTCTGATGTATCTTTTAGGCCCTAGTTTCTCCTACTGCTAACAAATAAATGGAAAAAGGGGGGGATGAAAAGGGAGAGAGAGATGCTGAAAATAGAACCTAAGCCTAAAAATGAAAAGGTGATACACCAAAAAAGTTTGATCCACTCAGGCCTGAACATACACTTTTCACCAAGAGGAAGTGCCCATACACTTCATCTGACATGGGAAACTCTTCTATTTCAGTGAGTCAGGGGTCCGTAGAGATACAGGGAGGAAGGAACTACCAAAGGTGCTTTGTGACACACTTAGGCAACCTATTCACATGTGCCTATATTCTTGCTATAGACACTTCTAGCAGACCTACAGAAAAGAGACTTCACAATGCACTAGACATGCTGTAATCGATCTGTGAAAAGCTTGAAAGATAATGAATTAACACAAAAGAATAACATAGACATATACTTTAAACTGCAAGTCCAGATAGAGGTAAAAATGTTAAGTCCTGGTTCAAGGTAAAATCTAGCAGAGCTCTGCCTTACAAGCTTGAGAGATTTTTGGGCAGAGTTTTGCCTTAAGGCTAAGAGAATGGATCCTTCTCAAATGAGAAGTTTTAAAATATATACAAAGAGGAAGGGAACTTGGTGCTTCCTAGGAAAGACTTTGGCACTTTTTTTTTGCAAGATAGTCCATGTGCAGTCTGAGCCTTGGGAAGAGGGAGCCGTTTGATTGTCAGTTCTTGCTTTGACTTTGGCACCCCAACATTAATAAGAAAACATGGCCATGCCTCTTTTCTTCAAATAGATTACTCTTTTCCTACAAACAGACTATGGTTTGTTCCCTCATAAATTCCAAATGGAGAAAGCAGGCTGCACCACTCACTATTTACACTATTTGATGACCATCTAGCAATAACTCACCTCTCCTTGCCACTTGGACTACTTTGTCTTTTCCTAGTTTGTATTCTTCTTTGCCTTGTCTCTTTTTGGCTCCTTCAGCCCTTGGGGCTATCTTTTGGCAGGTCACTACATTCTTTGGGCTCTTTTTTGCTTGCCTTGGCCACTTTTCATTGATTTTCAAATAAGTGACATGTGGCACATTCCACTGTGAAATAGGTAGGACACATGGTAGCATCCTCTTGAATAATAGAAGCTTTAGGCACCCCTTGAAGGTTCTATAGTAGAGGACATGTGTCAGATTCTACTCTCTTTAGCGATTCGTCTGGGGCCCACCATAGTTCTCGCAGGATAAAAGAGAGAGACTGCGGGTGTTGACACTTGTCAACTTTTGTCGAGCCTTGTAGGAGAAACATGGCACATTTTGCTACTCCTAGAAAATCATGTCAAAGCCTTGCATGATTGCCACTTGGTGCCCTCTGTGCTCTCACTTTTTTTGGTGTGAAATTGACGTTTGTAGGCCTGTCACCTCTTGGACTTCTTCAGCTTTTTCTATGGGTTTTTTCCCCAGACAATTTTCTCACTAACAAAAAGTCCATGAGAATTGTCTGCTTTGATTTCTTTTGAGATTTTGGCTCACAGTTTCCCTAAATTTCTTTAGACTTCTTGTTCAAAGGAATTCCTTCGGATAAAAAGTCTGAGAGAATTTGTTTCCTTGCCTTAACAAAAATCTAAAAGATCTTACCTTCGTAGTTTTCTTTATGGCCTCTTTAAAGTGCTCCCTGCCCTCCATAAGGGCTCTTAAACCCAGAACTACCCTCCATAAGGGCACTTATCCTTTAGGAGGCTTGAAATTTCATTTGAACCACTCCTTTGAACCAACTTTTGAACCAATCCATTGAACCGGTTCAATGGTTCAAGCGATTGTTGAACCAAGGCATTGAACTGAGCCTTAAACTGAGCGATGAACCCTTTGATTAAACCAAAAGCCATTGAACCATTTAAACTAAACCAAAGCATTTGAACCAAAGTGTTGAACTAGCTGATTGAACTAAAATGATGAACTTTGTCGATGAACTTTGCGTTGAACAAAGGCACTGAACCAAGTCGACTGAACCAAGGCGTTGAACTTGTTTAATGGTTCAACAGATCAAAGCTGCTAACTCTTTTGAAAGATCATGTCATTGAACCATTTTAGCTCACTTTCCTTATGAATTTATTTGGACAAGAGTCTGAAGAAGCTTTGTAAAACCTTGCACTCTTTGACTGGTTCTTCATCTGCCTAAAGACTACACCTGCATAGTTCGTAGAAGTTCTTGTGAAGTCCATAAAAAACCTATAGAGTCTGTAGAAATGGAACTACAAAGTCTGTATAAATTCTATAGAGTTCATAGAAATCACCAAATTCATGCAAAATTAAAAAATGAAATGGCCTAGAACAACAGGGATAAAAGGGGACCAATTTTTGCCCTATTGGGCAAAAAATGGTCAACAAATTGGTGACTCCTAGGGGAAGCATGCCTGCTATGCTTAGAGACCAATTGCCTTTTAGTCCATTGGGCATGGATTTAGATGTAACTTGAACAAAGTTATCAACAACCCCAAAGATCCAAGAATCAAATATGAAGCTTTTTACCTCAAACATAAGGGAAAGCACACACAAGACTAGAAACACTACTTGTGCAAACTACACTTAGGGAAAGCAGGAAAGACAAATGAAAGCAAACTACTATGTACAACTAACTAGGTGTATTTGGTTCCCTCCTGGATCAAAGGGAAAACTTCTTAAGTCCCCTCCCTGGCAAGGAAACTTATGGTGCCAAACAAGTGGCTGAATGAAAAGGAGATTTGGTGACTTGTTCCTCTTGCCTGTCACCTAGATTGGCTTGTATCTAAGTGGATCAGATTCAAACATGCTTCCAACATACATGTATTCCTTTTATCCATAGAATCTTATTGAATGCTTGTCCTTCATGTTGGTGCATATCACCAAGAAATCTGTGGTTGCTGGCTCATCACCATAAGCCCTTTGATCTGCACAGTCCCTCTGCAATGCATCATTGTTTGACCCATTTCCTTCTGCTTCATTGGAGATCCTATAAAATTCATCCTCTTCTCCATCTTGGCATTCTTGAAGAAGGGTGACTATTTTGATGTCTAAAATGGAATCACAAAATGATTGCTCATCCCACAGAACATCACCTCTTTATTCAAAACACTCTTCTTCAAGGCTTTCCTCAAGGGAGACCAGCCTCTCCTTTTCCTCCTCAAAGATCAGGATCTATAGATGTTTAAAAATATCCTCCTGATCCTCCTTCAACTCAAGCTCCTCATCATAGTCATCCTCCTCATTAAAGTAATAGGGAAGTTCATCAAACAAAGGAGGAGGGAACTCACCATGCTTATGTTCCTCCTCATATTGCTGGAACATCCACATGTATGCCTACCTTGTGTCTTCTCCATTGCTGACAAGGTCTTCACAAGGATCATTGATGATGATTTCTTCTTCATCATCACTCATGATAGCCTCTTGGGAAACTATATATTGGGTCTTCTGCTCCTCACTCACCTCCTACAGAATAGGTTCTTCCTTGAGAAGGGGTGAAGTGAAATAACCATGTGGAAGGGGAGGTAGTCCTTGAGCTAGAATCAAATGATTCTCCTCCTTCCATTTAGCTAGTACTTCATCGATATTAGGTGTGGCTTGATAGCTCTCTTGGAGGTGTGTAGATGGGGTGTGTTCAGACATGGAATGTGCCATTGGGTATAAACCATCCATCACACACTGGCTAAGGAATCTCTCTCTAGATTCCAACTCTGTAATTCTTCTAGCCATATCCTCTTGGAAGAGCCTTTCTTGGAGGTCACCAGCATCATCATGAGTAGGATCAGCCTCATCTTCTTCAAGTTTTTGAGCAAAACCTTTCTTTTCCTCCTTCTTACCCCATGATTCTACTATTTATTTCTAGTTCAGGATCTCAGAATTGGAATTTTGCTCCTGTAAACAGGTAGCAACTTTATTTTCTCCAAGATCCTAGGGCTCCTCTATGAGGTCTAAAAGTTCCATCTCTCTTTCATGAAGCAGTCTCATCTTAGCCTCTAAATCCTCAATTTGCTTGGCTAGATTATCTTGAAGGAGTCTTTCTTGGAGTTCATAAGAATCATCATAGAAATGGGTAGGAGCAATTTCGAGAGAGATGTGCTGGTTCAAGAAGTTCCCCCCAAAAGAAGATTCATGATCTAAGGAGTTTAGAAGGTTCATCTCCATGGGAGGTTGTTCCAATCTCCTTTGATGCTTGAAGGCTAGGCATATAGGGTCAAGAGTAGGGTTGATTGATGCATCAGATGAGCTAGAATGAGCAAGTGTTATCTGATAAAAAGGATTTGGTGCACAAGAGGGGGCTTTCTTTAGGATAGGTGGGGGAGCACAAGGTTGACTGCCTTGCATGGATGGATTCCTCCATTTTGCTACCTCCTCTTCCATGGATTACAAGGCTTGAGCTTACTTGAATAAACATGCCTCTTTATACATCAGCTCCTACTGATATCCATACTGCTCATCCAGTATGTCAATTTCCATTACTTGCTTCTCAAACTCTAACACCACCTCCCTTATTGTTAAAGGGCAACTAGGAGAGTTGCTTGAGGAATCCATAAATTTTTTGAGTCTAATCAAAGTCATATGAAGGAATACAAGACCCATGATTTTTTGCAAAGGAATTATACATACAAAAATGTGATTTCTTGATGGCACTTGGAATGCTTAACTAGCTGACTCAACTCAAAGTCACCATTGGTGTTGATGTAAAAGCCTCTAAAGGCTGGCTCGTTGAAGAGCACACCAAAAATTCTTCAACTCTTTGGACACAACTTGTCCTAGTTGGTCCCAATGGGCATGCCAAAAAACTATTGATGTAGTGGATTACACCCAGGGTAGGATGCCTAGCTCCCTCCATTCCACACATAATAATGAAAACTCCCCTCTCCCCTGTGGGACTGGTGAAGCTGGAGGGGAGAGTCTCTAGGTAAGGGCTAGCTCCCTCTGATGTATCTTTTAGGCCCTAGTTTCTCCTACTGCTAATAAATAAATGGAAAAAGGGGGGGATGAAAAGGGAGAGAGAGATGCTAAAAATAGAACCTAAGCCTAAAAATGAAAAGGTGATACACCAAAAAAGTTTGATCCACTTAGGCCCAAACATACACTTTTCACCAAGAAGAAGTGCCCATACACTTCATCTGATGTGGAAAACTCTTATATTTTAGTGAGTCAAGGGTCTGTAGAGATATAGGGAGGAAGGAACTACCAAAGGTGCTCTATGACACACTTAGGCAACCTATTCACATGTGCCTATATTCCTATTGTAGACACTTCTAGCAAACCTGTAGAAAAGAGACTTCATAATGCACTAGACATGTTGTAATTAATCTGTAAAAAACATGAAAGATAATGACTTAACACAAAAGAAGAACATAGACATATACTTTAAAGTGTAAGTCTAGATAGAGGTAAAAATTCTAAGTCCTAATTCAAGGTAAAATCTGGCAAAGCTCTTCCTTACAAGCCCGAGAGATTTTTGGGCAGAGTTTTGCCTTAAGGTTAAGAGAATGGATCCTTCTCAAATGAGAAGTTTTAAAATATATAGAAAGAGGAAGGGAACTTGGCACTTCTTGGTAAAGACTTTGGCACTTTTTTTTTTGCAAGCTGGTCCATGTGCGCTTTGAGCCTTGGAAAGAGGGAGCCGTTTGAATGTCGATTCCTACTTTGACTTTGGTAACCCAACATTAATAAGAAAACATGGCCATGCCTCTTTTCTACAAATAGATTACTCTTTTACTATAAAAAACCATTGTTTGTCCCCTCATAAATGCCAAATGGAGAAAGCAAGCCGTGCCACTCACTGTTTGCACCGTTTGATGACCATCTAGTAATAACTCACCTCTCCTCACCACTTGGACTGCTTTGTCTTTTCCTGGTTTGTCTTCTTCCTTACCTTGTCTCTTTTTGGCTCCTTCAGCCCTCGGGGCTATTTTTTGGTGGGTCACTGCATTCCTTGGTCTCTTTTCTGCTTGCCTTGGCCACTTTCCACTAATTTTCAAATAAGTGACACGTGGCGCATTCCACTATGAAATGGGCAGGACACGTGGCAGCATCCACTTGAATCATAAAAGAATTAGGCACACCTTGAAGGTCTTATGGAAGAGGACATGTGCTAGCTTCTACTCTCTTTAGTAATTTGTTTGGGGCCCACCATAGTTCTTGTGGGATAAAAGAGAGAGATCATGCATGTTGACACTTGTCAGCTTCTATCGAGCATTGCAGGGGACACATGGCACATTTCACTACTCCTAGAAAAGCATGTCAAAGCCTTCTATAGTTGCCACTTGGTGCCCTCTGTGCTCTAGATTTTTTTGGTGTGAAATTGATGTTCGTGGGCCCATCACCCCTTGGACTTCTTCGGCTTTTCTTGTGGGTTTTTTCCCCAGACAATTTTCCCATAGACAAAAAGTTCAGGAGAATTGTCTACTTTGATTTCTTTCAGGATTTTGGCTCGTGGTTTCCCTAAATTTCTTTGGAATTTATGCCTAAAGGAATTCCTTCAGACAAAAAGTCTAAGAGAATTCGTTTCCTTGCCTTAACAACAATTTGAACGATCTTACCTTTGTGGTTTTCTCTGTGGCCTCTTTGAAGTGTTCCCTACCCTCTGCAAGGGCTCTTGTACCCAAAACTACCCTTCGTAAGGGCACTTGTCCTTCAAGAGACTTGAACTTTCATTTGAACCACTCCTTTGAACTAACCATTGAACCAATCCATTAAACTGGTTCAATGGTTCAAGCAGTTGTTAAACCAAGGCATTGAACTGAGCGTTGAACTGAGTGATGAACCCTTTGACTGAACCAAAAGCTATTAAACCATTTGAACTAAACTGAAGTGTTTGAACTAAAGTGTTGAACTAACTGCTTGAACTAAAATGATGACCTTTTTCGATGAACTTTGCGTTGAACTAAGGCACTGAACCAAGCTGACTGAACCAAGGCATTGAACTTGTTCAATGGTTTAACAGTTCAAAGCTGCTAACTCTTTTAAAAGATCATGTCATTGAACCATTTTAACTCACTTTCCTTATGAATTTATTCAGACAAGATTATGAAGAAGCTTTGTAAAACCTTGCACTCTTTGACTGGTTCTTCATCTATCGAAAGACTACACCTGCAGAGTTCATAGAAGTTCTTGTGAAGTCCATAGAAAACCTACAGAGTCCATAGAATTAGACCTACAGAGTCCATAGAAATTCTATAGAGTCTGTAGAAATCACTAGATTCATGAAAAATCAAAAAATGAAATGGCCCAAAATAGTAGGTATAAAAGGGGACCAATTTTTGGCTTGTTGGGCAAAAAGTGGTCAATAATATCCTTCCCTTCATACCTATGATGCCCGATTTGACTTGAGCTAAATGAGCTTCAAATAGGCTTTCTACATCTTCCTCAGGGATGGGGACCTTGCTAGGCTATTACCTCCCAACTAGAGTTAAGAATGCAAATGGCTCAACCTTATGAAAGGTGAATTCTTCAGTCCCCACTATGGCTTTTCTAGTTTTCACTCTTTCTAAGCCTACTATCTCAGGATTGAATTGTACAATGGTAGTTGGTTTTGTGTACTTTGGAGGTTTAGGAGCCTCTATTTAGGTGCTATTTAAAGCTCCTAGAGTCTTTATTTGATTTTTATCTAACCCTACAATGGTTAATATTCTTCTCTCTTCCTCCTCCATCAATGCCCTTATCCATGGCTTGATATCATCATGTACATCAATATTGATAGTTTGGGTCAATGACCATGAGTGGGATAATGAGGGGATATTTTGAATTTTACCATAGATGAATTAATTAAGGATGATTGGTCCATAAATGGGGTATTCATCACTAAATAAGTTGATTTCAATCATATGGTGAGTGAAAGTCAACTTTGGCTTCTTTTGTCCAACTGAGAATATTGCCAATTGTCCTTTCTCTTCTTCAATGGTGTCACTAGGACTAAATCCAAGGTAGGCTCTTTCCCTTTTTCTTTCTTAGCCTCCTCTATTTGGGCTTGTGCTTCTTTAACATGTTCCTCTTCTTCATCATATCTATATGCCTCAATAAGGACCTTGAGGGTATCTTCCACTATCTCATTAGGCTCTAAAGTAATAATGTCTAGGTATTCAATGGGGGATGATGGTCTTTGAGGTGGGGTTGAGGATGAGGGCCCTCATTAGGCCTTTCTTCTAGATTTTCCTTGCCATGACCTTATGTAATTTGTGCTTGGGGCTAGTGCCCTTCCATTTGTGGTTGCTCTTGAGGGGGCCTTGAAGGGCCAAGCAACAAATGGTACTGTAGAGGTCCCATTTGCTATATATCTCTAGGGGTATTTTGATCACTGGCCAATCTATACTCAAGTATAATGTTATGTCCCTTGAGCCTAGTTAGTATTTATTCAAAATTATTTGATTTAATGTATAAGGTGTCATAGACACTAAAATGCTGCTCATATACTAGCTTGGGCAATTGCTTAGATTTCAAATGTTTGGAGATCATGTCATTAGGGTCCCACTACTTTAGCTAATCAAACTACAAGTTAAAATATTCCCTATACTTAGATATAGTATTTACCTGATCCTAATTTTGTTGCACAATTCTACCAATGGTCACATGAAAGGGATGGAAGAGGCCTTTTCTCTTATACTTGCACACTCTATCCACACCATGAAGAAGTTGGTATGCAATTTCTTTCTCTACCATCTTGATGGGAACATAGATGGGCAATTTGAAATGTTGAATCAAAATCTCTTCAATTTTGATCACTGTATAATCTAGATATAACCAGATGTCTCCCATTAACTCTATATATTTCTTGATTAGAGGGATAATCCTAGGCATGGGAATCCTTGTAATGGATTATACTAAAGCAAGATAAACATAATCATAAGTGACCTACATCTTGTGTCTATATTTAAAAATGTATAGTTTTGAATAATGATGAGAGACTATAAATGTCCTCAGGTGACCAATTTTTGATATAAGGGATCTTAGTGGAGGCTAGTAAGGCATCTAATAGATAGGACATCATAAAGAATTGTTTACTAGTCTTCTTATTGATGGCCATGAATTATTGTTCTAGATAGATGTTGATCATGTCTCCAATTGGGGGAGTGAGCTCTTTCTCTACCATGAAGTAGATGTATGACACCCAACTCTTATTTACATAAGTTTTTTAAGGGGCTCTAGATCTTCTATTCAATAGGGTCATAATTACCCTAACCCCCTCTCTAAATTTAGCAACTAGAATATTATCAATAGGGTCTTAGATCACATGGTTCCCTTGGAGTAACCAGGGCCTAAGGATGGTGTCTAAGTCATTCTTGCCAATCCAATCTTTGATGGTGGGTAAGTTCACTTGGGGTTTCCAAAGTTTGTTGTAACTCTCAAAGGCCAATGGGAAAATTTATGTAATTATCTTGAAGGTCCTTTCTTAAATAATCTAACCTTGTTCAATTCTATAGTCTTTAAAAATGGGAACAAAGATGTAAATACATTGGATGACCTCGAGTTTGGTGGTAGCATGGTGGAGATTGGCCATTTGGACTATAACTAGGTCATAGTATCTTCTATTTATCATGGTAATTTTTTGTTCCTCTTTTTTGATGGGCTACATCTCTTCAATGGTTCAAAAGAGTTTGAACCAATTCCTATTACCCATGTTCAATGCTATATGTCTAGGTTGGTATCCTTGAAGACATTCCATTCATTTTCTATAGATAGATACAACTATGTTTTATCCCTAAGTTGTTGCCTTTGAGCTATCATGGCTTCCAAACTTGAAAATTGCTTACCACTATGTTGTAAATGGTCTTTGGGTTAATTCTTTCATGCTCAAATTACAATTGGACTCTTTTTAGCTTGATTGTGACCAATATAATTTTAAATTATGATATTTTATGTAAGTTTGGGGCTCTCTTAAAGCTTTAATGGTGATGGCTTATTTAGGTTTAGGCTTACTCATTCCTCATATTTGATTTGGCCTTTGCCTTTATATGTTTGCATTTTTGAGCACACAAGATCTTCATTTTTGTCACTTTGTAATTGTATGGCACTTATTTGGAATCTATCTAAAAAATTTCATGGTAATTATACATAAATGCCTTCAAATCACTATCTATTTTTATTTAAATTTTTCCCTTTTCTTCACACCATCGGATCATTGCCCACAAATCAATGTAGGTCATTGATCATGATTCAATATTTTGTATGTCATTGTCCATATTTACATCAAACCTTGTGGTTGTGCCACTTGGAATATGTATAAGTTTTTTGAGCTCTATATCATACATTAGTCTTATATTGAATGCGCATCTACCATGTGTTGAGCCCATATACTCGCAAAGCTCCGTTGAATAGTCTTTAGTGATTTCATGCTGTTGGATCATTCAAGCCCAATGAAGCATGATCCGTTGATCCTACGAGGTGCATGAACTTTAATTAGTGCATAGTCATAGAGAGGAACTTAGGATAAAATATTTTAAGATAATTTTATTTCATGTTATTAAACCCATCATAGGCCTAGGCTAAAATATTTTATGCTAAGTTTTAGGGTGATATATCAAATAACACCATGAGTGATATAAAACATGCTCCTTTGTCTAAGTAAAATATTTGAAGAGATTGAATTTGATAACCTTGTGGATGTCAATGAAAACCTCATGAATTTCAAATTAAATTCATGATAATGTCAAATGACATTCATGAGAATGTCAAATTTAAGCTCATGAAGTTCCTTAGGTTTGGTAGGCTTAAAGTTGATGGTCTCGTGGACATTAATGATGAGTCATGGACATAAAATGATGATTGAGAGAACATCAATTTTAAGCTCATAATATCCTTATATTCCATAGATCTCAGATTAAATACGTTCCATCTGATTGAGATCTATGATTAAGTGAGAACCATTGATTACAATCCAAGTGAATGCATGCCATTAGTTTTTCAGGTCTTGAATGTGGGAACACCATGTGGTGGATTTACAAGGATCCCAAGATTTGACCTTATTGACCCTAGGGAGGACCCATAGGTTATTGATCTACATCCAAGTCCTTGAGATGATGACACTTGTCATCCTCATGTGACTTCTTTGGTCTTTGACATTTCAACAATTAGTTTGCTTGATTAGATAATTTTAGGTGAGTGGCCATGAACCATTGATTTTAATCTAAAAACTTGTAAATGATTGGATCCTTCAAATAATTAAAGTAAAAACCTAAGTTTTAACCTAAGGTCTTATTGTATTAGAAATACAATGAGGCCTTAAGTAAAAACTTAGGCTTAAGATTATGTTTAATAATGGGGCCCATTTAACCTTGGGTGATCTCACACTATCTAATATTCAATTTTACTTAAGCATGGGATATTGATCATGATCTTTGTGATGATGTGAGATTGGTCTAAAGGGTGAAGGCTTTAGTATCTTTGGGCTTCCTTTGCTCCAGCTGATCAAGGGGGCAATAAAGTGAGAACCGTTAGATCTATAAAAGGCAAAAGCATATAAGTTAGGACTCAAGATGAAATAAGAACTTAGGTTAAAGTGTTAAGACTAAGGTCTTGTTCATGTTGATAAAAATGAATGGGGCCTTAGAATTAATACTTTATTCTAAATAGGTAATAAAGGGGACCATGCTAGAAAAATTAAAAGGACCCTGCCAATACGAAAGTTAGACTTGGTTAGAAATAAAGGAAACAAAAAGGGGGAAATAAATGAAAAGGGACCAAGTATAATTTTAGGCTAGGGTTTGGTCATATTGTGAAACACAACTAAACCTAAACATAAAATTAGGTTTAAGTCAAAATTTTAAGTATTCCTGCCAAATGCATTCCCACCAAATGTAAATTTGAACCAAGGGTTTATGCTAGGGTTTTTTGAAGGAGAGCTTTTATAATATGAATCTAGGTTTGAGTTTTCATAGACCAAAGGCTAGTGAAATCCTAAATAGAGTCAATATATAAACTCTAAGCATGATCCATCATCAAGAGCTCTAGGAAACCTAAAACTTTAAGACATGAGGACCAATTATTAGAAATATTAGGCAAGATCAAAACAGAATTACAAGTAAATAGGCCATTCTTATCAAAGTGGATCATCTTTAAATTCTAATAAAAATATAATCATATTGAGTATTTATTTTTAAGGTTTAAATTATCTTAAGGGTCCTAATTTTCAAAAAATGGGGGTATGTTGACCTCAAGACATTTCCAACTTTAGTTCAGTTTCTAAAACTAATGTTGACAATGGTCCAACACTATGATGCTAAAAAAAGGGAAGTGAATAATCCTAATGGAGAGCTTATCTTATGCCTAGGTCCAAAACACATTGATCATCTACTGTAGTTTCTTGATTGGGAAGCATTTATTAACTTGACTCCAACATCCACTCAATAATTATGGGACTCTAATACAACTTACTATTTAAAGTGGGTCAATAAGTAATTTCTAACAAATACTAAGCATACAACTACAAGGCCACCTAATATTATTTATTTTAATTTATGAATGAGGTCAATGACATGATTACTCTTCTTCATAGAGTAGTGGGAAGTCTAGTTACTAGGAATTTCTAGACATGTATGTACATGTATTTATAGATCATCCACTAAAACAAACAATATATTAACTAAGGATGATTAATTAGTGATTAAATTCATAAATATCTTGTATAATTTAATACAACTTCCAAATTGTATATGACTTTCTACTTTGTTTATGTTATTACCTAAAAGAGGTTCTATGATGGCTTGAATACAATAGTTGATATACAGATTGTGAATATATATGATTTAGATTCTCAACTCTCTTTGAAATAAAGTGCACATCATTTTCAAAGGGTAAATGATGCATTATTACAATATATAATTGAGATGTTTGAATTAGAACTAGATATTTTAAGGTTATTATTTCAAGATTTTATAGATATTTCCAGGTGGGGGACATGGTTCATACAATTCCCAACTTTCACCTACTTGAGAATTTATGTTTAGAAAGTTTCCCCATATATGATTATGAGATATGTGGATGACAAATGGGATTTAATAGAACTAATGAGACAATTGACTAAAAAATAAAATCTTCTATCATATAAACACAAGTCTAGGATAAAATTTCCTATTTTAATTGGTTGATATACTTGTGCTTCTTTGGCTAAATCAAAATTGATTGACAAGGAAATGACTTAAGTAACTCTCTGATCATTTAAAATTTGAACATCATTTGATATTAGTGGCAAGATTCAAAATATTCTTGGTTCTTCACACCAATATGTGTATCACTTTGAGGACTACTGGATAGACTATGATGATGAAAAAGATGTGAGAATTCATGATTCACTCTAAAAAATGTAATTGTAATCGATATAGTGGAAAAAAATATCAAATTATGAAGATCCATTAGATCCCATCCATGAAAAAGATAAAATTGAATCAAAACCTCTTCTCAAGGTGTATTGAACAAAACTCTCAAGTGGTTGAAGAGCAATGGTATCAATGTTGATAAAGTATGATTTCTACCTTTTATAAAAGAAGCTAAATTAGGGATTGCTCATCAATAATGCCAATCAAAAGTAAGAACATCCTCAATAGTAATAATTTTTAAAAATCTAAAAAAAATTGAGACTGAGACACAAATTGAAGCTATCATAGAAATTGTTCCAGTAAAGAAGACAATCAAGTTAAATATAATGAGTTTGGGTAAAAATATTCTAGGTACTCCAAATCTTTCCATTTCACATGAAACTCATTTTAATAGCTTTGTCAAACCTCAACCCATGGTAATTAATATTATGTAGTAATTTTTGGCTTTTGATTCACATTTGTTGTCAAATTCTTCCATTTTTCTTTAGCTTGATATTTCAATTCTAGTATATCTTACTCAGAATGTTGAATTGCCTATCAAACCTTCTCCCAAGACTCTAGTTGATACAATATAAAAATAAGAAGGTGAAATTTTAATTGAAAAATCTCAAGTTTTTTCAAATGCTCTCCCTTCTTTTAAAGCTAAAAAAAACCAAATACTACCATTGTGCAATAAGTTCCTAACGTAGAGGTCCAAATTGAGTAAATGAGGTTGTGAATAAAATGAAGAAGATTGAATAGCCTTAAGATATTTATTTCAACATCTTGGATACTACTCATCCTTGAGAAACAAAGAATCCTAAGACAATCTCAAAAATAATCACAGATCAAAAGGGAAAAAAAGATGTAGACGTAGTTGTTCCTCTAATAGAAAAGGATAAAGACAATGTTAAACTTCAACCTATAATTATGAGATACGGGCTCATTTGTAAATGACTTGACAGTTAAAATTTTAAGAATTTTTTTGAAAGAGGAGATTGTATTTACAACCTAACAAAGATTAATATAAGGAAATTTTACAAACTTTGCATTTAAGATTTCTTCACAGATTATGTGTGTTTACTATTTGCATTTGTTCAATTCTTTGCTTTTATAATGTTTTCACAATTGTTATAAATTGGTCAAAACTGATAAATTTCATTGGAGTATTTCCTTTAGAATATAATTTTTTCATTTCTATTTTTGTGAAACCTTGGTGGAGTTAGAAAGTCATTTAATTTTTACAAGGAAATACAAAGTGACTATCAATTTTTGTTATCGGTTATATATAATTTATTTGGTGTACGTTGTGCATTTCTATGAATGCATATATGTATTTCTTATCTATCGAATGATAGAGGCTGTCTACTAAGAGGAATTATATATTTCTTTGACAATCTTGATGAGTGTTCAAGTTTAACTCATTGGATATGTCAATACTTTCACTTGTCTAAATATACTCTTTACTTCTTTTCTTTTCTATCATATTTTCATTTTTATATCCTTTTTCTAATTTTTGGTTAAAAGTAATACCCTCATGAAACTCATTTTTGTTATAAATCTTTCCTTTATTTCACCCTTTTTTTAGTTTTTAATAATGGTAGCTTTGCTTGCTAAGAGGAGAGGGTCTCTGTCCCACGAGTATTTATGAAAAATGTCTGTTTGTCCACTTGATAAATTTTCACGCCAATAATTTTTGGTGCTCACCATGGGGAATGTTTATAAAATACTCATGTAATGCACATTTTGATATATTAGCCCATATGACTTTGCCATCAACTCAAGGACCACTCTAGCAACTTGAACTAGATTTGGAATAATCTACACATTTAGATATAATTTTTCATATTAGACAAATTACATGGGATTCTAATGAGGTTTCAATAACCCAATTCCAAATCATTTTGATTATTTTAAATCAAGAGTTAGACTATGTAGAAATAGTGTAAATAATTTGTACATATAGAGAAGTCCATAGAGCTTGGTTAACAACTAAAAATTAGTAGATTTAATTCTTGACCATCTTAAATATCCAAAATTCTGACCATCAACATTATTTAAATTGGATAGAAACTGTTAAAGAAGACATTACCTCTAGTCTTCAATAACTAGTTTGGGATAATAAAACAAAGATTGATCAATTTAATATTGACACTATGGTAATAAACACACAAGAAGATCATGCTACCATTGTCTAAAAAAACACAAATTATTTCAAGGAGACAAGCAAGAAGACAAGCACATAAAGTAGCTCATATAACTGCTCAAATATTATTAGTAGTAATAATTTCATCTAATGACCATTCAAGAATTTCAAGTACTAGTTATTAAATTGAATCTTGACTGGATAAGTCATACACAAGAAGATATTTCATTTGATTTGAGAACATTTTTTTGGGATAATAAAACTAATTAAACACATTTTAATAAAGCCGTTATGGTAGACTATGTTATTTGAGCAAAAGGATATACAACATTAGATGCATGTAAAATATAACAAAGAAGACCAGCTTAGAGAATTCTTTAATTTACACCAGATCCTCATCAATAATAAAAATTAGTGGAAATATGATTTATTAAAGCTAGTAAATTAAAAGGTGAAACGGATCTTTTCTATCAAATGCAAGACGCTTCTACTTTAAAAATAAATCTAGAACAAAAAGGTATACTAAAAAAATCAATTAGTCTTCCCACAACTCTTAAGAAAAGTAAACCTTTTCAAGGAGGGATAATCATTAGTCAGGCTCTTGTTTTACCAGGTGTTGTTATCCCACTACATGTAGTCTTTTCAGTCATGGCTCAACCTTGGGGAAACATAATTGGTCTTTTGACTCTAGGAAAATTTCATGACCTTTAAAAAGGTTCATGAAATAATTTTTTTAAATTATCAGGTGATCGAAAACAACATCCAGATCAACACATTTACAATTTTTATGTAGCATGCAAAATTCTAGGAGTTTAACATAAAGATATTGCAGTGATATTGTTTATTAAAACTCTTCAGAATGAAGCTATAGATTAGTTTTATCATATTCCTCTAGAAGAAATAAATTGGAATGATATGAAAACTAGGTTTGAAAGTAGATTTAACTAGTAGAAGATGTACATGCATTACTGGATCAACTGGCCCAAATGAAGAAAGAAGTTCACGAACCTATGAGGGATTTTATAGCCAAATTCAACAAGCTACTACATAATATAATAATAAATCCCAAACCTACAGATAAAAACCAAAAGTGATTATTTATAATTATTAATTACCAAAAGTGAATTATCAATTAAGAAGAGCTAAAGTAGTTGATTTAATGTAGCTCAGACTCTAGCTATTGATGTTGAAGATGATATGATAATAGATGGGAAAATGAAAAAAGAACCATTAAAAAGGTAAAATATCGAGTTCAATCCAATCTTCCACCAATTTTTTTTTCAAAATATGACAAAATATATAATATATTTGAAGAAGAAACTAGCTTAGAAAACCATCACTGGTCCTTATCAAGACATCCCAAAAAGAAACTATGTGCCTTTTCAATGGTATCATCCTTGATTGTAACCTCCTTGACAAAATTTTACACTAAAAACTCCTCCTCAACAAAAACAAAATCTAAATGTGGATACCATTTTAGAAACATAAGAGATACCTGGGTATGAAGAGATTGAAGAATAAAATGAATAAAAAAATCTAGATCTTCAAGAGTGTGAAACTAAAGAACCTAGTAGTGATGCCATGAATGTGAATGTAATTCAAAATAAGATGATAATAAGTAAAATGTTGGAGACATGAATAGTAAATCATTCATAGTATTCATTAGAACTCATAATCATGAAAAATAACAAAATGATAACCAAGAAGAATCAACAAAAAATATTTTTTCATGAGGAACACCACCTCCTATTCAGATGAAAGGGAAATAACCTCTAATTAGATTAGGTGAGTCCTTCCTAATTGCTACTACTAATTTTTTAAAAAACACTCCTTTTGTAACTAATAATGATAATGTGTCTCATAATGTAGAATGTTCGTCTTCTACTAGTTTACCTACTTTTGACATAATTAAACATGTTAACAAGACTAAAATTTAGATGTCACAAGTTGAATATTTAAGAGAATATCTAGATAAATTATATAGACTAGTAAAATTTATCAAAGATAAAAATCCCACTCAAAATAGGGCCAATACAAAATTAATATTAGTCAATTCATCTTTTTTCAACCCAGTAAACTCAATGGCTATTATAACTTATAAATCTAATAAGGTTGACCCTTTTTACATCTCTTTATTCCTAAAAGGATGTAAAGTTAGTAATTACATAATTGAAATAGGAGCTTAATATAATGTAATTCCTACCAAATTTTTTAATGCCATTATTTTTAATTATACACAAATTTTTGGTCATTGTTACTCAATGGAAGCAAAACAAATTCCACTTGTTGATCAGATCAAAGACATCCAAGTTGCTCTTGCATGTTTTACTCAAAAAAGAATCAAGATCAATATCCTAGTAGTTGATATCCTAGTAGCCTATGGAATTATCTTGGCAAGAAACTTTTGTAAATAACTTGGTGGTGAAGTTTAGTTGGATTTGTCTCATATAATGATTCTAGTCAAAAGGGTGAAACAATTCCTTGAATTAGAATTGAAAATGAAATATATTGTACAGAAAGTTGATGATCTTAGGGAAAATATCATATATGAAGATGCAGGTATAGGCAACTATTTTTTTATGTCAAAAAAAGATATATATATATATATATATATATATATATATATATATATATATATATATATATATATATATATATATATATATATATATATATATATATATATATATATGTATGCCATAAATCATATAAACTAATCCCAATGAAGTATGGAGGTTGGAATTTGATGGTAGTTGCTCTTCAATAGGATTTAGTGCATGAATTATCTTGGTATTTTCAAATAAAGAAATATTTACTTTATCTTATAAATTACAATTTTAATGTAATAACAACACCAAAGAACATGAATTACCTTTGATAAGATTACAAGTTATTAAAGAAATGGGAATTAAAAAATTGTAAGAATTGGGTGATGTAGAATTAGTTGTAAAACAAGTCAAAAGCTAGTATCAAGTAAAATATTACTTTTTGAGATGTTATATGAGTAAAGTCTAGGAAAATATTAAAATTTTCAAAGCATTCTCCATTCAAGTTATTCTAAGAGAAGATAATTTCAAAGCATTCACACTTGCAATATCAACTTCATTGTTGATTCCACATTCAAAGATTGGTAAAGACAAATACACAATTGAACTTGTGTATCAACCTAGTGTACCAAATAATTAGAGAATTAATAGGTTTTCAATAATCATCAATAGTTTTTTTTTTGAAAAAATGATATTTTTGAGGATTTTTAGTTCAAAGGTAGTGATTCATCATATAGAGAATCTTCATCACAAACTTAGAAGGAAGGTATAACTAAAAAAAAGATGAAAAAGGAGTAATTAAATTAAAAATAAATAAAATTCTTGAAGGTTTGGTTTCAATGGAATAAATTTTTGACAAACATGACAAATTAATCAAAATGAAGATGCACATAGATTCTCTCAAATCAAAAGAATTTGAGAAAGTAAATATCAGTTCTGAAGAACAACCTAGGCTAGTCAATATTGAGAAATGTTGTTCATAAGTAAATATAAATTCACTAGTTTGCTTCAAAAATACATTGACATTCTTGCATATTTATATAAAGACCTCAAGTATTTTCATTTGAAATAAATGCAACACATGGTCTATCTAAAACTAGATGTCAAACCATTCAAAAAGAAATAAAGATAGTATAACCCAAAGATTATACATACAATTTTTGTAAAAATTTAAAAATATTAAATGAATGAACCATTTTCCCTATTCATCATTCATATTATATTGCTAACATAGTCCCAATACACAAAAAGAGTGGAAACATCATAATGTGTGTAAACTTCAAGAACCTAAATCAAGCATCTCTCAAAGATAACTATTCATAACCCATCATGAATCAAGTTATTTAAGTAATTATAGGTTTAGAAATGCTCTTGATGTTAGATGGATTTTTAGGTTAAAATCAGATTGAATTTGAGAGAGAAGATCAACATAAAATAACTTTCACCACTCCATGGAGAACTTTTGCATACCAATGAATTCCATTTGGCTTGATCAATATAGGAGATGCATTTTAGAGATCCATGGATATCACATTCAAATATATGAAGAACAAGATAATTTTAATGTATTTGGATGGCCTTACACTTTTTTGAAAAAAGAGAGACAATCATTATGAATACCTTGAAAAGTATTTGAAAAATGTCAATTACATGGTAATTCTCTAAACCCTAAAAAGTCTAGTTTCTGGGTAATTAAAGGGAAACTCGTTGGACACATCATTTCCAAGATAGGAATCAAAATTGATCTAAAAAGAGTTGAAGCAATCTTGAATCTATCTCTACCAACTAGTAAACTAGGTGTGCATTCATTATTTGGGAAAGTAAATTTCTTGAGAAGATTTGTTCCATATTTTTTAGAACTCACCAGACATATTTATGATATATGATGAAAGGATAACTCTCATTAAAATGGAATAACGAAGGAAAAAAGGTATTTGAGGAGATAAAACTTGCTATTTCTCAAGCACCAACTTTGATTTACCCTGACTTCAACAAAGAATTCATCATTTATTGCTATGGCTTAGAACATACTATCTCAACCATACTAGTTCAAAAGAATGATGAAAGTATTAAGTATCCTATTTATTTCATGAGTTATAATTTGAAATAATATGAATTAAAATACTCACTAGAAGAGAAACATGCATATGTAGTTGAAAAAGATATCAAATAGTTTAGGTATTATATTCTACATTTGCATTATATTGTAATGGTGCCATGTACAGTAGTCACGTCTATTTTGACTCAGTAGGATCCAAAATATAAGAGAGGTAAGGATAAACAAGGTACAATAATATTATTTGTAAATCAAAAAAAAAAAAAGGTTTGAGGGAAAGGATTGTATTAGCTAATAGTAGAACAAAAATATTCTCATATAGTTCTTTCAATAAATTTTGATGACCAAAACAAATAAGGATTTTCTTTTATTATTTTTATAGATTATAATAATGAGTGGTTTGTAGATATTTATTTCTTATTGACATATGGAGAATATTCATCTCATCTAAATTATAAACAATGAAGGACACTCAAGTTAAAGGCTAGAAAGTACACAATTTATGATGGTACATTGTTAAAACAGAGTATTGATAACTTTTTCTTAAGATGCATTAACAATGAATAAAAAAAGAGACTCTTACAAGATTTTATTGGTCAAGCTTGTAGTGGGCACTTTTTGGATCTAGTGATGATTACAATATCTCAAGAGATCATTACTATTATCCTACACTTTTTAATGATTCTTATGAGTGGGTAAGGAAATGAAAGGCTTGTCCATAATTTAATAAACAATAAAAACTTGAAGCATTTCCACTCAATGTAGTAGTGATAGAATAAACCTTTCAATAATGGGGTTTATATTTCATGGGAACTATAAAGCTTCATTCTAGTGTAGATCACACATATGTTCTTACTGCTATAGACTACTTCACCAAATGGGTGGAAGCTATTCCTGTCAAATAGATAACTTTAGAAGTTGTTTGTAATTTCATCAAAGTAAATATTTTGGTAAATGTTGACATTTTTTTAAACCATAGGGAAAGCCACGTGTAATTATATTCAAGGCTTTTAATCACCCATAGGATTATTAAGACTTAACCGATTTAGGTGGAAATCAAACAAGTGTGAGGTCAAACCCATGCAAGTTTCAGTACTTAGGCATTTTGAGGGTGTTCTTGACCTTATTATAATATTTTAAACCTTATTATAATATTCTTGACCTTCTTTATAGTATTTTTGATGAACATATAACACTCTTAGAATATGTACGAGTCAAAAAACAAAAAGACTTAGTTGATTTTGGGCTTTTTTCTTGGTGATGGCTTAGTGTGGCACTATGTTAAATTTAATGGGCTCTCGATGACATCTTGATAGCTTCCCAGGTTATCAGTGTGCTAGGGCTTTGGTACAAGCCTCCCAACACCATAAAGTAGTTACTCAAAGGTCCCAATGAGTCTAAACCCTTTTCAAATCATCTTGACACTTAGTCAATTATTCAAAGTTTTGCTTGGTGCCATGCATCACTCTGCAAGTAGTCCCAAGCCTGTTTAAAAGGCAAAAGACTTAGTTGATTTACTTCAAAGTTTAACTAGAAAGGTAATGAAATTAGTAAAATAGTGGGTAATCAAAAAAGTGATATGCTTCCATGTGTCATATTCATGATGACTCAGTGCCCCAGAACCTTTTATGTAGTTTTAAAAGTTTGTTAGAACTATAAGTTAGTAGGACGACACTACACGATGAAATCCCACTATCCTACTCCTCTAGAGATTTATGTATAGCCTAGAGAGATGTTAGATCCTTAGGATAGTGGGTGAGTAATATGTCACTATGTAGAATAATCTTATATCTTCATAGTCCCATGACATTTCATGTAATTTACATTAGTTTGTTGGAGTGCAAGTAAGCAAGATGGTACTGTGTGGTGAAATTTTGTTGCTTCACATGCCCAAGGTTATTAGTATAGGAAAAAAATGAATTCATAAAATAGGTAAGTGGGATGATTCCATTTGGAAAAATCCCATTTCATTGTAGGATAAATATTCATAAAAAATCTAGTTAAAATAATGAAAGAGTAAGAAGTAGCCATGTGGTAGGCCCCCTATTTAATCAAAAGGACACACTGACTATACAACCATCAAGGAAATGGGTTAAATTTGATGATCTATCTAATCATCAAAACCATCAAAATTTCTATAAGCCTAGAATGAGATTGATAATGCCACATGGTTGAAATTTTTTATGAAAGGGTTTGTTGACATCTATTTGGCACTAACTGAGGGCAAATTTGATGGCTCATTTTGCCTATTTAGAAATCAAATTCATGAGATAAGCTACGTATCTAAATTAAATTTGTAGAATAAATGGTAGAGTGGCTTGACATGAAAATCACAGTGCAACTCAACATAAATGCTGGTAAATGATGAGAGGGCAAAGGAATCTTATCCTATTCATCATAGAGACGAGTGGAGAATACAAGTAGACAAAATAGAAGTTGTAGGTTGAGGGGACATGGTATAAAGTTATGTAAGCATGGAAATGGAAATTATAAGGAAAATTTCCACTCCTTATAACCAACATCTCTAGTCATGATTTGAATATGTAACTACCCCATTAGTGGGAAAAGCTAATTCAGACCTCAAACTCTAGATATTTTGCCTATATAAATAGGTAGATGTTTCATGGAAATCACCCTCAAAGTGTGTATGGTGAATCCCTACCAAACTTGATACTTGTTTATTTACTTTGGAATTAATTCAATCTAAGTTATACTTTATTCACCTTGTATCTAGTGTTTTGGAAATGGATTGTTGATGAATGTTAGTGATATTTGTTTGATTTCCTTGCATTTGTCCTCCATATTCATGCCTTTATTTGAGTTATTCATATTTTTTCAAGTCATATGATGTGTGTCAAATGGTTTTATTGAGTCCAAAGTGTGGAAATTTCATTAGTATCTTTCTTTAGACCTCTTGATACTTCACCTTAGCTATGTTGGTAACCATAACCTTCATAAGAAACACTTATGTGGTAAGATCTATTTTAAAGTTATAGAATCAAGTTGTAATCTAGTTATTCATAGTGAAATCATAGGTGAGTAGAGTAAACTATATTTTGGTGCATCACATCTATGTTTCTTTCTAGTTTAGCCTTATTTTACCCCTTTTCCTTGTAATCTCAGTAGGTTTAGTAAAAATTTCAAGGTGAAACATCAAAGGAGCTAACCCTATTTAGAGATTCACCTCATTAATTAGACCACCCATATCTTAGAGGTGTCTCCATGTTATCACCTAGATGAGGAAAGATTGAACAATGTTCCTTAAGGGTGTAATTTAGTGTGATAATAGTTTTTGGCATACCTGATGGGACCAATTCAATAAGGTTATCTAAGATTTATGTTGGTATTGATAAATTTGTAGCTATAATAGCCTATTTTATGCAAAATTTGATGACTCTAACAAGTTTTTAGCTCTTGGTAGTAGACTAGTAAGAACAAATTTCATGCCAAGGGTGACTACAAGGTCAGAGTCTAAGGGTATTCCTTTTGAATTTGTTTAGTTACCGCCATTTTTAGTCAAGAGAAATATATTCCTTAATTCTTCCCCTTATACCAAATATCCTAGAAGGAAACTCCATTTCCACTATAGTCCAAGTTCTCCTAAAGCTAACAAGATGGCTAGAAACCTAACCTTTGTTACTTTCAATGGTAGATTACCTTTAAAACTTGCACAATATGATGATATTCATGTGGAATATCTTAATAGTGTCCCTTCCCTTAATTTAGTGGAGAAAACACCATTACTCCTATTGAGCACATTAGAGACATGTCTAATTTATGTAGTATTCATAATATTACTCAATAAAATATGGCCATTAGATTGTTAGCAATTTATTTTAAGGGTAAGGATCTACATTGGTATAGGACACTGGCTCATAACTCTATAGATTCATGGGACCAATTAGGGGATAAATTAAGAAAGAGGTTTGAGGATAAGAGTGTTCACTTGTCTTTGGCTAAATAATTAACTACCATTAAGAGAGCCCTATGAGAGTTCATGCAATATTTTATTTCTAGATTTTAGAAAATGTGGGATAGGATCCCACTCTTGGTGAGGCCTAATACTGAATATGGTTTTATTTATTACCTTAGATACTTGAATATCAATATATCTATGATTATCTAATCAATGAGTGGTAGGACATTACCAAATACTTATGAGATAGCCATTTAGGATCATAATAGTCTTATACAGGATAGAAAATTTACACCAAGATCTTTGATTCCCTTTTTTCTAAAAATACAACCCACTTTGACATCTCAAATAACTACATTAGCACATAATCTAGTGATAATTAACCAACCACCAAGCCAAGATAAAACTACCCTTAACTCATCAAATTATCTATAAGAGGTTAAAAGCCTTCTCCAAACTTTCAAAAATAAGCTAGTTACTCTAGAGAGGAATCAATCTTAGAATTACAAACCATATAAAGCATCTTATTAGCCTTATCCAAATAATAGGCCCCTATATCAAGGACCTTATTAGCAAAATAAGCTACTGCATCAAGTAAATCTTCAAGGCTAAAGCCAAATTACTCTTAAAAATCCTTATCAAGCCTTCAACACCAATACTACCAGTATATCTAAGGCCTCAGTCCTTATCCAAAATAATATAGTATAGGACTATGAGTGGTACTTCCATTATAGTCTTCCCCACTACCAAACTACCTATCCTAATGGTTTACTCAACCAAACATTGATGGTGCAAAGCATAACACCACCAAAAAAAGCCCAAACTAAGGCACCACCACAACAACATGCCTATTAAGATCCAATGTCGAGTGATGCTACACTTATAAATTATAAATGGGATGAATATTATGGAGTGAATCAATTACATAATCAAAACCAAGCTTCTTCTTCAGGTGTGGTGGCTAATACTTGGTCCAAGAAAAAGGATATAGAACTAGAACCAGTAGTTGATAAGTATCCTATGTCATATTCTTTAGTGTTATAAGAGGTTTTTAATCCTAATTTAGTTATAAAAGTGTAAGGAATCTAAAATAATCAAAATTTAAGAAGTCAAGAACAACCAAAAGCCATTCTCAATCATCACAAGTGCAAGAAGGTACTTTTGTTGATAAGGTACATCAAATGGTTGGTGATTTCCAATTTAATATTCTTGATTGTATGAATAAAATAAATGTGAATATACCCATGTGGGAGTCCTTGCCCATCCTAGGACAAAATGACCTATTACAAGCAACTTTATCTAACCTTAGTTTTTTAGAAGAGTCTTCAAAGGAATAACCAAAGGTAGTGCTAAAAAATTCCCCTTAGATAAAATAAATTTAGTTAAATAAAGCTGTGAAATCTCTACCATTTAATGTTTTCTTAATCATTGGCATTCGTTTATCTCATAATTGTATGATAGATTCAGGGGCTAGTATCTCAGTGATTCCAAAATAGATAACAGACAAGTTGGGTTTAGAATATGAGCCACTCTCTAAAGAAGTAATACAACTAGATAGAATAGCTATTAAGACTCTTGGTGTCATAAAGGGTTTGGATCACACTTTACATGCTTATCCTAACTTTTCCATTCCTCAGGATGTTTTCATAATTGATCTCCCTCCGTACTTTGCTTTGTGCCTTTCTAGAGACTTTACTGGTAATATTGGATGATACATATCATATGATTGGTATCATATGATATTTCAAACCATAAATGGCTCTAATTTCACAATTAGGTCTAAGCCAATTGTTAAGAACCATATTGAGCCTTATGTGCCTAATGTTATAAATTTCAATTATACACTCTTTGACTAGAAAGATCATCCTATTGAGCTATAACCAAGTACACCCCTTGAAGGCACACTTGATTCACTACTAGATGAATGGGGGACTAATCATGATGATTTTGATTCTTATATGCTCATTAAAGAGGCTGGTTTGGATAATTATTGCTTGTATAAAGAGGATTATTTCATTATGAACCTTTTCAAGAGTGATGAGCATGATGATGGAGTATGGAAGATGTAATTTAATAGATCCATAGGTAGACATGGATCAAGAGGAGGTGTCATGTTAGTGTCTCCCTTAGAGGAAAAATATTAATCTACCATGAGATTTTAGTTTAGCTGCACTAATAATTTTGTTGAGTATGAAACTCTCATCTATTGTCTCTAGTGGGCCAAGAAGTGAGGGATTAAACATATCCAAGTGTTTGGAGATAGTGAGTTGGTTGTCAACCAGGCAAGAGGGAAAAATGTGAAAAAAAATTAGTTACCAAAGTCTTATAAACATAAATTTTGGGATCTTATAGAGGAATTTGAAGCATTCAACATCTAATCCATCCCAAGAGAATAAAATAAGCAAGATGATAGGCTAGCCACCATTGGTGCTCAATTTGACATTCTAGATGATATCAAAAAGGATAAAGCACAAAAACATATCACGGTGGTTGTGAGGTATGATGTACCCAACAATTACACCAATTAGTAGGTGTTTGAAAGTGATTATCAAATTATCCTTTTCTTGTAGGAATAAGTTGAATTTTCTACAAGAAAATAGGATGAATTACAATAGGAATATGATGACCAAGTCATCTAACTAAAATGTAAACAAGATTCCAAAGTGACTGATCTTAATTGAAAAATTATTTAGTCCTAATGATTAAGATAGGAGATAAAGTGAACATGAAGATCAAGCAAGCACACTATTATAAAGTTACCATCTTCAAGGATAAACTCTTTGTAATGAAGAGGAAATACATGCATTTTTTGAACTATTTTAGGAGTTCAAGGATATATTTGCATGGGAATACAATGATCTCAAATGGTTTGACCTTAGTTTGACACAACACACAATGGAGTTGATTTTTGATGCCAAACTAGTTAGGCAAAAATAAAGGTCCATAAACCCCAAGATAGAGCCTCTCATGAGGAAATAATTGACTAATTTGATATTGGCTAGGATCATATTTCAAATTGAACATTCATTTAGGGTTGTGAACTCTATCCTTGTGAGGAGTAAGAATGGAGAGATAAGGTTGTGTGTTGATTTTAGGGACTTGATTCGAGCCTTATTAAAGGATCACTACCCACTACCTTCCATGGAGTAAATCTTGAAAATGGTGGTATGTGCAAGACACTTTTTCCTTTTGGATGGATATGCTAGATAAAATCAGATTTTGGTGAAGAAGGAGGATTAGTTTATGATAAAATTCAACACCAAATGGGGAACTTATGCCTACATAAAAAATCCCTTTGGTTAATACAATGTAGGGGTAACCTTTCAGAAACCCATGGACATGGCATTCCAAGGACTAATCAATGATAGTGTACTTATTTATCTTGATGATATTATAGTATTTTATAAACATGATAATGATCACCTATCTCATCTCAAATAGGTGTTTGATAGGTGTAGGGAGTTTATGGTCACACTTAACCCAAAAAATTGCATATTTTTAGTCCATGAAGGTGAGGTTTTGGGCCATGTCATCTCTAAAAAAGGGCTTGAAATTGATTATGAAAAGTTAAGTACCATTCTAGAATTATCTTTTCCTAATCATAAGAAGGGCCTAAAAATATTATTATAAAGGACCAATTTCATTAGGATATTTGTTCCTAATTTTTCCAATCTTACAAAGTCCCTAATTGCTATGTTGAAGAAAAATCATATCTTGCATTGGTTTGAAAAAGGTAGAGATATCTTAGAAGTAATTAAACAAGCCATCACACATGCTCCTACCTTTATAAATCTATATTTAACTAGGGAATTTACTCTCTATTATTTTTGAGTTATGGCTAATATCTTAACTATGCTAGTATAGAAAAATGAGGAAGACATGGAGCAACCAATAGCTTTCATTATCTAGGGATTGGAATGTTATGAGGCAAAGTATTCATTTGTCAAAAAACAAGTTCTGACTATTATATAATTTTTGAATAAATTTAGACACTTGTTGTCTAAAAATAAAGTGCATTTACTTATCTCTCACCCATGTGTTAAAGAGTAAGGAATAATTTGAATGAGAAAAGGGAAAGATGGATTACAAAGGTGATAGAGTATGATGTGGAAATTAATTTCACAAAGTTGGTAAGAGGTAGAGGTTTAGGTGAGTAGTTAGATTCATATTTGAAAAATGATAAGGATATTGTCTTAGTTATCCAAGATGGCCAACAATCATTTATACCTTCATTTCTTATTAATTAGACCTAAGAGATGGCCAACATTCTTCAAACTAGTGAATGCCCTCAAGGATTGATCAAGGCCAAAAGAAGGCATTTTAGATTGTAGTCCATTACTTGTGTTCTTATAGATGGTGTCCTATTTAGGAAAGATGTCAATGGTATACTATTAAGACATGTTGAAATAAACTAGATTGGTATGATTCTGGAAGCATTTCATGATGGATCATCTAGTTCACACTTTGCTCCAAGGAATACAACCATGAAGATAATGAAGGTAGGATATTATTGGCCTAATATATTTGGAGATTTGTATTCATGGGTTAAGAATTGTAAAAAATGTGCCTTCTTCATTGGTAAATAAATGTTATTGGCTCTTCCCCTCCATTCTATCTAGGTAGAGTAACCATTCATGTAATGGGGTTTGGATTTCATAGGGATTATTAACCCTCATTATAGTGTAGGACATAAGTGTATCTTAATAACCACTAACTAATTTACAAGGTGGACATAAGTAGTGGCTTTAAAAGAAACAAATGAAACCAATGTCTTGGAATTCTATGAAGGCATTACTAGGTTTTGAGTGCCTTCTACAATCATTTATGATAATGAAATGGCCTTTGTCAGCAACAAGATAATGGAAAGTTGAGTATGGAATTAATTTAATTACATCTTATAACTACTATCTTTAAGGTAATGTCTTGGCAAAGTCCACAAACAAGAATTTGATCAGGATCATCAAGAGGACTATGGAAGAAAACTAGAGAGCCTAACATACTAGGTTAAAATAATCTTATGGGTTGATAGAGTCACCCCTAAAATGGATATTGTTAATTATCCTTACATGCTTGTTTATGGAAAAGAGGCAAGGCTACATGTATCTCTTAAACTTCTAGCTTTATAACTTACCCATTAGCTAGAAATGATAGAAGAGGATGCCATGACAGTTAGATTTGCAGAGCTAATAAAGTTTCAAGAAAAAATAAACCAAGATATGTGCATAATGGAGGTTCATCAAGCCCAAGTGAAGAGGTATTTTGACAAAAGGGTTGTTTTAAGATCATATCAAGAAGGATACCTTATGTTGAAGTGGGATAGGGATAGAGTCAAGCCTGGTAGACATACAAATTTTGACATATTATGGAGTGGGACATATATTATCACTGGCTACACACAACATAATTCTTTTTAGCTTTCAAATATGAATGGAGAAGATTTGAACATACTAGTCAATGGGATACATTTGAAACCATATTATTAGGATTAGTTTGTAACCTTATACATAGTAGTTTAGGTCTCTATTTTCCATAAGTTCTTAGGCACATGTTTGTTCACTTTTGGTGTCTTTCCTCTATGTGTCTTATGACACGTGTGTTTTGGAGTTTTATATATTTATTTAGTTTATTTCTAAGGTTGTTATCAAGTTCACAGTCTAGTATCATTCCAAGTAGCTTTTAGTAAGGTTATACTCTTAGAATTATAAGTTCTAGATGCTTCTATGATTCCATGCCCAATAGATTGTATAAAGTCTATAGATTCTAACTTAGTAGATAAGTAACACACAAAGGTCACAAATTATGTTGACCATTTTCAGTTACCATGGGGGAAGCCATGTCCAATTCTATTCAAGGTTTCAGATCACTTATAAGCTTATCAAGACTTAGATAATTTAGGGGGAATCGAATGAGTATGAGGTCATACCCATGAAAGTTTCAAAACTTATGAATTTTAAGGGAATTCCTTGCCTTATACCTTCATTTTAACCTTATTGATGAATATAGAGCACTCCCAAAGCTTAAAAGAGTTGAATAGCAAAAATACTTAGTCAATTTTAGGATTTTTTCTTGGTGACAACTTCAGGGGGCACTATATTACATTTTATGGGCTCTCAATGATGCCTTGATGACTTTTTAAGTTTTAAGTGTGTTAGGGCTTTAGTTCAAGCCTCCTAGTGCCACATGACAGTCACTCACATGTCCCAATGAGTCCATCCCCTTTTCAAAGCATCTTGGCATTTAGTTGATTCTTTAAAGTTTTACTTGGTGCCACACATCACTCTCTTGGTGGTACCAAGCCTATTCAAAAGGTAAAAGGCTTAGTTGATTTTCTTCAAACTTTACCTAGTGAGGTAATGATGTCAATAAAATAGTGAACAAATGAGCAAGTGAGATGTTTCGATGTGTCACAATCCTGATGACCTAGCCCCCTAGAACCATTTATGTAATTGCAAAATTTTATCAAAACACTAGGTTAGTGGGATAATGCCACATGGTGAAATCCCACTACCCCAATCTCTTAAATATTTTTGTATATCCTAGAGATATCATATCCCTAGGCTATTGGGTGAGTGAGATGGCACTATGTGGTGAAATACTACATCTCTGTAGTCCCATGACATTTTGTGCAACTTACAATTTTTTTTAGAGCATGAGTGAGTGGGATGACATCATGTCATACAATATTGCTACTATGTAGGCCCACAATTGTCAATACATGCATAAAAGGTGTTTTTTACAATAAGTAGGATGATGTGAAATGGAAAAATCCCACTTCATTATTAGATGAATAGTCATAGTAGAACCAATTAGAGTAATGAAAAAGTGAGAAGAAATCACATGGTAGGCCCCCCATTTGAGCCAAAAGACATGATGGTTGTGAAACTAACAAGGTAATGGATTCAATTTGATGGCTTGTTTGACCATCAAAAGCATTAAAACCATCAAAAATTCCAAAACCCTAAGATGAACTTGATAATGACACATGTTTGAAACCTACCAAAAAAGGGTTCACTAGCATTTAGTTTGCACTAAATGAGGGAAAATTTGATGACCTACTTTGACTATTCAAATGTAAAATTAATGATATGAGTTGTGTAACTACATATAATTTTTAGGACCAATGGTAGAGTGGACTAATGCATAAATCATGGTGTAGATCAATAGAAATGCTAAACAATAATGAGATGAAAATGGAATATTACCCTATTCATCATAGAGGTGAGTGGAGAATACAAGCAAATAAAAGATAAGTTATAGGATGAGGGGAAGTGGTAGGAAGTTATGTAGGAATGGCCATGGAAATCCCAAGGAAAATTCACACTCCCATTAACTAACCTCTCTGGTCATAAATCAAATATGTAACTACCCCATTAGTGGGAAAAACTAATTCAAACCTTAATCTCTAGATATTTTACATATATAAGTAGGCATATGTTTCATGGAAATCACCCTCAAAGTGTGTATGATGAAGCCCTACCAAAATTGATACTTGTTTAATGCCTCTAAAATTAATTCAAGCTGAGTTATACTTTATTCATCTTGCATTTAGTGTTTTGGAGATGGATTGTTGATGAATGTTAGTGATAATTATTTCATTTCCTTGCATTTATCCTCTTCATTCATGACTTGATGTATGTCAAATGGTTTTTTTGAGTCTAAAGTGTGCAAATGTAATTAATGTCTTTTATTAGACCTATGAATCCTTCAACCTAGCGATTGTAGCAACCATAACCTTAATATTAAACACTTGTGTGGGAAGATCTATTTTGAAGTTGTAGAATTAGGTTATAATCTTATCATTCATAGTGCAATCATAATCAGGTAGAGGGAACTCTATTTTGGTGTAACACCTCTATGTTTCTTTCTAGTTTTAGCCTTCTTTTACCCCTTTTCCTTAAAATTTTAGTAGGTTTAGTATCAATTTCAAGGTGAATAATCAAGGGAGCTAGCCCTATCTATAGATTTAACTCATTTATTAGGCCACCCACAGCCTAGAGGTGTCTCCATCCTATCACCTATATGAGGAAGGATTGAACAACCTTCATCAAGGGTGCAATTTAGTGTGATAATAGTAAGATATGTTGTTTCTCAAAAGATAGTAACAAATAGATCTCTAAATTTCTCTTCTTTAGAGATGATTAGATTTTTTTAATGGCTATGGTATTTCATTGTCTCATTCTTTAGACTATCACCCATAATGAAACAATCAAGCTAAGTCAAGAAATAATAAGCTGGTTACCATCATTCATAAGTTAGTTAATGGAAATTAGAGGAACTAGCACAAGAAGCTTTCTGATGCATTATGGGAAGATCACATACCTCTAAAGAAATACATAGGTATGTCCCATTTTAGTACTTTATGGGATAGATGAAATAATTATAATAACACTTGAATTACTTGATAGTTAGCTAGATCCATTGAGAATCTAAATTTTAAAAGTCTTTTAGAAAAAATAATTCTCTATTTAAATAAACTTGAAGAAGATAGATACAAATTTGTTGATAGAATCACAAAACATCAGGCTCAATTCAAAGTTATTTTCTATAAGAAAGTGAATAAAAGAGAATTTCAAGTAAGATATCTTGTCATCTTATGGGATAAATGTAGAGATCCAAAAGGAAGTCATGAGAAGTTTGACTCACGGTGGATGGGTCCCTTCAAGATCAGACACTTTTATGGAGACAAAACCTTCTACTTAGCCTATCATGATGGCACACATCTACCATTTCCATATTATTTGAAATATCTCAAACATTACTTCAAGTGAAAATAGGTATTCCCCTACATGTAAATATGTACATAAATTTTTTGGCTTGTATCCTTTTCCTATCCTAGTTTTGTTGTGTGTAATCTATTTTTTAATAATAAAACAACCCATTTTTTTATTCCCTCCTTTTTGTGTATTGGTCTTTTTTTATATTGCATTTCCTCTAACACCTATTTTGAGTCCAAATGAGCTACACATCTTCAGTCTTATGGAAATTCCAAGATCCAATGTTTATTCAGTTTTTAGAAATAATAGTTTTTCATGAACCTCTTCAAGTGAATAAATGATAAAGAATTAGAATATTCATGAATAGAGGATCTAACCTAGTAGTGCATGTTCATTTCTCATATGATTGAGATATATGAACTAGATTTCATTTGGTTAGATTAGGATCTATAAGTTTTATAGTAGGGGATCTGGCCTAGCAATGCATGTTCATTTCTCATACAATTGAGATAGGTGAACTAGCTATTAGTTAGTCAAATCAAGATGTGTGACTATGAAGTAAAATCATAATTATCAATGATTTTCATTAATGAAATTAATTTTACTCTATAACCCAATGGAAACACACTAATCTATGACACCAAGATTCTATATTTCTTCTCTCATCCTTTACAGTTTGATGTACCTAATTAGAGCCAAATATTATCCTAGTTTTTAATAAAAGTCAAAAAATGATAAGTTTGAATATTATTGATCACAAATAGTCAAATTTAGTCAAACTAGGTTAAAACTAGTCTAAGATCAATACTTGATGAAATATTGAAGTCAAATTAAGAAAACCCAAAAATTTTCCAAAGTCTTTAAGGTTTTTAAGTGTGTTAGGTTTTTAAATCCTACCAAACAAGTATCAGACTTTTGATACTATTTAGCAAGATATTATAGTTTGATAGCTATTTAAACATAAATTGGATCCTAACAATTATTTTAGCATAAATTAGATCTTGATAGGTGTTTGAACACCTATCAAAGATGATCAATTATTAAACTTTTTAGCAAAAATTGAGCATTGTAAAATCACTTATCAGGTCTTGATTAACATAAAAACACTCTTAAAAACCTGATACTTATTTAGATACCTATCAGAGTTTGATGTCTTCCCATGTAAGACTGAACCTTGTACCATTACTCCTTTCACATGAAAAATCTTCATGTCTTGAAATATATTCTTCAAACCCTTGTTATTTAGCTCATCTTTGTTTATTCACTCTTAATATCCCATTCTCCTTCAACCTTCATTGTTCACTTTAAAGACTTGGATTTTTTATGGTCCTTAGCTTTGCAAGTTTTGACCATTTTAGATATTTTTAATGTAGATCATTTTAAAAATATAGATAGAGGAAGAACTATGGTTTGCAGGTTCTGTATCTCATTAAGCAAGATGACTTATCGAAATTTTCACCTAATTTAAACATCATTAGGTTCTCAAGACTGATTAAACATATATCAGACATTAATACTTTCATGTGCATATCTTAGACTTTGGTTCTCTATAAATTTCTCCATTGAAATCCAAATCCTATTAGCACACTCATTAGACTTTGACTTTCTATTTACCACATTATCACATTTTGACTATCTACCTAACAATATATTAGTTTTTGATTATTTGTCAAACATTCTATCAGAGCTCAATACTCTAAAAAAGACTCTATCAGACTTAGAGAGATGTATTTGCACATCCTAATTTTTTATTCTTGTTAAAGCACGTTTAGAGTCCTTTTTTATTGAAAGGTAATTTTAGTGTTTTTTTGATCTCACAAATAGGTAAAATCCAATAAAAAAAGTCTTAAGAAAAATACTCTAAAAAATACCCCTACCAAGAATAATTTAATTAGAAGAGGATACAAATATTAGGTATCAATTTAAAAGAGTGGTTTTACCTTCACATTTCAATTCAAATGTTGAGGAGATAATTGACACTTAGGTCACATGGATATGGAAGATTTTTGGAATAGAATAAGTAGTGCACACAAAATAGAATATGGATAAATCATCCATAATAGTGGACTATAATAGGCAATAACATTCCCAATTTTAGTTTAGTGTCCATAAGTAGTGTTTACAATGGCCCAACATAATGATGTTAAAAAAAGGGAAGTCAATAATACTAGTGAAGAGCTTGTCTTATACCTAGGTCTAAAACAATTGATCATCTACTATAGTTGCTTAACTAGGAAATATTTGTTAACTTGACTCGAGCATTTGCTCAGTTATTTTGGGACTCTAATACAAGATCCTATTCAAAGTGGGTCAATAATCAATGGTTAAAAAATCCTAAGAATACATCGACAAGGCTACCCAAAAATATTTTTAGAATTGAATTCATGAACGAGGTCAATGACATGATTAATCTTCTACCTAGAGTAATGATAAATCTAATTTATAGGAATTTATAGACATGGATGTAGAAGTATATATAAATAATCCAATATAACAAAAAATATATTAATTTGGGATAGTTAATTAGTGATTTGATTCACAAGAAACTTTTAGAAGTTAATACAACTTCCAAATTTTATATGACTTCCTACTTTGTTTATGTTATTTATATAAAGAGGTTATATGATGGTTTGAATACAGTAGGTGATATGTAGAGTACAAATATTTATGATTTATATCCTTAGCTATATTTGAAATAAAGTGCACATTATTTCCATGGGGTAAATGATGCATTCTTTCAATATATAATTTAGATGTTCGAACCAGAACCATATAATTTGAGTCTATTAATTTAGGCTTCCATAGAGATTTCTAGGTGGGAGACATAGTACATATAATTACCAAATTTCACCTACTTGAGAATTTATGGCTATGAAGTTACCCCATATATGCTTTCAGATATGTGGATGATAAATAGGCTTTGATGGAACTAGTGAGATAATTGACTGAAACACAACATCTATTATCTTATAAATACAAGACTAGGATAAAATTTCCTATTTCAATTGGTTGATATACTTGTGCTTCTTTGGCCAAAGCAAAATTGATCAATGAGGAATTGAATCTAGTAGTTCTCCAATAATTTGAAAGTCAACCTTCATTTGATGTTAGTGGCATGATTCTGAATATTCTTAGATCTTCACACTAACATGTGCATCACTTTGAGGACTATTGGATAGACTGTAATGATGAAAAAGATGTGAGAATTTATAATTTTTCATGAATCACTCTAGAATAAGTAATTATATTCAATAAAGTGGAGATAAAAAAGAATATAGTAGATGATGAATATCCATTAGATCCCATCTATGAAAAATAAAATTGAATCAAAACCTCTTACAAAAGTTGATTAGCACAAGAAATAATCGACATATCTCATTGATAGAACTCAAATTGTGTTGAATAGAACTCTCAAGTGGTTGAAGAGCAAGGGCATAAATGTTGATAAATTAAGATTTATAGCTCCTATAAAAGAATATAAATTAGGGATTGCTCATAAACAATGTCACACATAAGTAAGAACATCCTTAGTAGTAGGAACTAATATATCTAGAAGAAACTAAGACTAAGACATAAATTGAAGCTATCACAATTTTTTTTCCAGTGAATAAGCCAAAAAAGTTAAAGATAAAGAGATTGGGTGAAAAGATTCTAGGTAATCCAAATCTTTCCATTTCAGAGGAAACTCATTTTGATATATTTTCCCAAACTCAATCCCTAGTAATTAATACTATGCAATAATTTTTGGTTTTTGATTCATTTTTGTTAGATTTTTCCATTCCTCCTCAACCTAATATTTCAATTCCAGTATCTCTTACTCAAAATATTGAATTGCATATCAAATATTCTCCCAAGACTCTAATTAATACAATATAAAAAGAATAAGGTGAAATTGTACTTAAAAAATCTCAAGTTTTTTCAAATCCTCTCCCTTATTCTAAAGCTCAAAAAGAACCAAATACTACCCTTTTGCAATAAATAAATGAAGTTGTGAAGAAAAAGAAGAATATTGAACATCCTTGAGAGATTTATTTTTACATCCTAGCTACTATTCATCCTTGAACATCCTCGAGCATCAAAGAATCCCAAGACAATCTCAAAAATAATCACAAATCAAAAAGGAGAAAGATATTTAGAAGTAGTTGTTCCTCTAGAAGAAAATGATAAAGACAATGTTAATGCATCTGACTATTAGATCATCAAAGTCCATTTGGGAAAGGCCACAAGGGAAGGTATGAAAGAAAATATCCAATATGCAATTAACACATTATTTGAGAAAATGAATCGTGATAAAGCCCTTAAAGTTTAACTCAATATAAAAGTTGAAAAACTAACATATGTGGTTCATAAATTGGTGAAACTAATTCAATCTTCACATTCAGTTATTTATAAAAATTTTGATACAAAGACACTTCATGTTATAGAAGAAATTGGTTACATGGGAAAATCAAAAAAAGAATGGGTTGATAAAATTTTAAAATAGGGTATCATTATTGTTTAGACAACATTGGCTATTTGTTCTAAAGTTTAATTTGAATATGATCAAGTAAATAAATCTCAAATTAAATACGAGGAAGAGGTGAGAAAATGGAGTGAGTTGATCCCTACATTTGAAGAATTATCTTTTGCCTATCCAGATGACCTAGTTCAAGAAAAGGTCATGCAAAAAGAAAAAGTTGTATATCTTACTAAATTTTTGGGAGCTATAAAATTTAGAGTTTGCATTGTCAAAGAAAGTGTTAACAAATTTGAATATTTTAAGTTAATAGGAGGAGATGTTATTCTTGAGATAATAGGATAAGTAAGTAAATTAAAAGGTAAATTCACAAATGATAAAGGGAAATTGATATCTAAAAATTTCATTATTGATCAGTTCAAGAATTTTTTTGAAAATATTAAAACTCCAAGTTTTGCATTCAATTATGATTCAATTTAGACATTAAGCAAGTATTAGAGGAATTTAGAGAAACTTGATACAATGTTGAAGAAGTTATAAGGAACAGGTCAAAAGATGGTAGATCTATATTATGATGTAGAAATAGTTTATACATATTTAGATGTGCCAGATGAGGATAAAATGCTAGAAGTCATGCAAATATTCGAAGAATATAAGAAAAAGAATTTGTGGCCTGAGCAAGAAGAAGAAGTCCAAATCATCATCAGTGAGGATGATAAAGAATGATTATTCACCAAATTTTGATCTTGTCATTCTAATAATTTTAATTGTACTTATTTATTTAATTCACACATTATAAAATCTTGAAATTTTACTAGTTCCTTTTTACAATTTTGAATCATGCAAATTTTCCAACACCCAAATCTCAATTTGTGCAAGTTCATCATTGTAATTTTACAAGTCATGTAAAAACACTAACACATTTTTACAAGTTATGTAAATTTATTAATGTGTTTTTGTAAATTTAAAATTCTACAAATTAGCTAATATTATTTAACATGTTTTAAAAAAGCCAAAAAGATAGTTACAGTAAAAATATAGTTACGATCTATAACCACCCATTTAAACCTATAAATATGAGATAGGGGTTTGTTTTTATGGGGCTTGATAGTTAAACTTCTAAGAATTTTTTTGAAAGAGGAGATTGTATTTGAAACTTAACAAAGATCAATACAAGGAAATTTTTCAAGCTTTGTATTTGATATTTCTTTGCAGATTATGTATGTGTTTACTATCTACATGTGTTCAATTTTTTGATTTTATAATGTCATGATAGTTGTTATAAACTAGTCAAAATTGAGAAATTCCATTATAGTATTTCCTTTCGAATCTAGATTTTTTATTTCCATTTTGGTGAAACCTTGGTGGAGTCAGAAAGTAATTCTTTAATTTTTACAAAGAAATACAAAGTGATTAATACTTTCTATTATTAGTTATATATAATTGCTTTGGTGTATGTTGTGCATTTCTATGAATGCATATATGTATTTACTATCCATTAAATTATATAGGTTATCTAATAAGAGGAATTATCTATTTATTTGACATTTTTGATAAGTATCTGAGTTTAGCTCATTGGATAGGTCAATCTTTTCACTTTTCTAAGTATTCTCCTTACTTGCCTTCTTTTATTTCTTATTTTCCTTTCTATATACTTTTTATATCTTCTAGTTAAAATCACTACCCTCATGAAACCCATTTTTACTATAAATACTTTACTTTGCTACACTCCATTTTTGGTTTTCAATAAAGGTAGCTCCACCTACAAATAGGAGAGGGACTTTATCCCCTGACTATTAATGAGAAATGTCTATTTTTCCACTTAACAAATTTTCACATCAATATTTTTTGGCACCCACCATGAGGCATGTTTTTGTAATACTCATGCAACCCACATTTTGATATATTGGTCCATATGATTTTGTCATCAACTCAAGAACTACTCTACCTACTTGAACTAGATTTAGAGAAATATACATAACTAGATATCATTTCTCATATCAAATAACTTGTTGGGATTCTAAAGAGGTTTCAGTAACCCATTTCCAAATCATTTTGATAATTTTGAATCAAGATTTAGACCAACAAGAAAGAGAGGAAAGAATTAATGCACGCAAAGTAGCCCAAAAATATTTATTAATAACTCAAAATCAATAGATTTCATTCATGACCATCTCAACTATGAAAATTCCTAACTATCAACCTGATTTAAATTATATTATAATTACTAAAGAAGACATTACCTCAAGTCTTTGAAACTAGCTTGGAATAATAAAACATGTTTTTCTCAATTCAATATTATTATTGTGGTAATAAACACATATGAATATCATGATGCCATTGCTTGAAGAAATGCTAAATTTGTTTCAAGGAGACAAATAAGAAAAGCACAAAAATTAACTCATATAGTACTCAAATATTATCAACAATAATAATTTTATCCAATGACCATTGAAGTAGTCCAAGCACCAATTATTTAGCTAAATATTGATTGGCTAAGTCAGACACAAGAAGATATTTCATTTGATTTTAGAACATTTATTGGGAATAATAAGAGCAATTTAGTGCATTTTCACAGAGTCATTGAGGTGTTAGATGATGAGGAACACCATGTTGTTTTAGCATAAAGAGATGAATCAATAGTTACATGTAGAGTTTAAAAAAAAAAGACTAGCCCAAAGAATTATTCAATTTGCACCAACTCCTCATCAACAATAAAAATTGGTGGAAAAATAATTTATTAGAGCTAGTAAATCAAAAGGTGAAATTAATCCTTTCTAAATTTTTTAATAAGCTTCTCCTTTTAGACTAAATCAAAAACAAAAATATATACTCATAAAAATAATTAATTGTCCCACAACTCCTAAGTAAACCTTTAAAAGGAGGGACAATCATTAGTCAAGCTCTTATTCTACTAGGTGTTTTTATCCCACTACAAGTAGCCTTTATAGTCATGGCTCAAGCTTGGAGAACCATAATTGGTCCTTTGGCTTTGGGATAGTTGCATGAACTTCCAAAAGTTTCACAAAATAATTTTACAAAATTCTTAGGTGACGATAAACAACACCCAAGTGAACACATTATTTCTTTTTTTATAGCATGTAAAATTGTAAGAGTTTAACAAAAAGATATCATAGTGAGATTGTAATTGAAAGTCTTCATAATGGAGCTAAAAATTGGTTTTATCATCTTCCTCTAGGAGAAATAAAAAATTGGAATGATATGAAAACCAAGTTTGAAAGTAGATTCAAGCTAGCATAAGATGCACATGCATTACTGGCCCAATTAACCCAAATGAAGAAATAAGTTCATGAACCTCATAACCAAATTCAGCAAGATACTACATAAAATACTAGTAACTACCAAACCTACAAATGAAAATTAAAAGTTCTTCTTTATCAATTCTCAATTACCAAAAGTGAGTTATCAATTGAGAAGAGCCATAATAGCTAATTTGGCTACAACTTAGACTATATTGATGGTAAATATGATATGATAATGGTCATGAAACTAAAAAAAGGAACCATTAAAAGGTAAAATATAGATTTGAGGCCAAACTTCCACCAAACAACTTTTTTAAAATATGGAAAATGATATAACAACTTTGAATAAGTAATTACCTTAGAAAACCATCATTGCTCCTTATCGAGACATCCCAAGAATAAACTATGTGCCTTTTCAAAGGGATCATCCTTGATTTCAAGCTCCATAATAAAATATTGCACTAGAAGTTCCTCCAAAAAAACATAAATCCACCTATAAATGTCATTTTAAAAATGTAAGAGATATTTGAGTATGAAGAGATTGAAGAAGAAAATGAATCCAAAAATCTAGATCTTTAAGAGTGTGAAACTGAAGAACCTAGTGGTGACTCTACAAATGCATTCCTAAAATATAATTCAAAAGAAGATGATTATGAGGACATTTTTGGAGACATGAATAGTCATTCATTCATAGTCTTCATAAGAACTAAAAATCAGGAAAAACAATAAAATGGTATTTAAGAAGAATCAATAAAAGTTATTCTTTCACTAAGAACACCACCCCCTGTTCATATGAAAGGGAAAAAACCTCTAACTAGATCATGTGAGTCCTCATCTGTTACTTGTAGTTATCCAAAAAACAAACCTCCTATCAATATTAATGTTACTATGTCTCAGAATGTAGAATGTTCCTCTTTTACTAGTTTACTTGCTTTTGACATAATTGAACATGTCAACAAGATTAAGATTCATATCTCACAAGTTGAATATTTAGGAGCATATAGAGATCAACTAGATAGACTAGTAGAATTTACCAAAGGTAAAAATCCCACTCAAAATAAGGTCAATACAAAAGGAATATTAGCCACTCTACCTTATTTCAACCTATTAAACTTAATGTTTTTTATAAATTCCAAAACTAATAAGGTTAACCCTTTTTAATATCCTTATTATTGAAAGGATGTAAAGTCAGTAATTACATAATTGACACATGAGCCTCAGATAATGTAATGCTTTCCAAATTTGTTCATGCCCTTGGTTTGACCTATATAAAAACTTTTTATTATTGTTACTTAATGGAAGGGAAGCAGTTCCTCTTGGTCAGATCCAAGATGCCCAAGTTGCTCTTGCATTTTTTCCTCAAAAAAGGATCAAGATCAATATCCTAGTATATGATATCTTAATGGCCTATGACATTCTCTTTGGAATAAAATTTTGTAAATAAATTGGTGGAGGAATTCAGTTGGATTTGTCCCATGCAATGATTATAGTCAAAGGGGTGAAGCAATGCCTTGAACAAAAATTTAAAATGAAATATATTATACAAAAAGTTGATAATCCTAGGGCATATATCTTATATGAAGATGTAGATATAAGAAACTATTTTTCGATGTAATAAAAAAGATATGGATATGCCAAAAATCATAGAAACTAATCCTAATGAAGTATGGACATTGGAATTCAATTGTAGTTGCTCTTTTAATAGGATTTGGTTGAGGAGTTGTCATGGTATCTCCAAGTAAAGAAATATTTCCTTTCTCTTACAAATATGTACTAATAATACCATAGAATATGAAGTACTTTTTCTATGATTGCAAGTTGCTAAAGAAATGGGAAATAAAAATTTGAAAGCATTGGAGGATGAATAATTAGCTATGGAATAATTCAAAATCCAATATCAAGTAAAAAATGACCATTTGAGATATTACAAGAATAAAGTTTAGGATAATATAGAAGATTTCAAAGCACTTTCCATTTATGTTATTCCAAGAAAAGATAATTTTAAAGTAGACACACTTAAAATATCAACTTAATTTTTGTTCACATTTATAGATTGGTTAAGATAAATACACAATTGAACTTGTGTATTGACCTAGTGTACCTGTTAGCAACCCAAATTACACTATGTTGAAGTAGATTATCCAATTCCCCTTTAAACTTAGACTAACATTAGATTGGTCTATAGGTTGTGGGATACCTATAACTAGACCAAACCTATAAATTATGAATATATCTCCTCTAATATATAAAATTTGAATCTTTTTCCTAAACAAATTTTCTATTAGGGGTGAAAAGAGTTATAAATATAACTCGAAGATAAAACCTATGTTAATAATGGTGGTGCACCAATTCTTGAATGATCCTCTCTTAACCTTGTTATTAAGCACACTTGTGAATAAAAAGGGAATATATTATCAACTATAATTTATTAATACAATCCTAAAAATGAATATTTTAGATGAAGGTTAGATAAAAGATTGACAACTTGAAGGTAAGAGATTGGAGGTCTATGAAAGACACTACACATTAATTCACTCTTCAACACAATTCTATCTCTTAACACTTCATGTGACCTATAGAGGATGAAAAAATATCATTAGGTGAAGGAGAGGACCTAGAAAATAAGATAAATATCATACTTATTTGCAAATAAATAATAAAAAGCACACTAAAAACCATGAAGTTTGCAATAATCTTTTCTCATTAACTAAAGGTGCAAGTTACAATTTTAGCATAGTTTTTATATACCAACCTAAGGGATCCAAAAATAAGACATAAGGCATTAATATATATAAAATGAGGAGAGAAGGAGAATTATGGTTTAGAGGATAAGATAAGATCATCAATCTCTCGTTAACTCAACATCACTTTAGTTATAACTAGTTACAAATAGTCCTTAAGAAATCTCTCCATGTTTGGTGTTTTTGCATGATATTATGCATTGATATGAGGTAGTTGAAGGTGTATTTTATCGATTCAACTTCTTTTAACATAATATTAAGTTAAATTAATGACCATTCATTCATTAAGGCCATATAACATACATTGATTACCACTTTAGGATCATTTAACTCATGATAAGGAATAGTAGTGCATGAATTGGAACTAAAAGATTATTTATTATTGTGATTATTATCTCATTAATTAATCCATAAATTTACCTATGCCATTCTGAACTTAACTTGATTGACCAAGTAGGTCTACTAAGCTAATCAGACCTAGTATCCTAATTGCTTACATTTATGGCTTAGAAATCCTACATGAAACTTTGAGAACCTTTGAAAAAGTGAGTTTTAGGCATAAATAAATGAATTAAATCATGATATAGGTATTTTTAGGCAAGAAACCCCTAGAAACTTGTCAAACTAGGTGATTAGGTCACCTTGTCCTTCACTCTTATAGACTAGATGCTTAAAAGAGACCTACAAAGGCACTTATATGCATGGTTTTGATCATTTGACGACTTGAGGAGATGGAATCAGTTTAAATATTCAATATTCAATGATTTTAATCTTATTAAACTACTTTTTACCTATATTTTTACACTTTTTCCTAAAAAAACCTTGTTTTATGACAGGTTCGCACACCATTTATATAACAAAATGTCATGAAAATGAGCCCTTCTAAGTGTGCTAGATGATCCAGGTGGTAGTCAGGTGATTTTAATATGTTTATATTCATTTTCCTTAAATTATTATCAATAAGGTTTTTAATAGGGTTTAAGATTTATTAGGGCTCTTAATGATGATTCATAAAGTTTAGGCTTTAAATGTTTGAACCAATTCCAAAAAAACACTAGTATACGAGGCCCTCTAGCTCTCCCAAAGTGACAAACTTATATTTATTTATGGAAATGATATATTAATTTATATGGGTTGATGTAGATGCCAACATGTGTCATACATCTCCCTTAGTTATATGGGTCTAATATATTAGGATACTAGAGTAACTTATGGAATTAGTGTATTGGGTAATGGTTGGGCTACATTAGGATAAATAGGTTACCCATCCATTATTAGTTAGATATAGGTATATATAAATGAGATGATTATCATTTTAAAGGTATTAAATAAGCATTAAGTCTTTTATTATAAGAGGATATTGGAGGTTGTCCCCTCGAAGAGACATTGTGGAGTTATTCCTTCCTAAAAGAGTATTGTATGGTGTTGCCCTACCTGAAGGGTATTCTATTTATGAATATATTGGTTATTTGGACATATTTTTCCACCCATATCTATTGTGTTGAGTTGATATACATTATATTCTACATATTTTCTAATTATTATAAGTGTGGATCATAATAAGTGGTATCAGAGCTTTAATTTGGGCAATTTGTGTGGAGCGAAACCCTAATTTTTTAGAATCATAAATATCTTTCAATAAATTGAAAAATTATGAAAAATTAATTTACTAGATATGAATAATATTTCAAGGAATTCTTAAGAAAAAAAATGAGCCTTTTTGATCAGTTTTGAGGGAGTTATTCATATTTTAGGGTTTGTACTCCTTTCATCATATCTTCCAAAATATAATTAATTTTTGGGTGAAATGTTTAATGATGCTATATAATAATACATTAAATTTAAGAACAAAATTTTATATTTTTTTGATATGTTTGGAGTTATTTATTACAATTTTAGGTGTTTTAATATATTCTCTCTATAGACCAAAATGTATGGATTTTTTTTACAATTTTTTTACTAGAGTTACACTATCATAAGATGAATCCACAATAAAAATTTTGGACTATTTTTATTAGTATTTAATTATTTATTTAGATTTTATGGTTTCATGAAACATTTTTTTTTGGATCATGAAGTTGCAAGCATTTTTAGGGGAGGATGATAGAGAATGGTGGCTCCTTTTTAAGGAAAATAATACTCAATTTTTTTTGTGGAAAACACAATTATATCTTTCTTTATATAGGCCTACACAACACTAGTTTAATAAGTTGAGCTTTGCACAAAAGTATTTTTCATGAGAAAAAATGGAGCATGTCTTCCTAGATCAATGGGATATAAAAGAAAAAGAGGATGAAGAAGAGGAAGAAAATAATGATGGTAATGAAGATGTTGAAGAAGAAAAATTAGTGGAAGAAAATAATGACAATGAGGAATAATATGCAAGTGAATAAGAAGAATAAGAAGAATTAGATGATAAGGGTTCAAATAATTTGGCTCTAAAAAAATCTGAGTCAATTTTAAAATTTCATGGAAGCATTCAAAATAAGAAGGTTGTGTCCATAAACCCTACAAGAAAATATAATTTAATTAACATGAATATGGCCAAACATCTACATTTTCATGCAAAGAATATCAAGGAGGTTCAAGTATATGGTAAGAATATTCAAGTGTTTGAAGATTTGAAACTTATTATGGAAAAATATGTTTTGCACTCATATTTTTATGCTTTGTATATGGATGATGTGGTTATGGTTCTTGGATATCCATGGTTAGAGAATTTAGGAAAAATCAATATTAATGTTCAAAAAAAGTTCATGAATTTTTGGTATAGGAAAAATGTCATTTTACAAGATATCATAGTGGGAAAGGCACCAATAATAGTCAAGGGATATCATGAGGATGAGATTGAAATAGGTGATGAAGAGCATGTGAAATATTCATATGAAGACATAAATTAAAAAATATTACAATCAAATCAAAACGCTTCATCTACTCAAGAGATAAATGAACCACCAAAACAAAAGGTGGAAGAGGTAGAAGAAAAGGTTGATAAGGTCAAAGTATCATAAAAAGTTGAGGTATATAGACATGCACATCATCATGAGAGGAAACAATCATGGAGTCATGTGAAGGAGTGTCATAATAACAAGAAATTTTGATATATAATAAATTAGAGTTCCAATAACTATGGCTATGCATGGAATCCAAAGAATACCTACCATGGTCATGGATGGAATCAGAGTAGTGCAACAGAATATGGTACATGGAATCACAAGAGGAATAATTATGAATGGAAACCAAATCTGTACAATTATGATCATGGATGGAATCAAAGGAGCATAAAGGAATTTGGAAATAATATTGGAGAGCTATCACCTACCAAGATCACATATGGATGGATAAATAATTGAGATTGGAGACAAGTGTACAATGATTTGAAGCACATTCATTATTTGGTTTCTTCCTATGTTTTGGGGATGAAACATGTCAAGGAGGGAAGTCATGCTATGTATCTAAAGACATGATATATTAATTTATATGGGTTTATGGAGATGCTAAAATATAGCACACATCCCCTTAGTTAGTTATATGGGTCCAATATATTAGGATAATGGAGTAACTTGAGGAATTAGTGTATTGGGTAATGGTAGGCCTACATTGGGATTAATAGGTTACCCATTAATTGTTAGTTAGATAGAGGCTTATATAAAGGATATCATTATCATTGTAAAGTTATAAAGTAAGCATTGAGTCTTCCATTGTAAAAGGATATTGGAGGTTGTCCCCTCAAAGAGACATTATGGAGTTATTCCTTTCTAAAAGAGTGTTGTATGGTGTTTCCCTACCTTAAAGGTATTCTATTTCTTCATATATTGATTATTTGGACATATTTGTCCACCCATATCTATTGTGTTGAGTTTATATACATTATATTATACATATTTTATAATTATTATAAGTGTGGATCATACCACAAACCTCCCATGAAAAATCTTTGTACCATGGTGAGCATGTGAAGTCACCTCTCAAGGAAGAAAAAAGCTTTCTGAGTAGTGTTTGGTGTCTTAAGGCCTCAATGACCAATAATACCACCTCTTCTATGGCTCAAATTTTACATACACCTATTTGATAACTTGTTGATGATGTTTATGAATATTTTAAGTGCTCTCATGATATTATTTTGCCTTCTAATACCCCCTCTTGATGACATTATCTAATGATGTTAATAGACAATAATATGTATATGCAAGGCTTATCAAGATTCTAACCTCATTATGAGTTAAAAGGCCCTTATACACTATATGAAACATGTATAATCTATATGAGGTCATTTGGAGCAATGGTATTGGCTTGAATGGTCCATTCACTCTCTATCTGAACACACACATTCCCTTTTTTGAATATCTAGACCTATCTATCTATGGAAAATATCATAAGGACTCATGTAGATGGTTTTTAAAAGGTTTATTTTAAGAAGTTTAGAGCACCATATTCCTTTTATAACTCATTATATATGCAAACACCAATCATTTTATTGCTTACAGGCTCAAAATAACCTTCTTAGACATATTCTGTACAACATAGCTCATGTACGTACCAAACAATAGGTTGTGGTGATGCTTAGGAGAGTTAGGAATACCACCAATATAATTTCATGGCTCAAACACTTCATTATAATTTAGATTGAGGTATATTTACTCCATCAGGTATGTTTCAGGGTTTTGTAAGGGTTTTAGGGGTTTACAATGCTTATCAATGATTTATAGTGTATGGAACCCTAATAGAAACATATTTACATAGATTTAAACTAAACTGACCTCTTTAACAACCTTGACTAGCTTGAGTTCCCATGTAAAATATCCATCAAAATAGGTACGTATTTAAGTGGTGCTTCGACTAGATGTCTAGATTGTGCAAGTAGAAAGAAGGTTTAAGATCAATAAAACCATGTTTGTTACCTTATATTCACTCAAAAACTTCCCTCAAGATTTTAAATGACTCTCCACATCATTTTAATGATCATAAATGTGAAATAACACATAGATCAATTTAAAATGGTGTTAGGGTATCTCATTAGGAGTTTAAGGCCTACTTACATATGTTAGCTCTCAAGGGAATGTTGACATGAAAAACTATATGTGATCAATCTCAAAAAAATTATGAAGACTAAATAACACCTTCCTCTACCTCAAAAACATTCACATGAGGTTAAAACCCTCTGTCATACCCATAGACCTCTAAAAAGTGATCCTAGCTCTATTATTGACTATCAACAGACTGAGGTATGTCTATTACAAAATAGTGGAAGTTTCCACTACTGATGTGAAATTTAGGATATAATAAGAAGCTAAAAATAGTCATGAATACAAATTTTACTAAATTTGAGAGATTAAATCCAACTATAGGTGCTTTAAACCCTCAAATTCCTCAAAAATACCTTCATACACTGATTATGACTGCAATTTTCTTGGTTTCCAACTATAGGTGCTTCAAACCCTCAAATTCCTCAAAACTAGCTTCATACACTGACTGTGACTGCAATTTTCTTGGTTTCCAACTATTTAAGCTATGTTCTAACCTTTTCATATTTATAAAAAGGTGTATAAGTGATTTATATGTGTTAAGACCTATATGTATAATCTTCACATGAACTTCAATCCCTTAACATACCAATAGTCCTCTTTTTCTTTCATTGCAAATGAGGATTCTTTGAGAATAAGAGGTTTTAGTTCACTTTTTATTGTGTTATTATGTTTTAGGCATGTGTTTATGTTTAAAATACCATTTACAATCCTTATAATATGTTTTAAAACTTGGATATGTCTCAAACACCATATTATTATCCATGCCAATACTATTGAGCTACCTTTTACCCATTATGCATAATACGATACTTAGAACCTATAGGTTGTCTTTAGGAAATGGTGATTTTTATGCTTTAGGTTCATAACATCTCAAATAATTTAAATGGTTTGAATTTCCTATGAGCCTTTATTAGGTCCAAATATACCATCATGCTTCATAACCATAAATCCACCTTTCATTCTTGATCAAAACTGAGTTTTGCCTTTCTTAGCTACACAATGACACTAAGATGGTTGTAGATGTGTATTTGATTGTCCAATTAAGTCTAATACCTTAAAACCACATTATTGAGTTGGATTAAATCTTTAATGGATCATAACTTTTATCTATATAAACTCTATCTCATCATTCTTTTGAATAAACCTTGGAGAGGCTACCCGACTATATCTTGGCATGATTGTAGATGGTAGTTCATTGTGTTTTGTATAGATTGAGACATATTTAGACCTTGAAAAGGTCAAGGATATAGATTATGAACCAAATATTCATTCATGAAATGGTTTCTATAAGATCCATAATCCCTTTTAAAGCTTATCTTACCTTGAAAGTCTTCATTCATCGCTCTACCCACTTCTTGGGCTTATAACCGAGTATGATTGTAAATATGATTATATGCCTCTCTCTCTTAGGATATTAACTCTATATAAAATTTATGATCTTGTTGATAAGATATTGGATCAATACTAGTGCTAATTATGGGTTCTTAATGATCTATTCACTTCAATATCTTTATTAAGGTCTCAAGGTTGCTTTTGTATTGCACTTGGTTCATCTCCTTTTAGCATGGCTGTAGGTGATCATCACTATGTCTTTTATGGACTGATATAAATATTCGCTACTAAAATACCTTAAAGAGATAAAAAAATGACTATTATTTCCTTTTTACTTAATGAGATTGCAAACCTTACTTTATAAACCTCAACCCATAGAACTCAACAAATATTGACCTTAACAAAATATTATAAATGTAATATGACCTTGGTTTTAGGTGGAGGTTGACCTTTTAAGTAGAGTTTTAAGGTTTGTATACTTAATTTTATATCCATTATGGTCCTAACACTCTTGAATCATATTTTAAAGTGGATAAATGAGGTGAATGTGAATGAAAAATGATATTATGATAATGGACATGGAAAAAGAGAATGGATATGGAGTGGTAAGCTTGCAACAATGATGAATGGTAGTAGTAAGGCTATGAAAATGAAATGAGACATAGGGAGTGAAATGATACATGAATATATCACCTTGAAAATAATGAAGGATCTTATGTAATCATGAACATATAAATTAATAAGATATACCATTTTAGAGGCTCTAGAACTAGTACACCCAATCAAAAGTGAAACCTAGAAATCATCAAAATACCTTAACAAATGTTGAGTTTACTTAACATTTGCTAAACTGGGACTATGATGATGTTTGAGGATGATTGAGGGTGATTGATCCATGATACCTTGAGGAACCTTTGAGATACCTAAATTAAGGACCCTTTCCATTTATGAAATACTAAAAACCAAGTCGTAAAGAATCTTGATACCCTTGGGTCCCTCATAAATCATATAACCATCCTAAACTTGCTTGTAGACTATAGTTTAGTATTTTATGTCTTATTTAACTCCATGTACTTGAACATGTGGAACAACCTATTGGATAATCCATGGAAGGTCTCTTTAAGAGCTTAAAAAATAGGAATAAACACTAGTTTTGTCAAAATAATTAGGAACCTTAAAAAACTATACCACTCTTTTTGCCTTGTATAGATGCAAATAGTAATCATAACCCTTAAGTTATTAACCTTTATTCATAAATATAGGAAGACAAAAATAGAAACCAATACCCATGATTGGAAGGTCATGAGGTATAATTTCTTTGGTTAAGAGCTCAGATTCACTCTCTCCATTGTATGGACTGAGCACAAACCTAAGATGCTCATGCTATCTACCAATGAACAAGCTATATAAAACACATTAGTTTTGGCCTTATTAAGTATTAAAACCTTATAATATATTTACCATGTGTCTAAAACAAGATCTTACATCTCTAAGGTTTCTCCTGAGCAAATTTGTATAGTATGGATCTATACCATTTGAAAACACTATACAAACCTATAAATTCTCCTTCCTTTCCTCTTATTTTAGCTTCAAACCATATTTTTATGGAAATATGGAGAAAAATAGTCAAAGGAATCTTCAAAGTAAAATATATGCCAAGGAGATAAAGAAGATAGCTCTTTTCACAGGTGGGAGCTCTTTTGGTGGCCAAAAAACCTTATAAGCTCATTGAAAAGATATTTCAAAGCATACAATGATTGAATAAAGTAATGTTATAGTCATGATGGGCGTTTAAAAGATATTATCAGTGATTTAAATCCTTATGAGGTCAAATTTTTCCATTTAAAGCTCAAAACCTTCACTTTTAGACCATATACACATAATTTTACAAAGAAGATTGTTAATAACCTCACAAGAGTACCTTAAAACCTTCTTAAAAGATATTCATAAGGATTTTATATATGTTTATCAACCCTTTTTAAGACTTATATCCCATCATGATTGAATATACTAGATACATCTAAGAGACTCACAATGAGTCATCAACTACCATCTTCAACCATCTTAACTCATTGGGTCTAGATCATTAGACCACTTCAATTCATTGTTAAAGACATCACAAGATACTCAAACATCATGATGATAATTAACACCAATTGACATGTCACTAAGAAATACTCCCTTCACTTTATATTTAATGAACATTATGGTGGTCAAGCATATTACCTAAGGACCCAATAAAACTAGGATAGGAAAAGTTTTTAGTTGTAGGGGTTGGAATTTGGCCTTGGTAGGCCAAATTGTAAAAAATACCAAATAATTCAGAGAATTGTTAGGTTTTTAATAATGATAAAAAAAATCTATTTTCTTTAAAAATATAATATTTTTAGGAATTTATACTTCTAAGGTGGTGATTCATCATACAAAGGAGGGCATAGCTGAAAAACAAGGTGAATAAGGAGTAATTAAATTGAAAGGAAATAAAATTTCTAAAGGTTTGGTTTTATTGAAATAAATTTTTGACAAAAATGATAAGTTCATAAATAGGAAGATTCAAAAATATTCTCTTATCTTAACAAACTTTGAGAAAGTAAATTTTAGTTCCAAAGAACAACCCAGGATGGTCAATATTAGGAAATGTTGTTCACCAAAAGAAAAGAGAAAATTCACTAGTTTGCTTCGATAATACATTGACATTCTTACATATTCATATGAAGATCTCAAGTTTTTTTTTGAAATAAATGCAACACATGGTCCCTATAAAACTAGATGTCAAACCATTTAAATAAAAATAAATACAATATAACCCAAATATCACCAGTATAATTTTTGTAGATTTCTAGAAATTGTTTTATAAAAAATTCATTTTCCCTATAGATAATTCATCTTGGATTGCTAAGTCCCAGTACATAAAAATAGTGGAAAAATTAGAATTTTTGTAAACTTAAAGAATGTGAATCAAGAATATCTCAAAGATAATTATCCATTACCCATTATGGATCAAGTTCTTCAAGTAGTTACATGTTCAAAAATGATATCAATGTTAGATGGATTTTTAGGTTACAATCATATTGAAATTGATAGAGAATATCAATATAAAACAACTTTCACCACTCCATGGGGCACTTTCACATACTAATGAATGTGATTTGGCTTGATCAATGTAGAAGCTACATTTTAGAGATCCATGGATCTCATATTCAAAGTTTTAAAGAACAATTAGATGACCTAACAGTGTTCTCAAAAAAGAGAGAAGATGATTATGAACACCTTGAAAAAGTACATGAAAAATGTTGATTACAAGTTATTTCTCTAAACCCTAAAAATTATATTTTTGGGGTAACTGAAAGGAAAATTATTGGACACATTATTTCTAAAGAAGGAATCAAGATTGATCCAGAAAGAGTTAAAGTAATCTATAAGCTAAATTTACCAACTAGTAAACTAGGTGTGCATTCATTATTTGAGAAAGTAAATTTCTTGAGAAGATTTATTCTAGATTTTATAGAACTCACTACATATATTAATGATATGATAAAAGGAAAACTCTACTTCAAATGGAATAATGAAGGAAAACATGAATTTGAGAATATACAAGCTAATATTTCTCATACACCAACTTTTTTTTTATCTTGACTTCAAAAAATAATTCATCATTTATTGTTATTCCTTAGAACATACTCTCTCAACCATACTGGGTTAAAAGAATGATAAAATTATTGAATCTCATATTGCTTTCATGAGTTGAAATTTGAAAGACTATGAATTTAAATAATCATTAAAAGAGAAACATGCATATGCAATTGTAAAAGTTATCAAATAGTTCAAGTATTATATTCTACATTTACATTCTATTGTAATGGTGTCAAGTATAGTAGTCAAGTCTATTTTAACTCAACAAGAGCCATAATATAAGAGAGGTAACTGGATAACCAAATTACAAGACTATAATTTTGAAACCAAACCAATAAATTGGTTTGAGGGAAAGGATTGTGTTAATTCGTAGCATAATATAAATATTATCATATAATTCATTCAATAGATTCTAATGACCAAAATAAAGAAGAATCTCCCTTTATTCTTTTTGTGAAGTAGTTTTTAGATAATGATTTATTCTTGACATATGGAGAATGTCCATCTAATATAAATTATAAATAACATAAGACACTCAACTTAAAGGCTATAAATCATGTAATTTGGTATGGTACATTATTAAAAAAGAGCATTGATGGCTTTTTATTAAGATGTGTTGACAATGAACAACAACAAAAAATCTTACAAGATTTTCATTATCAAGCTTGTGGTGGACACTTTTTGGCTCAAGTGATGACTTAAAAGATCTTAATATTTAATTTATATTGGCATACACTTTATAATGATTCTTGTGAGTAGGTAAGGAAATGTGAGGCTTGTCAAAAACTCATCAGATGACTAAAACTTGCAGCATTTCCACTCAAGCCAGTAGTGATAGAAGAACCATTTCAACAATGGGGTTTATATTTCATGAGAACTATAAATATAATTAAAGTGAAAGACACATATATATTTTTAATTTTATATATTACTTCATGAAATTTTTGGAAGTTATTCCTATCAAATAGATAAATTTAGAAGTTGTTTTAAAATTCATTAAAGAAAATATTTTGGTAAGATATGGCGTTCCAAAAAATATAGTAATAGATAATCCTCCAAATTTCTCTTATTCAAATATGACTAGATTATGTAATGGATATGGTATTTATTTGTGCCATTACTTATACTATCACCCATAAGGAGATAATCAAGTCGAGTCAAGCAATAAGAACCTTGTCACATTCATTCATAAGTTAGTCAATGCAAATCAAAGGATTTGGCATAATAAGCTTTATGATGCATTACGGTTAAATCACATAATACCAAAAAAAGGTATAGATATGTCCCCAGTCTAGTTACTTTATAGAATAAATGTAGTAATTCCAATAACACTTGAACTGATTGCACTTCAGTTATCTAGAGCAATTGGGAATCAAAATTTTGAAAGTCCTTTGGATAAAATAATTCTCTATTTGAAAAAACTTGAAGAAGATAGATCCAAAGTTGTTAATAAAATCACAAAACATCAAGATCATGTCAATGTTATTTTTATAAGAAAGTGAAGAAAGTAAAATTTCAAGTAGGATATATTTTTCTCTTATATGATAAGTCTAGAGAGAAAAGGAAGTCAAGGGAATTTTGACTCACTATGGATGGGTCCCTTCAAGATTAGAAACTTTTTTGGAGACCCCAATTTATACTTAACTTATCATGATGACACACATCTACCATTTCCATATAGTGGAAAATAATTCAAACATTATTTTAAGTGAAAACATGTAGTCTTCTATATATAAATATGTACATAACAATTTTGGCTTATATATATTTTATTAACTTAGTTTTGTTATGCATGTGTGATGTTTTTCAATAATATAATAGATAATCTACTATTCCCTCCTTTTCATGTATTGGTCTTATTTTCTATTATATTTATTCTGACACCTATTCTAAGTCCAAATGAGCTACACATCTTTAGTCTTATTCCAATTCCAAGATCCAAAACTTCTTCAATTTTTAGAATTAATAGGTTTTATTGAACATCTTCAAGTGAAGAAATGATAAAGAATAATAATCTTCATGAATAAATGATATGGCCTGATAGTGTGTGTTCATTTATAATATAATTAAGATAGGTGAATTAGTTATCAGTTGATCAGATTGGGATCTAGAAATTTCATAGTAGGGGTCTAGCCTAATAGAACGTGTTCATTTCTCATATGATCAAGATAGGTGAAATGGATATCAGTTGGTCATATCAATACATGTGAATATAAAGTGACATCATAATTCCTAAGAATTTTCAATAGTGACATTCAAATAACTCTGTAACCCAATGCAAATACACTAGTCTAGGATACCAAGAGCTTAGAGTTCTTCTCTCACCCCTTGTAGTTTAAGGTCCTCAATTGGAGCCAACTATTATCCTAGTTTTTAAATAGAAATAATTCATTGATAATTTCAAATATTTTTTACCACACAGTAAAATTTAGTCAAATTGGGTCAAAATTAGTCTAAGATCAATTTCTGTCAAATATTGAAGTCAAATTTAGAAAACCCCAAAAATTTCCCAAATATTTAAGTGTATTGAGTTTTTTTTGGCTCTAAACAAGTATTAAACTTCTAATAGCTATTTAACAAGCTACCAGAGTCTGATAGTTATTTAAATATAACATAGATCCTAATAATTATTTTAAAATACATCAGATCTTGATAGGTATTTAAACACCTATCGAAGCTTGATCAATTGATAAACTTGTTAGTAGAACCCAAGCATTGTAAAATCACTCATCTGGTCCTAATCAATTTAAAAAAAATCTTAGAAACATGACACTTATTCAGTTTCCTATTAGACTTAGATGTATTCCCATACAAGATTAAAACTTCCATCATTACTCCTTGCATATACAAAATATTTGTGCCCTACAATATATTCTTTTCCCCCTTCTCATTTATCTCATTCTTATTCATTCGCTCTCAATATCTTAACATACTTCAAACTTCTTCTTTCCCTTTACAGACTTGAATTTTTCTTGGTCCTTATATTTGTAGGTTTTTACCATTTTATTTGTTTTTGATCTGGATCATTTACAATATAGATAGAGGAAGAACTAGGGTTTATAGGTTCTATATCTCATTGAGTAGGATGACTTGTTAGAGTTTGCACCTACTCTAAACATCATCAAGTTCTTGAGACTTATCAAAAATTTATTAGACTCCAAGACTTGCCTATGTATATCTCAGATTTTAATTCTCTAAAAATTACCCATCAAAATCTAAACCTTATTGTCACACTCATTAGACTATGACATCTTATTTAACACATTATCAAGTTTTAATTATCTACCTAACACTCTATCAGGTTTTGATTTCTTATCAAACAATCTAGTTGAGTCTGATACTTTAGAAAATACTCTATCAAAATTTGATAGATGCATTCACACATCTTGATTTTCAATTATTTATAAATCACATTTCGAGTCCCTTCTTCTTGTAAGATAATTTAGGTGTTTTTTTGATCTCACAAATAGGTAAACTCATCAAATTTCAGCATTAGGTAATCCAATAAAATAAAATCCTAAGAAAAGTAATCCAAAAAATACCCCTACCAAGAAGAAATTACAATTGGAAGAGGACACATATATGAGGTATCAATTTTAATTAGGGGTTCCACCTTCACATTTGGACTCAAATACTAAGGACATAACTGAAAATGACTTAGGTCACATTGATATGGAATATTTTTGGAATAGAATAAGTGGTGTATGAAAAATACATTATGGATAAAACATCCACAAAATTAGACTAGAACATGCAACAATATCCCTAAATTTAATTCAGTATCTATAAATAGTGTTAAAAAGGGCTTAACAATATGATGATGAAAAAGGGAAGTCAAGAATCTTAGTGGAGATCTCATCTTATGCCTAGGTCTTAAACATATTGATCATCTATTAATGTTACTTGATTGGGAAGCATTTGTTAACTTGAATCCAACATCCACTCAATAATTATGGGACTCTAATACAAGACCCTATTCAAAGTGGGTCATAAGTAAGGGTTAACAAATCCTAAGCATACACTGATAAGGATACCTAAGAATATTTATATATTTTAATTCATGAACGAGGTTAATGACTTAATTACACTTTTGCATAGAGTAGTGAGAAGTCCAATTTCTAGGAATTTACAAACATGAATGTATAGGTATATATAGATCATCCACCAAAACAAACAATATATTATCTAGGGATAATTAATTAGTGATTCAATTCACAAGCATCTTATAAAATTTAATGCAACTTACAAACTATATATGACTTCTTACCTTATTTATGTTATTACTAGAAGGAGGTTCTATGATGGTTTGAATATAGTAGTTGATATAAAAACTATGAATATCTATGATTTTTATCCTCATCTCTCTTTGAAAGGAATTTCACATCATTTTCATAGTGTAAATGACATAATTTTATAGTATATAACTCATATGTTCTAACTTGAACCATACAATTTGAGGCTATCAATTTAGGATTCTATAGAGATTTATAGGTGGGGGACATGGTTTATTCAATTACCAAATATCATCTACTTGAGAATTTGTGGTTGTGAAGTTTACCAAATATCATCTACATGTTTTTGAAATATGTGGATGACAATGGGATTTTATGGAACTAGTGAAACAATTGACTAAAACACAAAATCTATTATCTTATAAACATAAGTTTGGGATAAAATTTCTTATTTTAATTGTTCGATATACTTGTGCTTCTTTGACCAAAGAAAAATTGATTGATGAGGAAATTTATTGAGTATCTAATTATTTGAAATTTGACCTTAATTTGATATCAGAGGCATGATTAAAAATATTCTTTGTTCTTCACACCAATATGTGCATCACTTTGAGGACTACTGGATGGAATATAATGATAAAAAGATGTGAGAATTTGTGATTATTCATGATTCACTGTGGAACAGGTAATTATATTCTATATAGTGGAGATAAAAAAGAATATAATAGATGGTGAAGATCCATTATATCCCATCTATGAAAAAGATAAAATTATTTCAATACCTTTTCCAAGAACTAATTGGCATAAGAAAAAATATACATCTCTCATTGACAAAACTCAAGGTGTATTGAATAGAACTCTTAAGTGGTTGAAGAACAAGGGCATGAATGTTGATATAACAAGATTTAAACCTCCTATATAAGAATTTGAATTAGGTATTTCTCATAAATAATTTCAATTATAATAGGGAACATCCTTAGTAAGAGGATTGAGCAAAGATCCATAAGAAATTGAGACAATGAGAAAAATTGAAGCTATCATGAAAACTATTCCAGTGAAGAAGCCAATTAAATTAAAAATAAGGATATTAGGTGAAAATATTTTAGGTACTCCAAATATTTCCATTTTAGAATAAAATCCTTTTGATAACTTTTCTCAACCTCAACCCTTGGTAATTAATACTACGTAATAATTTCTAGTTTTTGATTCATCTTTGTTGTTAGATTCTTCCATTTCTCCTCAACTTGATATTTTGATTCTAGTATCTCTTACTCAAAATGTTTAATTTCTCATAGAACCTTCTCCCAAGACTCCAATTTTTATAGTATAAAAATAAGAAGGTGAAATTGTACTTGAAAAATATCATTTTTTTTAGATCTTATCCTTTTTTTGAAGCTCAAAAATAACCAAATACTACCCTTATCCAATAATTTCCTAACGTAGAGGTCCCTGATTGGCTAAATGAAGTTGTGAATAAAATGAAGAATATTGTATAACCTTAAAAGATTAATTTTATCATCTTGGATAATACTCATCCTTAAATAATAAAGAATCCCAAGAAAATCTCAAAAATAATCATAGATCAAAAGGGAGAAATATATGCAGAAGTAGTTATTCCTTCAACAAAAAAGGATAAAAAAAATGTAAGTGCATCTACTATCAGATCACCAAAGTTAATATAGGAAAGGCCATAAGATAAGGAATGAAATAAAATGTCTAATTTGTAATTATCATGTTATATGAGAAAATGGATCATGATAAAGTCACCAAAGATCAACTCAAAGAAAAAGTTGAATAACTAACATCCATGGTTTAAAAATTGGTGAAATCAATTCAAACTTCACATTTAGTTATTGATCAAATTTATGATATAGAGACACTTCATGTTTTATAATAAATAGGTCACATGGGAAAATCAACAAAAGAATGAGTTGAGAAAATTTTACAATAGGGTATCATTATTCTTCAAACAACATTGGCTTTTTTTTTGAAGTTTAATCTGAATATGATTAAGTAAATAAATATCAAAGTAAATATGAGGAAGAGGTGAAAAAATGGAACATGTTGATCCCTATATTGGAAGAATTTTCTTTTACTTATCAATATGACCTAATTCAAGCAAATGCCATCTAAAAAGAATAAATTATATATCTTACCAAATTTTTGGGATCTATAGAATTCAAAGTTTACATTATCAAATAAAGTGTTAACAAAATTGAAGATTCTAAGTCAATATGATGAGAATCTATTCTTGAGACTCTGGGAGAAGTCAACAAATTGAAATGTAAACTCACATATGATAAGGGGAAATTAATACATGAAGAGATCATTGTTGATTAGTTTAAGAAAAGTTTTGAACATATTACAACTCCAAATTATGCATTCAATTATGATTCAATTCAAACATTAATCAAGTATTAGAGTAATTTATAAAAACTTGATACAATGTTAAAGATAAGGAACAACACAAAAATTGTAGATCTATATTATGATGTGAAAATAGCTTATACATATTTAGATGGTCTAGATGAGGACAACATGTTGAAAGTCATGTAAATTTTTCAAGAATATCAAAAGAAGTCATGGCTTGAGAAAGAAGTCCAGATCATCATCAATGAGGATGATAAAGAATGATTCTTCATCAAATTTTTATTTTGTCATTCTCATAATTGTAATTTTACTTATTTAGATAATTCACACATTGTAAAATCATGCAATTATACTAGGTCCTTTTTATAATTTTGAATCATGAAAATTCACCAACACAAAATTTCAAGTTGTGCAAATTTGTCATTATACTTTTTAAAGTCATGCAAACACATTAACACATTTCTTTAAGTTGTGTAAATTGATTCACATTTTTTCATAGATTTAAAATTGTGAAAATTAGCTAATATACTTTTACATCTTCTAAAAAAGGTAAAAAATGTGGTTACACTCTGTAACCACCCATTTCAACCTATAAATATGATATAGGGGATCATTTGTAAGGAGATTAACTATTAAAATTATAATAAAACTTTTGATTGAGTATATTGTATTTGAAACCCAACAAAGATCAATACAAGGAATTTTTTCAGACCTTAGATTTGATATTTATTCATAGATTATGTATGTGTTTACTATTTACATGTGTTCGATTATTTGCTTTCAGAATGTTATCATAGTTGTTATAAACTAGTCAAAATTGATAAATTTCATTGTAGTATTTCTTTTCAAATCCACATTTGTTATTTACATTTTGGTGAAACCTCAGTGGAGTTAGAAAGTATTTCTTTACTTTTTGTAAGGAAATACAAAGTGATTATTACTTTTTGTTATCAATTATATATAATTGCTTTGGTGTATGTTGTGCACTTATATGAACACATATGTGTCTTTCATATCAATTTAATGATAGAGGTTGTAAAGTAAGAGGAATTATCTATTTCTTTGACATTTTAGATAAGTATTTGAGTTTAACTCATTGGATATGTCAATCCTTTCACCTTTTTAAATATACTCCTTACTCCTCTTCTTTTATTTTGTATTTTCCTTTCTATATCCTTTTTGTATTTTTTGGTTAAAAGTACTACCCTCATGAAACCCATTTTTACTATTAATACTTTCCTTTACCACACTCCTTTTTTTAGTTTTCAATAAAGGTAGCTTCACTAGCAAATAAGAAATGGAATCTATCCCCTAACTGTTGATGAGAAATGTCTATTTGTCCACTTGAAAATTTTTCATGCCAACACTTATGTTTTGAACATTGTGTCTTAGGGAATAATATATACTTATTTGAAGTGGAAAATCATAGCAGGACACTTAGATAACTAGGTGATTAGAGGTTAAAGACCAATAGTAATATAATTGTGAATATTAATCAATTAATTCATTTAAAACACATATTGAAAGATAACCTCTCTTGAAATTGAAAACATATGGGTACATAACCATACATATTTTATATTGTGAAATAAAGCCCTAGATAATGAATGGTAAATTTATATTAAACCTTATTAATGCTAAATTCATTGCTATCTATCCAAAATTCTTGGAATATCAAAACACATTGGAAATATGAGACCTTGTATTAAAAATTGGTGATGTAATTTTGATTTTAATCCTTAATCTAGGCTATGCCTTAGTTTGGTGTTAAAATTCATGCATGCTTATGTAAAACCACTTATTTAAATCTAAACTTTAAATCCCAATTAGAATGTAAGGTACTTAAGTGATATCATCTTTATGCACATGAAATGGAATGATTAGATAGATTAATAAATGTATAAATAATAAATAGAATAGGTAATTATTAAATAAGGGATAAATATTATAGTAAAAATTCCAAAATAACTCTATACATTAGGATAAAGCTTCTTACAAAGTTATTAAATACTACTTAATGACTACAGTTATCATATATTCCATTTACATGAAATGAGATGCATTTTTGTAGTTCATCTACTCTATGGTCATATGCCAATAAACTTTAGGATGTTTTATACCATTCCATATTGAATTATTGTGTGGAGTGGTATGTTAACTTGTTTTATCTACATGGAGTCTCTCTGGTCTATTTATTTTCTACATCTAGTACATTTATGGAAGGGTAGGTCCACTCTCATTAGTTGAGATGTGTGTTGGAAATATAAAAATATCTATGGTTGGAGGAAAATAACTCCAATGATTCCCTCCCTCTTTTGTTTCCTATAAAATATTTCATTGATTGTGATGATCTGCAGAACTCTGATGTATTTCATTATGAAGTCTTTTTCACATATGGCTATTATAGACACAGAACTATACTTATTGAGTATTATATTATTACTTGGGAAGATGAAATCATGTAATTATAATGATATTTTAAAAACCTTAATTTGTTATTAATTTATGGTTATATTATGTTTTGTATGTTATTTTGAAATAAAACTATTCGACTAACAAAATATGAAAATTGACTTGTCTACTTAAATATTGTTGCATTATACTTTCAATGAAAGAGAAATGTATTTTTAGAAACTTTATTTTTAAGTTTGTTTCAACTTCTATATGTGAATTCCATATGTATTATGAAGATATCATTAGTTTTACACTTCATAACAAGAGTATATTGAAATATGACCTAACACATACTTTGATTATAGTATTAAGTGTATCAATTGATTTTGATGTGTGAACATGTAATTTAATTCATGGTGAGAGAAATCAAAATAATGGTTGATTTATAAATTCTTTTCATGAATGGATTGTTAAATATCAATTTTGTACATGGCATTACTATGTAAACTATTACATGAATGGAGTTAAAAAATAATGTTGAAACGAAATATAATTTAGTTATCACATATGATTGGATTATGATAAATAAAAAATAAAATTGAAGTGACTTGAATATAATTTAGTTATCACATATGATTGGATTATGAAAAAATTGTTCACATAAGTGTTTACTCTCACTTATGAAATTAGTAAGACTCCTTTCATAAGAATAACATAAAAAAATCTAATAAATTAATTTTGTTAAAAAAATAACACATTTTTTGGTCCCTAACCGAAAGGTTCTTACACCCATACATAGGGATGATGTCACATATGTAACTAGATATAGAAATAGAGTAGAAAATAGAATGCCTGAAGTGGGAAGATATTTTTATTTTGATGTAGTGGCTTGAGCTAATTTATTTTGTTAATATCTTACAATGCATACTAATGCATCAATTTTATGTGGATTAGCATTGATATATTCCACAAATTCTTTATCATCTGATTGTTTTGTATTAGATTTATCAGTCTTAACAGTCATGATAAGTCAATACATAGGGTGTGTAGTATGCATTATAAAATTTTAAATGTACAATTATTTTTGTTCCCAAGTCATACTTGATTTTAAAAATATTTTCCTTAACAATGCTTGTATACTAGGAGAATTATTGTAACCATGTGAGTTGAGTAAGGCTTTAAAATGTACATGATTCATTTTAGCCTTTTTTTTGTATTTGAGTTTGATGCATATATTTATATAGTGAATCCAAATGATACCATGGAAATCAACATGGAATGTGATGATGAACTTCACTATCTAGATCAAAAGATAGAAGCAAAATTCATTCATTATAGCCATTTTTTGATTTTAAACTTTTAATTTACAAATAGAATTAGAGGTAAAACTAGACAGAGTGTGTTTGATTTGTAAGATTTTAGATATATTGATCTTAGGAAAATATATTTGACAAGTCCCAAATATAAATAACTATAGAGGATTACATCATCCTATAACCACATTATATCATCTCTAGGGTATGTTGAGAATAACTATCTAGGTCTAGTTGCTTACCAATGCACTACAAAGACAAATGAGTAAGAGGCTTGTAATGGATGAAAAGGTAAAAAACCTAAGTGTTTTTGATAAAACATGAGGTACGTGAAAACTAAGGTTCAAATATAGCATTATTTAATGGTTTGAGTATTAGATTAGTACCCCTCACACCATGACTCAACTAATACTAAAGATCAATTTCCCATAATGACAACTCCTGTGATTTTTATAATTGTTGAAACTCAATTATAAAAAGAAAAAAAACAATAAATTGAAAAAAAAAAATAATAATGAGAGAAGAAAATATTTTTGTGTATGGAAATTAGGAATTCAATTTGAACGCTGAATCAAATCTAGTGAAGATGATCAAATTTCTCTTTAGTGTATGTGGATCATGAATTTAGATAAACCCCTATAAAAAAAATAAGAATAAAAATTAGTGATTGATAAATTTATGGGTTCACCAATATGTTTTACACTATTTATTATTTAACAATTGAATATTGTATGACATGTATAAAACTTGATATATCTATTTAGATTATAATATATAACATTTAAGCATAAGATATAAATGTAAAATGAAATTAATTTAAATGGAAATTGATAAGTGGCATGTGATAAAAATAATAAGTACAACCTAAAATAAAGGCTTTAGCTTTTATTTTAATTGGTTGACTATTGTGATTATAGGAAATTGACAATAAAGAGGAGGTTAGATCAAGTGTTAGTTTCAAAAAATAATGAAAGCAACACACTAAAATGATTAATATCTCTAAGCCTAGATCTTAAGGGGAACTTAATGGAAAAAATAAAATTTAAAACCCAATTAAAATGCAAAGAAAAAAATCTTTACCTTTTTTAAGAGCTCTAAAGGATTTATTAATGGCTTGCTTGATTTGTGCTCAAAGGGGTCTTTGGCAATGGAGTTTTCTTTGCTCCTTCTCTCCTTGACACCATTGGCTTGTTGATTGATATGCTTTCTTGATGGATTTTATATCACTATTATGGAATTATAACATTATGGTCATGAGTCTTATGCAAAAACTTCCATTATAACTCTATAATTTCCAAGCTCATAAATTCAATAGGTAATGGCTTGTATTTATAGGCTTAGAAACTAACCCCAACTCAAGGTGAATTAAAGTGTAGTTTAAACATGGAATGGATCTAAACCTAACATAAATGAGTCAATTAACCCTATTAGAGTTAAAATGTGTCAATAAATAATGATTTACAATGAATAGGCATGGGTGAGATATTTTTAAAGGCTTGATAACTCACAAAAGGTAATCATGAAAAGATAGGATATTTCATATTTTTGAATTTCATTTTTTAGTAATTCATTAATTGGATATGGGTAATTTAACTAGGATTTTAATTTGGTTTAGAATTTTAATTAATTCTGATTAACCATTTAGCATTTTCAAGGTTTGATATTATGTATGTACTTGCCCCACTTAATAGGTTTATAAGCCAAATTGCATGTTGTGATGCCGCATAATGCTTAGAGATGAATCTGTAAGAGGTTATTGTTACTTGTAGTAGGATACCTTAATTATTTATGTCTCAATGAGATTATTAACTTTGATGAATGATGCACAAGTAAATTTAGGACATTTAGTGATTCTTAGGCTTAATTTACAATGGGTGTCTCATCAATGGAGTGGTTGGAAAAGGGATCAGTAATTGATCCCTCAAAAGGAGGAAAGGATTGGGAAAAAAATATAAAATGGGGTGGAAGGGACTGCTTTACCCATAGGTGGTTATAATCAGTGACATATGAAACTACCCTAGTTAGGGTAGATAAACATGGTGATTTTACCACAAGCAGTTATAATCATCGACATAGGTGGGATAAAAAAAGGTAATGGTTTTCCCAAAGGTGATTATAATAATTGAAAAAGGCTTCAGGTAACAAGAGACTAATTTTCCCAAAAGTGGTTATAATTAGTAAAAGGGAAAATAACGATTTTCCCAAAGGTGGTTATATCATTGATAGGATAATATCATGCCCTAGTTAGGTGGATAGAGATAATGGTTTTCCCAAATTTGGTTATAAGCATTATTATAATGAAAATATACCCTATTGGGTAGAAGAAAGAGAATGATTTGCCCAAAGGTGGTTATAATCATCAACCCTCAAATGGATGGAAACACAATGATTTTCCCAAAGGTAGTTAGAATCATTGGTAATGTAAGTGGGATGGTATATAATAATTTTATCAAGGGTAGTTATGATCATTATACCCTAATTATTGAAAAAATGATATGGAATATGATTTCAAATTAGTACAGAGGAGAAAGATGAATTTGGGCACCTGTGAGTAAGGAGATGCTCATTTGAATTGGCAAGGGAGAAAATTATTTCATTATTTAATTACTCTATGTAGGATATTATTTGGATTAAATAGGGAATGTTATTAGTTCCAAGAATATATATCATTTATTCATTAACATGTAGACTCTCAAATCTGATTCTTTTTGTAGCACATGATGGTAGGCATCATGATAGAACACCATGAGAAATTGGCCTAAATATACATAAGGATTAACACACGCTATAATAAACAATTAAAAATAATGCACCAATGATAAAAAACCATGATGATAATGTTGACAAATGAATATGGATGGATTCAAGAATAATTCGTAAGGAATTACCCAATGAATGCACGTAGATTGAATCAAGGCACAATAATAAAGAAAACAACCAAGAAACAAAGCAAACAAATAAACAAAATATCAAAAATAAAGAACAAAGAAAACAAATAAGGAAAATAAAATTGAAACAAAATAAAAAATGGTTAATTAAAATGTTAGGACAAATAACATGACACAAACAAGATGACTAATATTTCCTCTAGACAAGAAGAGACAATGGAATAAACAAAAGAAAATGGGGAAAATAAAAGAAAAGGAAGGGCATGTTTCAGTTATCTCTAGATGCAATAAGAAAGTGGATGCTACCTACATAGTTTCATGGACGTGATATCCAACAAAAAAATTAGGCTAAATGTAGTTCTCCCAAGAAATGGGATAGAAGAAAATGATCATAATAAGAAACATGATGGTTGTTATAGAAGAATATGTGAATGGGCTCGTAAAATGGTGAGATCATGAGATGTTGGGCCAATAAGGATGGGGAAACTAAATTATAAGTGGTTTATTGTGGCTTAGGGAGGGTTCAAAAAATCCTCAAGGAAACAAAGTGGTCAATGTTTTTGGATATTTGAGAATGGTTTTACAAATTTTTTTGTAATTTTTGATGTATCTCAACTTGATAGAGAATTATGAGATATTAAATGGTCCAAGCTTGTAAAATGGTGAGATCATTCAAACTTAAGAATTGATCATAAAATGGTGAGAGAATTGAAACTTAGAAAATCTCACAAAATGGTGAGAGTGTGGCTTAGGCTACTCATAAAATAGCAAGAGCATTGATTAGGTTGCTTGTAAAATAGAAAGAGCATGGAAAAGGGGTGATTGAGATGACCTCAACATAAATCAAGCATTACCTACATATTCCAGATATGGGACCTCAAATAATTATATTTTAACCCTAAAATGAATGAATTTGACTAGTGTAGTAGCTAATTCAAACAAAACAAACAAAGTTGGTAAATAACAAGTATGACATAGGCATGGTAAGGTGTTACTTCAAGGCATGATAAATAAGTGTTGCCCCTAGTTTTCCCATAGTTGGTTATAATTAGTAAATAATGGAATTATTTAATGATACTAATTTACCCATAGGTAGTTATAATTAATAACATGATAGTGAAACATTAATTTTCCCAAAGGTGGTTATACTTAAGCACACTTGGTATATAATGAAACACAAAATAAAGGATACAACTACCAAACCACTATCATACTACTCCAAAATATGACCTCTATCTAAAATAATAAAACAAATCTTAAAACTTGATTTGAATCATCATGCTAAAAATGGCTATGGAACTAATGGAATGGAACCAAGGTCAAAAGGCTAGGTAGGGTGCTTAAAAATAAATCAATTGATATAAAAGTTATGGTAAAATGGTATAGTAGAAAGAATAAAGTCAATAATATAATATAATTGAAATGGGCCTCAGAGATAATATGTCAAGTATCTCAAGAAAAGTAACACTTGAGGTGTATAATATTCATCAGCTCATTAAGTTCATCCTTATTTAGTGTAGCGAGCTTGTATGCTCTAATGCCATAGTTTGAAAAAATGATGAATAGGCCTATCCAATTAGGTTTTAAATTGCCTTTGTATTTCTTCTCAGTCATGGTATTATTTTGGTTTTAGTTAAGAAAAAGATCAACAAGCTTAATTCTCTATGTTTCACATGTTGATTACAGTGGTAATAGAGTCAGTTTTGGTATGCTTGAGGATTATTAAATGCAACCAGGCATTTCTCATTAAATAAATCTAGCTCTTATAGGTGAGCTAGTCAATAGTCTTCATCATCTAGAACATAATTCAAAGAGATACGTAAAGAAGGTAACTCAACCTCAATGGGAAGGATCGCCTCAGTGCTATAAACAAGTGAATATAGAGTGACTCTTGTTGGAGTATGGTGATTAGTGCAGTATGCCCAAAGGGAAAAAAATATTTGGAGGTGTCAATCATGACTGACATCATTGATAATATTTTTATTGATGTTGACAATGGTTTTGTTAGATGCTTATGCCTGATTTTTACCTTGAGGGTAATATGCCATGGAAAAATGTTGTTTAATCTTATACTTGACACATAGTGATTTGATATTTTTGAATGATCCACCATTATCATATATAATGTTAGAGGGGATACCATAGTAGTAAATGAGATGGTTAAAGATGAATTTATAAATTTGATTTCCAATCATGTAAGTGAGGGGTATAACTTCAACCCACTTAGTGAAATATTTAGTAGTGGTAAGGATATGTTTATGACCATCCATTGGATGAGGTAGGGTTTATCTTCCCAATGAGATCAAGGCCCCATGTATAAAATGGCCATGGTGTAAGCATTGGTTTCAAAATCTTGTTTGGGCCATGAATTAGATTTGTATGACATTGACATTTATCATACTTTTTCACATATGCAACTACATTTGCATCCATCATTGGCCAATAGTAACCAGTACACAAGAACATTTTAGATAAGACTACCCCACTGGTGTGGGCTCCACATGCTTCTTCATGAACTCACCATAATGCTAATGTAGATTATTCCAAAGTTAAACAACAAAATAGAGTTCCATCAAGACTATGACATTATAAGGTTGGTCCAAATAAGGTATAACATGTAGCATGGTTGATAAAGGCTTTGGATTGTTTGTGGGATAGAAATGGTGCCATAATGTGTCCATCAAGATAGGAATATAGGTTAGAATACCAAAAAGAGTTGGGACCAATAGTATCATAGATATTGCAATAGTTGAAGGTTCATGAGCTAAAACTAGCAAATTTTCAACAAGAATTTGGTATTGTTTTATAGTGTTTATATGTCAAATCAATGATCTAATGGTGGCCATGGAATTGAATATTCTATTACTAGCCCTTGGTATATGTTCAAATTATATATCAATAATCTATAATTTGAGAGCGTTGACTATGGCCTTATAGGGTACTAGATTGTCATACTTGGTCTAAAAATGGTCTGTAACCTAATTGATGATTAACTAAAAATCACCATAAACCTTAAGATGTTGTATGTTTCATTGTACTTCCTATCAAAGTCCTATAATAAGTGATTCATATTCAACCATGTTGTTATTACAAGGAAAACTAATCCTAAATGACTTAGGGATTAGATCCCCCAATGGTGTAATGAATAAAAGGCTAGCCCCAAATCCATGTATTATGAATGATCCATCAAAATATATCTTCTAGTATTGATCCTCAATAGGTGTTTCAATGACAGGCATATTGGATTCATCTGGCAATTAAAATGTTAGCAGTTATGTATCTTCAAGGGGTGCTTCAATAAGGTGATCTGTAAGAACTTGCCCCTTTATGGCCTTTTGATTGACATAATTTATCTCAAACATATTGAATAACATGATCCATTTGGCCATGCAACCTTGTAAATATATTTTGTATAGTAGATACTTAAGTAGATCTACCTTTGAAATGACCATGGTCATATTGTTTAAATGTAATGTTGAAATTTTTGAGCTATAAAGACCATAGCTAAATAGGCTTTTTTAATGGGCATATAATTATGCTCATAGTACATGACATGCTCCTTTCCATTATCATCATGTTGAGCTAGAATGCCCCTAGGGATTTATCGATAGCTGATAGATAGAGTAGGAATGACTTTCTCGATATCGAAGGCAATAAAATAGGTAGATTTGCAAGATAGTCCTTCAATTATTAAAAAGCATTTTGGCATTCATTAACCTAATTAAATGCTACCCCTTTCTTCAATAAATGTGTGAAGGGATGGAAATTGTTAGCTAATTGAGATATGAAGCATCTAATAGATTGTATTTTAACTACAAATTATGGAGCTACTTCAAATTAGTCGATGGTGGCATGTTTATTATGGCTTTTACTTTGGTTGGATTGACTTCAATGCTCGGCAAGACACAATAAAGCCAAGAAATTTTCTTTAAGTAACTCCAAAAACACATTTCTAAGGGTTGAGCCTAGCTTTGTATTCACACAGTCACTCAAATATCCTCCTTAGTGCTACTAGATGATCAGCCCTGGTCTTTGATTTACCTAGTATGTCATCGACGTAATCTTTGATAATGTCATGCATCATATCATGAAATATGATAGTCATGGATCTTTGGTATGTGGCCCCTACATTTTTGAGACCAAATGGCATAACCTAATAATAAAATGTTCCCCATAGAGTGGTGAATGTGGTTTTACATTGGTCTTATAGTATAATTTAGATCTATTTATATCCTGAGAATCCATCCATCAGTGAAAGCATTTGATAACACATTATGGATTTGATAATAATGTCATGTTTGGTAGAGGAAAGTCATCCTTGGGGTAGCCTTTGTTTGTCTTTGAAATCAGTGTAGATTTTAATTCCTTCTAGCTTCTTACTGACTGGTACAACATTCAAGATACACTCTAGGTAGTCAATCGATTGAATAAATCCTACTTCTAAGAGTTTTTCCAAATCTTTTTTCACTAATACAGTAATGCAAGGATGTATCTTATGAAATTTTTGTTTTACAAGTTTGGCATCAGGATGTACCACACGATGGTGCACAACTAAGGCAGGGTCCAAAATAGCCATGTCATAATAGGCCCATGCAAATATATCAACAAATTCCCTTAGAAGGGTTGTAAATACTTCATGTTCCTCCTCAGTGAGGGACACATCTAATTTGATCCATTTTGGGTCATATAGAGTCCCGATGTTAACTTATGTCATGTCTTCTACTAAAAGAGTTAAATTATCTTCCAAAATGGTCAAAAAATATTTAAATTAGCCTTTAATAGTAGAGTTATTTGTTAGGATTGGACCCTTAAGTTCTCTTAGGCATGATGAATCAGAATCCCCTGATGGTATGGATGGCCATGTGATAAACACTATTAGAAAATATTAGATGATTAGGTCCAAAAGCTTGTTGTTCTTTAAGACTGAACTTGAACCTATAGGTAATTTCATTATTGGTGATCTCCTAAGATATGTTTGAGGAAGGTTGAACACCCTCATCTAATGGCACCTAAAATAGGTTTTCACGACTAGACTGACCTTTCTCTTTACTATTTCCCTGGTCCAAAAGCACTTTAAAGAGGTTTTTACTTTGGGACCTCAATGTTTTATTTAATTATTTATGGTTACAGGTGTTTACCCATTATCCAAAATAATATTTAGGATCCAAATTGATTGAGAACCCTTATTTGTGGTCTCCTAATAGAACATTGTCCCTAAGGCCTAAAAAATTGCAAAAGGCCTCATCATTCTAAAATTCATCAACTGGCACTATTGATTATTATTGGTCCTAGTCTATTAGTTGAGGATAATATAAAATAAGTGGATTATGGTGAATGACTAGTTGAAGGGTATAAATTGGATTAATTTCAAACAAATTGGTAGTGGCCAAGATATTGAAAGGGATATGATCAAACTCTACTTCACTTTTAACATCATTATCACTAGTCATTGGTGATGGAACTCAAATAATATATGTGGGGTCAACCTTAGGTGGTTTAAATCCAAGTCCATAAACTCCTTTGTATCAAGTGGTAGAAATTGGCTCAATCAAACCTTGGTGATTTAGCCCAAGACCTCCTCCTTCATAGGCATGCATTTCCATGATTTTTTTTGAAGTAGGATGCTTGGAATTTATATAATAGTTGGCCATTTTGTCATTATACAACCAAGATTCATCATCTACAAGAGGGTCCTATTATTGGCTAGTGGATGGTATAAAAATGATAGGTGCTAGACTATGTAGTTTGCCTTTGCCCTTTCATTGCCATTCTATGCAAGGTGGTTTAGATTTTGGTCTTCCAAAGGACTTTGGGTTCTATGGAAGTTAGGAAATGTGGAATGTATCATGGGTCAAATATTTTCTTGGGTAATTAGCAAAGATGGTATAATTATTATATATTTTAGGAGGTGGCATGTGGGAAAGTGAAATAAAGGTTTCAGGGTCAATGCAGTTGGCCTTTAGTGAATTAAAAAGTATTTCTTTCCCTTTATCCTTCTTGACAACTAGATTCAAACCAAATCAGTAGTTATAACTTTAGTTCTCGACCTCTGAATGATTATAATGTTTGTATGGTTGAAAATATCCATGGATAGTAACTTCCATACTTGAATGAGAAAACTTGATATACTGGTGTAATGTTGAAGGGATTGCATGTATTTCATGTATCCAAGGTCTACCCAAAAACATATTATATGACAAATTGAGGTATAACAAATGGAAAGTGTATCATAGGTTAAGGGCCTAAAAATAACTGACAAGTTGATGGTGTCTTGTGATTCCCATTCTTCATCATCATAGGCTTTGATTATGATCATTTCTGGCTAAAGATCAACTATAGTATACCCAAGGATCTTGATGAGATTTAAAGACATAATATTTAGGCTTAATCCATTGTCTATAAGGATATGTTTCACTTTGTGTCATGTTATAACAACTTTTATGTATAATAGATTATTATGTTGAGGGCTAAGGGATGAAATATCACTTTAGTCAAGGGTTAATTACTGGACTAGAGCTAGATGCCCAACCAAAGCTTAAAATTTGGCTGGGGATATGTCATTGGGATCTTGGGATTGGCCAAGGAACTCTATCAAAGATGTTTTTATGGATGGTAAACATACATAATAAGTATAACATGGAGATTTATGCAAGTGTCTTTTACAATTATTCCATAATATCAAATGTCTTTTCTTGCATAGTGGTAAATGGCTTGTTCTTAGCTAGAATGGTTGGTGGAATGGGTGAAGTGGTAGATGGCTATGGGCTTGATATGGTAATATTCAACTGTCAAGTTTTAATTACATAATAAGGATTAGATATAGGACCATTATTGATAATAAATGATGGTATAGGGGAACAAGATAGGATAAGTCTTGATTATTGGTGCACTTATGCATGGTCATAGGCTAATAATGAGTTATCAATATAAGGTCCAAAAGTGAGAATCCCTACTTGCTGGTATGCCTGTATGTGGTCTCAGGTCAAGGAAGGATCACTGACATGGGTTGGTTGATTGGGAATGATTAGTAATGGTCTTGTTTGATTGGTACTTGGTCTCAGATTGATGGAAATGGTATTAATAGAACCTCATGTAATATGGCTTATAACCTTGTTGTAGTCATGTGAAACTACATGGTAGGTCTGTTAGTTATTGGCATCATTCTAGCCTTGGTTCCATCTATTCATTTAAATTTATTGTTGGTTTTGCCACTAATTTTGTTTGTTTTACCTCAGCTATTGGTACTATTATTGTACTAGCCTTTAGTGTTACTATTATTGGTTGTTATGTTGGGCAAAAGGGTTTTGATAGATATCAAGGTTATGATTGGATGTAGAAGCTCCACAGTCCAATGTTATATCTCCATTTTCTAACATATTCTTAATAAAATGTTTAATTTTTAGATAATGATGCAAATTATGGCCATTAACCTAATGATACTCACATAATTAACTTTACCTATACCAGTCTGGATAGTCAATGCCTTTAGGATAGTGATTTCGAATAGGCAATTGATCAAATTAGTAGTAATGAGGTTGTGAAACATAGATTCAATGGGTTCTCCAAGGTCACTAAAGATGTGATGAGTAGGCATAGTTCTCTTTAGAGGAGGTTTTTGTAAAGGCAAAGGTTGTTTCATTTATTGTGTTGGTCTAGGCTGCTATGCTTGCTACATTTGCTGAAGAGGTTGTTGGTTAGGCATGATTTGCATATGCAATGTTTACTTGTACCATTTGTACATGTCATGACTTTGTTACTCCATTTCCCAAAACATTATTATTGTGATTAAATTTCTTAGGTTTATCATAATTATTGGCTTGGGTTTATTGTGATGTTTGTGGTTAGTCTTGGTTTTTATTTTGGCCATTATTTTGGTTTTGATTTGATGAGGTAAGTTTAATGATCTCTTTGTTAATAAGGGATATTTTGATCAATAAAACTTTGTCAATAATTTCCTTAAAAGTGTGTGCACACTGCATCTCTAGATGGTAAGATATCTCACTATGTAAATTTTTAGTAAACATAACTAGTTTCTTGTTTAGTAGACTATGGGTGAATTAGATTGTAAGGGCTCTCCATCATTGCAGATAGTTTAAAAAGCTTTCACCAGCCTTATTTTTGGCTTGTGTAAAATCTACCAATGAAATCTCATGTTTGATATTGTAGGAAAAGTGTTGCACAAACTTATCTAGACGATCATTAAAGTCAAAAACTAAATTCTTGGGAAATTTAAAAAACCATTCCAATACTTGTCTTGCTAGACTCTTTGGAAATAGAAATAATAGGTATATGTCACTATATGCCACTCATTTTCAAGAAATAAATAGTTCTATGAAGTGGGCTTTGGGGTCACCTTTCCCCTTGTATTTGTCAAATTTTGGTGGTTCATACACTAGAGGAAATGGTATTTACAAATACTCCATGTTAAAGGGGTAGGAACACACATAATCTAACTTGAACTTCTTGGTCTATTTCCTAGCTTGGTTGGCAATAATCACATCCTTCATCTATTGTAATTCTTATGTAAAGAATATGGAGGGAAAATTGGTTTGAGGTGGAGGCTAGGTGGTCAAAAGTGGATTACTTTGACTGGGGTATAGTGAATCCATGGTTTTTTATGGAAGGTTAATTGGATTTGGTAATTGACCAAGAATATGCATACATAGATTAGGGTGTAATTGTTAGAATTGAATGCATTATAGTGTGATATTATGGTTAGGATTTGGTATGTAAGCCTAGTTTTGGGGAAATTATAGTTGAAATGGAAGGATATGGATAGGAGTGAAATACTATGTATATTGAGGTTGATTAGGGACTTGTTGCTAACTATTCAAATCTTTTTGATTGAGGGGACATTATGAACCAAGGCCGCATCATTGGATTTGTGGCATGTTTGGCATGAAAGGCAATTATTGGCTAATCAGTACTTGTGGAACATTATAACCTCTTGGTTACATGAACCCCTATTGTGAAGTAGATGAATGTTAAAGGTTTAGAATTTATCACTGACCAATACTTGTATACTATTAATTAAACATCATTTATGGTTATAATGGTATATTAGTTTGCAACTAAAGAGGTATGTTCATCACTACCTGGCAAGGTGGAACATTGGTTGCCCCATATTGAGGTGGCATAATGTTTTACCTTTGATATGTGGGTATGTTTGATTGTGCTTGTTGTTTTGGAATGTTAGTCATCACCTATTGTGGTGGAGTAACATTTATCACATTTTGTTAAGGTATGGCACTAGTCGTTGCTTGACTACTTAATCCTTATTATTGTGTGCTTAAAGAAGCATCTAGTTGAGGATTAGAGGTAGTTTGTTGTATTTGGGAGGTAAAAGTTCCCAACCTTGCATTTATTAACCACTCATGGTGTTGACTAAAGATAAATTTTGTTTTAGATTAGTTGTTTGTGTGTTTACACCACTTTGGTCTAGATTGGATGTTTCTTATGTACTATCTACTATGTTTGGTTTACTATTCTACATAGAAGTAGAAGACACTTCTTCAATGGCGGGGGCATTAAAAATGTCTCCAACCAAAGTAACTTGTGAAAATGGGTCTATACCCTAATTTTATTGACCTATCAATGTGATTAAAACTCTCATTAAAGGAGCTAACTCAATAACAGGAGTGTTTGACATGGTCATATTATTGAAGTTTTATGCTAAGTTCAAATATGTCTAGTATGTTGTCTACATTTGAATGAAGTGTTATTCCATGATTCCCTTTGCTATGACAAGCATGTGAGGGTCTTGATATGGCATAAACAATATATATTGAGGATTGATAGAGAGGCATGTTCATTGTTCTAATTATAAGGCATGTTATAAGGCAATCTTACTAGACTTGGCAAGTTTTCATGGGGAAAGTATACCAAAAACTTAGCCCTTACCTCTACAGCTTTGATTAAGAATTCATCCTTGTTCATAAGCAAGTAATGATCAAATAATTAAGTGTAATAGGCCAATGTCAGTGTAACATATTATGGTTGCTATTGGACTTGTTATGAAACCAAAGGTATGTTATCCAAGTATTGTGTCATCTATTCTTGGTCCTGATCTGAGTATGGAGGTGTGTTGACCAAATAATGGGCCAAAAGATATTGGATTTTTTCCCCTATTTGAGTGTTTTAAGGTGGATAAGGATTCATCTCAAAAATGACATCATCTCCATGGGGTCTTGAACAAAGTCTTCTTATGAGACCACATTTCGATATCTTGGATTGTACATGACACCACTATGTGTATAGTGGGACATGGTCAAATCAATGGTGAATGTTTTGTAACAAAAGAGGATTAGAGTTATACAAACTCTAAAAATATATGTCAAAAAAGATAAAAGGTTCAAACTCTATCTAACTTAGTCAAAGGAATGGAGCTATATCTCAAAAATGGTTTGTGAAAAAACTTGGTATAAAATAGTATAACATCAAATGTCTAACATTACGTGTCTCACACAAAAAGGTTAAGTAGATGAACTAAAAAAAAATTCCAAACTCTAGGTCCAAAGTGTTCTAAATATGTCTAATCTAAGAAAACTAAAATTTGCTAGGTATTTTGGCAAAAGGCAAGATCAAAAACTAGGCTCAAATAAGGCATATGCTAGGAATTTTGGCCAAACATGAAGTCAAAATCTAGACTTGAAACAAAGGGGTATTTAATCTAACAAACTTAGAATACTTTGGTATAGACTAGGCACTTGACTTCAGACATGAATTTGATCGAATTGGCATGAGGAACGAAATAAAAGGCACATGAAGATAAACTATTTTCTCCCAAATAAAGGCACAAACAAATATTTTTCAAATCTGGGTAAAGAATTAACCTAAGTTACGCAACCTAAAAGATAAATATGGGTATCTAATCCCCAATTAGATAAGGCCTAAATAGAAATCAATCAATGTTTGAATTTGAACTTGTTAAAGTTAATTAAAAACTCAACTTAGGAAAACTAGTCTTTTTAAACAAAAAAGATAGACAAAATTGAATGGATTAATCACACTAAATAAAGATCCAAAGACACATATGGTTTGGTTTCAAAATTGGAAACTTGGACACATGACAAAATGAGTCTATGAAATGATTTGAGCAACATAACAATGTTATCACTCTCTAAAGATGTAAACAATGGTATGTTTCAAGACTCCAAAGCACAAACTTAAATTTATTTGGGAAATGTAACATTACCCATTTCAATCAAGTGACACACATAATGTTTTTGATAAAAGACTAAGGTAAAAATAAGGTGTCAAATGGATGTCATAACACATCCTAAAATAGTAATGTGGACACAAGACTCATTTTTGATGTGGGAAGACAAACAAAGTTTTAGATTTAAAAGACCAAGCAATAAAGGAAAAATACCAAATACAACTAAGTATATTGTCCTAAGCCCTAAACTGACAAGGTTGCATCATATTATTGAAATCCATCTATATAATTGTTCTTGGGAGAATTTTAAGTGTTAATCCAAAAATAAAAGTGCATGAAGTAGTAGGGGTTTTACATCCCCTTCTCCCAAGAGATTTTATAGTGACATGGATCTTTGGGCTACTCACCCTGCATCAATAATATTTCTACAACAAGTGGGGTTTGTCTAAAAATTAAATTTTTTGATCATCTAGATGGTTTTAAGTGTGGTTAAAACTAGAGATGTATTACATCAATTGAGTTCATACTAATTAACTTACTATGCAAGGGTTTATTCTTTTGCATATGATTCCATCCATGTACTACTTAGTGGAATCCCTTGGTTAATTAGACCTAACTTGGGTTTTCATTATAAAAGGAGAGGTTAGTTTTCCAACCCCATAGTTTTTATACTAATAGGGCATATTTTATCAATGTATAATAGTGCATAAGTGATGAATATATAGTGTCAAGCTATCAATAGTGAATGACATTTTATTTTTACTTGTAAAGAAACCTTTTAACATTTTACTTTAGCTAACCTTATAAAATGTGTAAGAAGACCCAAATAAATATTTAAAAATTAAAAAACTAGCTGTTAATTAGTGTGGGATGAGGCCACACTAAGTGGATAGGTAGTTTATCAAAATTTAGAATTAATTGGTGTATTAACTCTAATTAAGATATAATGAATTGAAATATAGGAAATGTTGTAAATGACTTATAATTAGAATAATGTAAATAAAAGTAACGAAATAGATAAAATATTAATGAATGTAAAAAGCTAACTATAAAAAACACAAAAATAATTATAAGACTTAGTTGATTTATGCCTTTAAGCTAACTGTGAGCAACTAAAATACAACTTGAATTATCAACACATATCTTATTATGTGTGTGAAATTAAAATAGATATTATCATTATTTTGGGACAAGATCAATTGGAATGGGACAAGCTCGATTATTATTACTATCCTTTGTGGGTTGATCTTGAACTCCATGCAAAATTAGGAAACTTAGGGTATAGTCACTTGTTCCTAATTAAAATATAATTGCATGTGTAAATTTTATTTTGATTTCATATAAATGACCTACAAATTACTTATTCAAAGTTGAAACCCTAATAGGACTTGTAATAGATGAAAAGCTACAAAAATAAAAAGGAGAGTTTAATGAGATGAGCTGACCCCAATCATCCCCATAATTATTGAATGTTACATTTATATTAATACTCTAATGAGGGAATTTAAGCCCATGTAGTTCTCCCACTTAAAGTGTTTAGTGTGATAGTGCTCTTTTTACTATATGCATAAATCTAGATATGGCTTGAATACTTGATAATGATTTGCTTGACTTAGAATATGGTCATGACTTGGGTTGATTAAAAATAATAGAATACAATTTGTAAATAATAGGGAAGCTTTGATTAGTGTGAAATAGTATAAGTATGCCTCAATAGTAAATTTTATAAATAATTATGAAATGATTGAATAATTGTCTTAGAGTCAATTTTTTAGAAATCCAAATGGGTGAAACCTCACACTACCTATCTTAAAAATATGGAAAAACATGTAAGGGAGGATTTAGATTTGAAAAAGAGTTGTTTCTAGGGTAAAGGATAAGATCTACCCATAGGGACAAGATCGACTATTGATCTTGACCCTTGTGGGTTATGTAACAATCCTACGGGGTTTGACTTAGAAAAACATGATATTTTTTATATTTAATCAACATTTTATTTTATTAGAATTTACCACAAGAATCTAATTAATGATCAAAATATAATACTCTAAGTATGATAATTATAAATAATCATGTGACTTCTAATAGTCACTAAGCACTATCAACATATGAAACACATCATAACCAAATATGAAAAGTAATTACAAATGTCTAGTCATGGCTGGTATAATGATACAACCATTACTGCCAAAGTAAAAATAAGTAAATAATTATTTCTCATCAAGAATAATGTCTTGATAATAATAAATACAATGCAATGTATAAGATACAAGATACATGGATCCATGGAGTATGAGTTCCTAAACTCTTGTATCAATGGTAATCTCAGGTGTCATATCTAAGTACTATTATAGGGAGGGAGAGCATCATCTGAGCATTTTTACACACCAAACATGGACCATTGATATCTTACATAATTATCGATTAGGGATTGGTCATACTTTAATGGATGAGTAGATAGTGATGGTGCAGGAATCTAGAGAGACAAACTAGTACTTGTGAGCTGTATGATTTCTAAAAAAATGTAGTGTATCATATAGAAACTCATTCTAATAAGATATCACACAAACATTTAAATCATACACATAAAATGACAATGTATCACTAACATTACTTTGGCCAAATTTTTCAAATAATTATTGATCTCTAGGATCAATCAATTTCATACACACCTCTTGATCGGATTACCTTCATTTGGCATTGTGATGCTAGTAAGCTGGTGGATTCCATCTCACTACTTAATACCAATAATTTGATATTTGGTTCACACACACACACACACACACACACACACACACACACACACACACACACACACACACACACACAACTAATATATTCATATAGATTAATTCTTACTAAGAATCACAAAGCATGCTAAGCACACGAATGATCAAATGCATAAATTTAGTCTGTCAAACATATGAATGAATCTCCACAATACCATTTAGTACATAATTAATAATAAAGTGCAAATTATACAAATAAAGTATTATATATATATATATATATATATATATATATATATATATATATATATATATATATATATATATATATATATATATATATATATATATATATATATATATATATATATATTATAATGCATATTCTAATTTATGTAATCAGACATAATATAGTATTTCCTACTAGCTGTCATAAAACATTCTAAATTCATACATTTAATTCGTCAAATGTATGAATGAATCTAGACATAACAATTAAATTTTGTAACACTTAGGTATAATATACATTTAGACTATAGTTTTCAAACATAATACACTCTATGACATCCCATAATATCATATTTTATTATTCATGAGAACAACTATGCAATTATAAATAACTAGTCTTACAATTTCAATAATAAAATGTCCCATAATCCTAAATAATAGATAAGTATGTATAGTTTATACCAATTGAGTATATCCAATTTTTAAACTACATACTATTATAACTTATAGGCACACATCATGATGTGTTAATATCTGATATATATGTCTAAACACTTGTACATTATTAATATACTCATAATATGAACTGCATATAAGATTTCAGTACTTTATACCAATAGTAATTTATAGCTCCAATCAAGAACTCCATATGATTTCAACAATAATTATAACTTTTTATTTCACAAAGTATATTAATGATCTTTATAAGATAATGGATTTTATAATTTAATACTCCTTCATAGTTTTTATCCCTAACTAAATAGATTTTTTTCATGATATAATCAAAGTGTATATAGATCCGTACATAAGTTCTCAAGACTATATGGTCTTTTGTATCAGGGTTCACATATAAGTATTTAGAAATGTCCAAATTGCTCTTATATGATACATAAGAGTTTCATCAAATATACAAATTATTGAGGCCATGTCAAAATACAAACCCGTTCCACATAATATATAAAAATAATCTTATTATGTTTAGATCAAAATGCTTAATCACGTACAGTTTAACCACATGTTAACACATTAAAGAATGGGATCTCTGATATTTATCTTTCAATGATCATAAGTATAGACTGTCAATAGCTTTCTATCTTCTTATTAACTAGACTTTATATTGAGTCACTAATATACTCATAAGTATATCCTCAATCAACATGTTGATGTATATACATCCTTAATATATTTACTATATATATTTTCTATTAAGTATATATGTCCACTCCACTATATATCCCCAGTAACCATGGATATAAAATAATATGAATCTCTATGACACAGTTTTAAAGGATGGATATACCGATATATGATGATCCAGTTTCAAATATAGATAATCCATAGATAATTATCATTTATACAACTGACATCCCCATGAAATAACTAATATTATATAAGTATTTCTAGTATTTATTAGGCTATATCATATATATACAAAATTATCAATATGAATAACCAATATATACATATGATAACCATATATTAATCCAAATATAACATACAATCTTAAATAGTCAATATACTAGAATAGCCTCTTGAATACATACAATATTAATCTAAGTATTCTAATTCTGATTGACTGTATTTTTTTATTCAATTACTTAGTAATAATCTAGGTATTTCATAAATAAGTAGTCCTCATATTGGTTAAGCACTAGCATATTAGACTATATGTTAGGTGATCAATGATAACCAAACAACTATATCAACTAAAAGCATTTATGGGATCAACATGACATTATTTTATACATTTTTCAAGATGTATACTTTCATCACCAATGACTCATGATCGATGTGTAATTCATATATTCACTATTTATGTTTACTATGTATATCCTAAGCCATTGCATTATTGGAAAACTTATATTGTTTAATACTCTACATATTTTTTAGTACTCAATGTATATTATTCAATATTCTAAGTAAAACTTATATAATAGATCTCTATAACCCAATAATTATTTACATAATGTTGTTGGTCTAACTGGTAGTCTACATATGTTTGAAATTTTCTATTTATATATTCATTCCTCATTTAAGTTGCTATATATTTTCCATATTTTCTAAATATGTATTCCTATAGATTTCCATATTCCTATAGATCACCTTATACTCTTACTTGTGCACAATCACTACATATTTTACTTAATTCCATCACACCTTATCTAAAGTATAATTTATTTATATATACATAGGTAAAACTTGATAGTCTCTACCTAAGTTATTGCATGCATAATTATTTATTTGTTTAGATCGAGGTGTATATATCCATGACTAGAGAGATTTACATATAGATATTCCAAAATAAAACAAAAGTCTATTAACCTATGATAAATATAAAATATTCATAGGATATATATAATATACACATTATCTATTAATGTATATAATAATTTATAATGGTAAACTATAGTAGATTAGTGTACTTGTCTATATTATAGCGATGTATTCAATGCATATATAAATCAAATATTAGAGTAGTACAATATATATGCTAAATATGATACAATATATTGACAATAGGTTTAATAGATTAATTACCTAGATATAATATAATATATATTAGATTGATAGATAATAGAGGATGTATATTATATTGTACATCTAGAAAATCTACTAAATCTTGATATAAATCTATGCATAGTTATAAATTGATACATTTAATATTGATATGCTAGCATATAATACATAATATATGGTAGATCTCTATATAATAATAACAATCACTATATTTTACATCATCGAAAATTAAAAATTATAAAAGACCTTTTTACTCTATATTATATGCTTAACATTGTATGGTTGGTATATACACTTTAGTTTTCTACCCAATTTAATGATAATATTCTAACACAACCATATAAGTAATGATAAAGTTATACCATATAAGTAATGATAATATTCTAACACAACAAATTTCTAGACTTCATAAGAAAAGAGCCTACCTAGTAGAAACTTCTATTTGAACTGGATCTTTCCTTCTTTTTTCCCTTTCTCCTCTTCTCACCACTTCCACACTCTATTTTCCTCCTCTATAAATTGTGCCCTTCTTTTCATTTTATTACCTTTTTCAATTATGGCATTTTTTAGTTTTTTAAGCTACCCCCTTTTTTTTCTTTTCTGTGATTTTCTTTTTGTTTTTCTATTTTTATGTTTTTCTTTTATTTTTCCCTTTTTCCTAAATTTACAGTTTTCCTCTAAGTCATCTTGTTCCATTTTTTTAAATTTCTAAAGTGTAAGAAAATATAATGACTTTATTTATTATCTAATTATAAAAATAAATATACTCATTAATTATAATTAGCATCACAAACATCATGACTTAATATTAATTATTAACTCATTAATCATCAAATTTAAATTTATTTTATTTATTAAAAAGTTTATTTTCAAAAATATTAATAGTCATGAGCATATTAATACGACATAAACACATTCACACCAAATTAATTTCACATAGGTAATAAACTGAGCTAACCCACATACTCAATCATCATAATACAATCAATCATTAAAACATACTAAGGTTAACCATTTAACTATGCATATATTATGTACTAACTGATGTGGTATGTGTAGGGTTATAGCCATTTCTCTATCATCCCCCATCAACTCCATCTATGTCACCCTCTCTGATGATGCTCCCCCACCATCATGCTCTAAGGGATGAGTTCATCCTACATCAAACTTACAATCAAGCAGGTAGTTAAACCATAATATCATGACATAAATATCATAAAATAATACTAAAATAACAAGTCAACATGATCATAGTGTAAGAATATACACTATAGCTAACTCATAACAATGAAATCGTGTAATCTAAAAAATATTCAATTGTCCTATAACAACATATAACTCATAGCTTTAGGCAATAATGCCCAAATCAAATTGTTAGCTATAAATATCCATAGATAATCAATTAATCAATTAAGTTTCTTAGTGAGGAATCAGGGTGTAACATCCTTCCTCCTAAAGATAGTCATCATCTCATATGACACTTTTTCAAATATAAGTTTTGAATTAAAAACATTGTTCAACAAAAAATTATCTTAGTATAAAGTATTATATCAAGAAAATAAATGTGGAAATTAACTATAAAACTCATCATAGTTCTCCTAAGTAACACTATCCTCAGAGTATTGGTCCCATAAAACCTTGCACTATGACATATTTCTATTACACAAATAAAATTTGTGAGTGTAAATTATTTTAATTAGTTTTATCATGACCACCCCAGGATCCTGAACTGATAAAGTATTCCAATCCAACACACATGGAGGATCATCTATACACTTTTAAGATAAGCAACATGGAAGACATTTATGAAATAGAGTTAGATCTAGTGGCAATGCATGTTTATACTCTACAAGATTGACCACTCCTGTCACCTTTAAGGTTAACCTATCTTTGTTATAATTTTTTTGTCTACCCAAATTTAATATTCAACCAAAAACACATGCAATCATCATAAAAATCACAAATAAATGACAAAAGGAGAGTTCCATGAAGCCTCCCACCCCCTACACATCTCTTTAACCTTGAGAGTGTTTTTATCTTTCCATAGAAAAGTGTTTAGAGGACTTGGCAAGAATGATATATATATATATATATATATATATATATATATATATATATATATATATATAAGTGAACACCATTGTTACTTTACATAGCTCTTAATAAGTATGACATGTCAATACTGTTGTTACTCCACATAACTACTAACAAGTATGATGATGAATAGGAACTAGAAATAATACATTTTTAATGTATACTAAATTAAGGAATAAACATTCCTCATTATATGTCCATATAACCATATGACTAAATTTGACAAGTCCCTCTTGCTAAATCCTTAATCAATAAGCTCCCCTTATCAGATCTAAACTCAATAACTACTAAGTCAATGTGAGACTAACTAAGATCCACTTCACATCTTAGTAATCATGTTCATAATCTACCACTCATCCCTTAGGTTTCCATGACCTAATATTCTCCAAAATGTTCACATGGTTCAATGAATCACAAATATATACTAATAGATCTTAGAGTGAAATGATATACAATAAAATAATTTAAGGTGTATTAATATCCATCACCAAAAAAATCATATAAACATTCCACAATGGCATTAAGTTGCCATTAGCCAAACATAATTAGTATCATATTTCATAGTTTAACCTATTTTTTTATATTCATAGTTAAGAGAAAATAATGTTAAAACTATCATAACAACAAAGGCTAAGGATCGATATAAAGGCGGAAGGCATGCAGCGCACGGTTTCAAAATTTGAATGAAGCACTGGGACGCGCTGGGTGCACTGGGAGTGTTGGGCATGCTGGGCATGCTGAAAGCACTCCCAGAATCAGAATCCAAAGGTTCAGGGAGGCAGATAGAAGACACCCTTCCAAAAGGGGGGAATGAAGGACGAAAGGTAAATGGAGAATTGGTGGTGGAGAACTAGGAAGGAGGTACTAAATGTGGAGGGATAATAGGAGAGGAAAAAGAAAATGAAGGATCTAAATTTTTTGCTAATAAAAAGACTAGAATACCTTTGAATGGATTGGATCCTTTTTGTGGTACCAGTACTTCCCAATAGGATTATTCTCTTGCTATGTTGGGGTAGATGACTGAAAAGGAGAAAGAGAATGGGCATTTAAACAAGGAAAAATTCTCAGAAGTGCAAAAAATAGAGCACTCAGAACAAAAGAAGTGGTCCTCTCTGTCTGGCAAGAAACCCAATGAAAAACTTCTCTTCCCGCCGGTTATTACTAAATCATGCTGGGAGAAAGGTGAGTTCCAAGTATTTATCCCAGATCCTTTAATTGATTTTTCTATGTCTTCTTTGGAATTCACCCTAGTGGGTAAATTTTTAGGGGCAAGACCAGATATAGAATCCCTTACCAGGATGGTTAAAAGGAAATGGGTTATTCGAGGAGATGTTGAAATGGCTCCTATGTTAAATGGTTTCTTTTTGTTCAATTTCAATTGTAAAGAGGACATGAATATGGTTCTGTGTGGACGACCGTGGTCTTTTGGCAAATGCTCTTTAACCATTAAAAAATGGGAGCCCAACATGGACCTATCAAATTCTTTCTTCTTAAACACTCCCATTTGGGTAAGACTTCCTGGACTTCCCTTAGAGTTTTGGCATGAGGACATTTTTAAAGGTATAGCCAGCTCTTTTGGTGAACTAGTGGCATTAGATAACGCAACGGTTACCAGATCCAAACTTCAACATGCCAGACTTTATGTTAAAGTTGTAGATTTGAATAATCTCCCAGAAAAAGTGGATTTAATTTCTAAGCATGGCAAAAAAACTCAAAGGTTTGTTTTTGAATATTTGCCCAATTCTTGCTATGCTTGTAAAAAATAGGGGAGTTGGGCCAGAAACTGTCCTTACAAAAAGAAAAATTATTCAAGCAGTGTTCTGGATGAAACAAAGACCAAGGTTTAGCATAAGAAAGTATGGATACCCAAAGAAAAAAATCAACAAGAACTAAAGAAGAATGAAGATAATAAAGTTCTGCATGTTGAGGAGGAGAAAGAGATCTCTATTGAAGAACCCAAAGTTCCACAATCAGATGTGGATGAAGATTTTGTGGTTGAGAAAGACAATTCTGAGCAAGAAGGTTATGGGCTGCAATCTGAAACCACAAATCTTGAACAAAGAAAAGATGAGTTGATAGATTTAACAAAACAAATCATTGGCTATCAAAAGATAGAAGATAGTTGGGGAGATGTAAAAGACAAAACTGAACTGGAAGAAGGAAAATTATTGGATGGAGCTGAAAATAAATTAGAAGAGGATGATCCTCTTTTTTCAAAGACCAAGGTGATTCAGGGTAAGAATGTCTACCCTCTGAAGGTGCTAAAAGTAAAAGATAATGGAGAAATCATAAAGCACTTTTCAAACCAAAGAAAAGAGCTGAAAAAAGACCATTACAAAGGGGGTTGAAACAAGAAGCAGCAAAAAAGACCAAAAAATGAAGGCTAAACACCTGGTTTCTACTATGGATAAATCTGGAAAAGGAGATGAACAGTTTTTAAAAATGAAACCGGATGTTGGCTCTCCAGACCGACCGGGAAGAAGATCCGCAAAGAAAAACAGAGAATTAGAAAGTAAGTAGAATATTGCTGATGGTAGGCAGGCAACTATTCTAGATTTTACCTCTCAAAAATAGATAGAAAATCTTTATTTGGAATTTTAGGGGGCGGAACATAAAATGGTTAATGATGTTGCCCCTGTTTTTCTTGATTTTGCTGCTAGTTTTTTAGTAGGCTTAAGGATTACTTATCCTGGTGCTTGTAATTGATCTACCTCTTTAATTCTGTCAAAGGGTTTTGGGATCCCTTCAAAACCTGTTTTTACCTTAATCTAAAATAAAGGCCAAGGATCATCATCCTTACAACCTTAAAAAAGTAACAAGAGAGACAATGCCTCTCTATTTTCTCATCTAGTTACATAATAAGTTATAAACTTATCTCAACCCCTTAGGTGAATAAGATGTTTTGCATTTCCTATTTCATACTCACTCTAGGTGAAAGGTACATAAATGACTCATCAACACAACATGTTTTAAGCAAGATGAGAATAATACCAATCTAATCAAGGGTGAATCATAACATAATGATCATAATCAACTTATAAATATTAATCTATAATGAATATAAATTCAAATTTCACCACTCCATGTGGGCAAAGTTCATAAGTTTAGATAAATTATCATTGAAAAGTGTGACTCTAAAAATCCACAAGTAGTGAACTAACATCTCAACAACAAAACTCTTATATACCCTCATATAGTATGGATAAAATATTGCAACCCAAGTTTCCATAATATATACGCACTTACCAAACATGTAAGTATAGTATCAAAACCTATTCTCACAACTAGAAGGATACATATTAACCACATGGATGCATCAATCAATTTCATTCCTTCAACTTCTTTATGAACAAGAAGTAGAAGACACTATCCCATGATATTTAGGGAATATTGTCAAACAACATTTCAGAAATAAGTTTCTTGATTAAAGGAACACTTAATCAACATCATGAAAATATGAATCCTCTCAGTGGGATTATAATGATGTCAAAGCAATATATCTTACTATTTGTCATAAAACATGTTAAATACATACATTTAGTCCATCAAACATATGAATGGATCTAGACATAATAATTATAGTTTTTACCACCTGGGTATAATATAGATTATAGTTTTCAAACATAATACACTCTATGACATTCCATAATATCATAGTTCATTATTCATGATCAAAACTACGTAATTACAAATAATCAGTCTTACAATTTCAAGAATCACATGTCTCATAATCCTAAATAATATACAAGTATAATTTCTACCAAATAGGTACATCTTATGTTTAAACTACACACTATTATAACTTATAGGAACACATCATGATACATTAGCATCTACCATATATGTCTGAACACTTATACTTATTAACATACTCATAATATGAATCACACATAAGTTTTCACTACTTATACTAACAATCATTTATAACTCCAATTGAGAACTCCATATGATTTCAACAATCATTATAAATTTTCTATTCACAAAGTATATTAATAATTTTTATAAGATAAGGGATTCTACAATGTAATTCTCATTCATAGTTTTTATCCATAACTAAATAGATTTTCATCATGATATAATCAATGTGTATATAGCTTTGTGCACAAGTTATTAAGACTACATAGTATTTTGTATCAGGGTTCGTATATAAGTATTCAAAAATATCCAAATTGCTCTTATATGATACATAAGAGTTTCATCAAATATACAAATATAAAAATTACTGAGGCCATGACAATATACAAACTAATTCCACATAATATATAAAAATAATCTTCTAATGTTTAGTTCAAAATGTTTAATCACGTGTAGTTTAACTACATGTTAACACATTAAGGAATGGGATCTGTACTATGTATCATTCAATGATCATAAGTATAAATTGTCAATATCTCGCTATCCACTCATTAACTAGACTTTATATTGAGTCATTAGAGTACTCATAAGTATATCCTTAATTATCATGTTGATGTATACATATCATCAATGTATTTACTATATATATTTTTTGTAAAGTATATATGTCCACTCCACTATATATCCCCAATAACCATGAATATAAAATAATATAAATCTTTGTGACATAGTTTTAAAGGATGGATGTATTGATATATAATGACCTAGTTTTAAATACAGATAATCCATCGATAATTATCATATATTCATCTGACATCCCAAAAAAAAATTGATATTATGTATGTAAGTATTTATATTATTGCTTAGGTATTAATACATATAATTATATTCAAAATTATCAATATGAATAACCAATATATACATATAGTAACTATATAATAATCCACATATAACATACAATCCTAAATAACCAATATACTAGAAAGCTAATGGAATACATACAATATTAATATAATTATGCCAATTCTGACTGACTGTATTCCATTTATTCAATTACTTAATATTAATCTAAGTATTTTTTATATAAGTATTCCTATTATTGGTTAGGCACTAGCATATTAAACTATATGCTAGGAAGTCAGTGATAACCAAATAACTATATCGACTAAAACATTTTTAGGAGCAACATGACATAATTTTATACATTCTTCAAGATGTATACTTTCACCACTAATGACTCATGATCGACATGTAGTTCATATATTCGTTGCTTATGTCTATTGTGTATATCCTAAGCCATTGCAAGTTTATATTTTTCAATAATCTATATATTTTTTTAGTACTCACTATATATTATTCAATAGTCTAAGTAAAACTTATATAATATATTTTTATAACCCAATAATGTTTTACATAATGTTGTTAGTCTAATTGGTAGTCTACATGTGTTTGAAAGTTATTATTTGTATATTCATTCCTCATTGAAGTTGCTATATATATATATATATATTTCATCTTTTTTAAATATGTATTCCTATAGATCACCTTATACTCTTACTTGTGTAGAGTCATTTCATATTTTACTTAAGTCCAATATGCCTTATCTCAAGTATAATTTCTTTATATATATATATATATATATATATATATATATAGGTAAATATTGATAGTATCTACCTAAGTCATTACATGCATAATTATTTATTTGTTTAGATCGAGGTATATATATCCATGGTTAGAGCGATTTGCATATAGCTATTCTCGAATAAAAAAAGTCTGTTAGCCTATGATATATATCAAATATTCATAGAATATACATAATAACACTTTATCTGTTAATGTATATAGAAATTTATAATGGTTAACTATAATATATTAGTGTACTCCTCTATATTATATCAATGTATTCAACACATATATAAATAAAATTTTAGAGCAATATAATCTATATGCTGAATCTACTATAATAAATTGACAATAGATTTAACAGATTTATTTCCTAGATACAATATAATATATAAATGTAAAATAAATATGGACAATAGAGGAGTACAATATAATATACAATAAATTTATGGATAATAGAGGATGTATATTATATTGTACACCTAGAAAATCTGCTAAATCTTGATATAAATCTATGTATAATTATAAATCAATACATTTAATATTGATATGCTAGTGTATAATACATAATATATAGAAAATTTCTATATAATATCACTAAAATTTGACAATTATAAAAGACCTTTTTGATGTATATTATATGCCTAGTGTTGTACAATTGGTATATTCAATTTAGTTTTCTACCTAATTTTCCATTTTTAAAACATTGAATGTAGATCTCTATGCATAGTAAATGATTTACTACATAAATTATATTTATATTTTTCAAATTCATACCATGTAATTAATGATAATATTATAACACAACTAACTTATAGACTTCATAGTAAGAGAGACTAACTAGTAGAAACTTCCATTTGAACTGGCTCTTTCCTTCTTTTTATCCTTTCTCCTCTTCTCACCACTTCTATGCTCTAACTTCCTCCTCTATAATTTTGCCCCTTATTTTCCTTTTATTCCCTTTTTTAAGTATGGCATTTCTCTCTTTTTTTAAAGCTACTCCATTTATTTATTTCTTTTCCATGATTTTATTTTTGTTTTTCTATTTCTATGCTTTTTTTTTATTTTTCCCTTTTTCCCAAATTTACACTTTTCTTCTAAGACATCTTATTCTAAAATGTAAGAACATATAATGGATTTATTTATTACCTAATTATAAAAATCAATATATTGCTAATTATAATTATCACCACAAACATCATGACATAATATTAATGATTAACTCGTTAATCATCAAATTCAAATTTATTCTTTTTATGCAAATTTTATTTTTTAAAAACATTAAAAGTCATGAGAATATTAATACGACATAAATTTAATCACTCCAAATTAATTTTACATAGGCATTAAACTAATCTAACACACATACTCAATCATTAAAATGCAGTCAATCATTAAAACATACTAATGCTAACCATTTAACTATGCATATAATATATACTAACTAATGTGGTGTGTGTAAGGTTCTAGCCATTTCTCTACCATCCCCTAATAGATCCATCTACATCCCCCTCTTTGATGATGCTCTCCCTCCATCATACTGTGAAGGATGAGTTTCTCTCACATCAAAATCACAATCAAGCAGGTAGTTAGACCATAACATCATGACATAAATATCATAAAGTACTACTAAAATAACAAGTTAACATGTTCATAATTTAAGAATATACACTACATATAACTCATGGAAATGAAGTCATGTAATTTAAAAAATATTTAATTATCCCATAATAACATATAACTCATAATTTTAGGCAATAATATCCAAATCAAATTGCTAACTATAAATATCCATGGATAATCAAGTAAGTTTACTTAGTGAGGAATTAGGATGTAATATGTTGATTCTAACTTGAAAGGGTAAGATCTAGTATTTTAAATTTGGCATGTCCATACATATGCTTGGAGGGGTTTTTAGTGATTAAGAACATTTATATAGGTATGAAATAAAAAAACTTAGAAGGGATAGGTCCATATAGGTACTTAGAATAGAGTGATGTGGAGAAATATGACTAATACAAGTGTTAAGTTAATTAAAGTAAAAGTGGGATAAAACTAACATTATCAAGTATTCATGATAGAAAATGAGTGTCTAATTTTCCCCCTCACACTCCACTTGATCTAAAAATAAAATTACTAGAGTAAATTGAAAAATATACTTGAATGTATACAACACACTTTACCTTTGGGAGAAATATCTATTCATGCATGATGTTCCATAGTGAATCCTACAATGATGTAAAAGTAGTTAATGTCCAAATGTGAAATTGAAAATTTATATGTAAGTTTATGTTTAAAATATTTTAAATAATAAGGAAGGAGTACACCTGTATCTATGAAACCATTATTTCTCTTGTAACTTTGCTTAAAGATGATATTTCCTTGAAGCATTAGAAAATTAGTGCTTCCCTTGAAGCACTTGAAAAGATAGGTTTTTTTTTAAACCATGGAAAATTTAGGGTGATCAAGCCCCAAATTGAAGTAAACATGTACAAAAATTAGAACCCATTGAGGGTGCATAAACCTTAATTTGTGATGTTGGTATTTTTAACCTCAAGATAGAAATGGTTTAGAATCCATAATGGATTCTTAAGCTATAATATTTGAGGGTATTGAAGCTCCAAGTTATACATTATGTTTAATTTAATCAACCACCATAGATGACATATAGATTTAATTGCAAATTTTTCCCTTAGTTTCTAAATGCATGATAAATAGTGATTAAATAATACCCATGCCCTACCATGATCATGGATAAGTATGAAAGTATGGCATGGATTACTATCATGCCCCTTGAATTTTGAAACAAATAATATAGTGTGCATGAATTTATATCATGCTCTCATGTGATAAATGAAAAATTTATAACTGTATGTAGATGTAAACTTTTTAATTTATATTTGAAGTTTTCATGTATATGCATATGCATATGCACCCGAATATATGAGTTTGTGACATATTTATATAATGTGAATGCTTATACATGGTATATGCCCCCATAAGTTATACCAATGACTAAATTTTCAAATCATTTTGAATTCTTTGCAACTATATTTTGTACCCAAAATAGTTATTTTCTCATAAAGGCTTACATTTTTATGAAAGTCCCATTAAAATGTCCCCCTTTTAAGTGAGGGATATGTTTTAAAAGTTTTTTATAAATTTTTGGAAAACTAGGGAAATAGAATACCTAATATGACAAAATATTGTGCAAATTTAGACTACTACATATATACAATAAATTCTACAAAATAATTTAGAACTTACCAAACTTGAAAATATACTAAAAATGTAAAATGCAAAAGAAAAATAAAAATTTAGCTATAAAAATAAGATGAAAATAATTTATGGATCTAATTTTGTCTGGTAGACTATGTTGACTAAGTACAAATCCAAAATAGGAGCTGATAGGGTTCCTAAATAATAGCACTACAACTGGATAATAATGGGTGGAAGTATTTTTTGAATAGGGTGGAATTGTCTGATAGACAACATGTCTATGAGATTTTTGGGTTATGTTCACCTTCACCTATTTATTATATATACTATGTGATAGATTTTGATATGTTATGGGGACCATTGTGTAACTCTTTTTCCACTTTAAACCCTAGTTCAACATATAAGAAGATAAAATATGATCATAAAGTAAAAATAAGTCATTGGTTGAAGTTGTGATTGGCTTCAATACCCCTTATGTTGAGCACTACCTACATACCAATACTCTAAAGAGGGATCAACATCCATGTAGTTCTCCCATACTATGGTGGTGTGTCTAAAAATGGTGAAAATAATATATTTTTGTACAATCCTTGTGTGATTAAGTGCTTCACCTATGATTTTTGATGTTTAAAGTGTATTCATAGTTTAGTTTATGGATATTAGGGTTGTATGTAGTAAAAATTGGGAGAAATTGGGAATTTTCTCTCAATGTGTCATTAGAATTTTGAAGATTTTCAATGTGGAAACCTCTTGTGTGCAAAATGGTTTGAAATGTGGTTTTATAGTGGTTTTTTTTTAATTCTTTTGGATGGGGTTTTATAAACTTATGGGATAACCCTTTAGTGACTTTATAATTTTTTAAATTATTTGTTAATTAGTGGGAGGACACTATTGGCAAGGTAGATAATAACATGGTGCATTATTGTCTAGATGGGGATCTATTTTCCTAAGGCCAAGAGCTACTAAGTTGGAGGTATGGTTTAGTCTAATAGTGAGATTGAGATAATTATTGGTCTTGATAGGGACATTCTAAAGTGATTTGTTTTGCTTGAAGGAATGATCCATCATGTGAAAAGTGGTCAAAAGGCCCTTAGATAGGTCATGAGCTAGGTGTGTCAAAAATGTGGTCACAAGCGCACTATTTTATCTTAAAGTTTAATTTATGTATCTATATTCCACACTTTATATAGTAATGAAATTAAGTGAAAGTACTAGATTAAAAGGAAAACTAAACACTTGAACTTATATGTGAAGTGTAGTCTATAATGTCAACCACAATGTTGATTTGTGTTTCACGTGAACCTATAATGAAACATGTATAAAATTAGTTCTTACTTAAGATGAATATAAATAAGTAAAGAAAATAAAATGTATAGATATAATAATAAGGAATAAATACACCTAATTAGGTATGTGAACTTTTGTGTTTTCTTGGTGTAAAAAAATGGTACAAAAGGTGGATCATTAAAGAGGGTAGGATCTTTAGATATTTCATTTGCATTGAAAATTCTAGACTAGAATGTGCATGCCCTAGTCCTCATTGAATAATAGAGTGTGCTTAAGAACTCAAGGTGTCCTTAAATACATCATTGATACCCAATTTAGTGAAGTAGTTTTGAATCCCTATATGAATCACAAAAGATTATTTTGGTGCAAAATTGATGAAAAAGGTGAACCAACCACTAAATATGGAATAAGGCTCATTTTTGGTCCAAAATTGGTGCAAAACATTATTATAATCTAGGTATAGTGTATAAATCATGGATAATGACATGGATTTCCATTCCATCTACGAAAATAGTAAAAAAATGAGCAAAGAGGAATCCATATGCTACACACATTCCCCCAATTAGATATTTGGTGTATATGTATTATGATAATGAATAATAATAATTAAAATTTTGAGTTAAAAACTATGTTAAGCTAAAACCCATATCGTGCATGATGTCCCCAAACTGAGCAAATCTATATATTTTTTGGAAACTAAAACTATGAACCTATTGCAAACTATTTTGAACTACCTGAGATTCTGATAGATACTAAAAATGTTTTTTTTTTATGATATAGGATAATAGCATCATGTTTGGATAACCATGGGGGAACTCTTATCCAAATAGAACACTCTTTTTAAAACAAATTTTTGATTAATTTCTAGGTGTGCTCAAGGATTCACTATGTGAGGCTTATAAAATTTTGTCTTTGCACTATGCTATAGGACATGATCTCTAAAACAAAACCATGTATATTCCCCCTCTTTTGAGGTGAGTTATTGATCCTTCATTATAAATTAACTCAAAATAAAAATGTTATGCACAAATTTTATGCACAAGATGTAAAACTAAGTATTAATGATATCATGAAGGAACATGGCATCATCATATATAGACTAAGTAAAATAATAGTGTGATATGCATATATAAATAAGAATACATAATGAGAATGTATAAATAAATATTAACAACGATGCATGTAAATAAGTGATATAAACTAAGTAATGAAAGCTAAATAGAACTGCATGATGTCCATCATGGCATCAAAATATAAGCATATAAGAAATCAAGTGTTAGTGTTATGATGCACATAAAGAACATGATAAAAGTCCAAGAGGCCACATATAAGGTGCATGTTCAAATTCCAATCACACACAAAAACATACAATGAAGGATTAGAGCCACACATAAAGACATGTTCAAATGTCCCCACATGAAAACATAGAATACACACATGAATAAGCATACTTGATTTTCAAAAGTAATTTTTAACACTAATATATTAAACAACTTAGGTAACCAATAAGGTATCAATGTGATAGTAAGTGAACAATATTAATAGATATAATGTCATGTAAAGAACTAATTTATGAACATTAAGGGATATCCAAATAAGGCTAAGACCTATGTAAGATGACCCAAGTGATCTTGATGATGTGTATATAATTTGTATAAGGATTGTGTGTGGTTTGTGTTTGAGGAATGATAACATGTGTTCACTTGGATGATATTGAGGTGTTCTATCCAAATAGGGCACTACTATCTAAATGTGATTCTTATGTTGGATATAATGAAATAACTTACAAATGACTCTGGAGATGGAAACCTATATGCTTTACACTCACTCATGTACACTTGTGAAGCATATACAATATGAAATTATATAAAAATAATTATTGAGTAACTATGCACAAATTAACTAATGTAAATAAACTAAACATAAGCATACCTATGTATCTTATAGCTATGCACAAATTTACTTACGGTACCTTATAAACTAATGAATCCTATATTGGTGTTGTATGTGAGGTATCCTTAGTGATCTGTAATGTCTATTTGGGGCATGATGGAGTAGAGAGAGCCTCTCTAAAATCTGTGACAAATATCTATTGAAGTGGCCTTTCAAGAATAGGCCTTCATAGAAGGGTAAATACCTAAAATGGAAATATCTAAGTAGGTTACACCTTTTTAGATGGATCAGTTAAAATATTATATGTAGTAACCAAATATATATATATGATAGGGGGTAATCATATGGGATAACCTAAACTATGATGACCTCATTAGCATATATATACTTTAGACTCTATGAACTATAGAGGGAACTATGTGAATCTATTGAATCTAATGGCACCAATAACATAACAAAGACACCTACACTTGGTAATACTATGAATTTGGTGGCAACGTGTGTGGGACCAATAGGTAATGGTAATCTAATCTCACTGATAGAGCTTTAAATGTGATCATTGAACCCTTTTATGAACGTGGTGGTAGAAAATAAATCTTGATTTGTGCATCCCAAATGATAAAGAAGTGTGATTGTAAACATATTCACACTTGAGTTGTTATCAAACATAACACTTTGAATATGTTGGTGATTAATGTGAGCTTGAATGAACAAATAATGTCGCTCTAAGTCATCATCTACTATCTCATTCTATGAAAATGTGATAAGTGGCCTATATGGTACTAAAGTATGATAAGTACCAATGATGTCATTTAAAGGATTTGGTACCTTTTTATGAGAATGGTAAGAAATTAATGGAGTTCTATTCATTTCTCATTTTTACCCAATTATTATCCCTTGTACCTATATTTAAGTAAATATCAAGAACTAAAATTAGGATTATAGGATTACAATGTAGTATTATTGGTTTGTTTGACCATTACACAATGTTTAAAAGGATGAGTATCCATTAAACATGTGTAAATGAATCCATGTTGACTTAATTTTAAGCATGCATGCAATTTAGATGGAACCACATACATCTCATGTATCCAAGGCTATCCTAAGAGAATGTTATATTTCAAATCATTTAGCATAACTTGACACAAAGTAGGTAATATATGAGGACCCAAAATAATATTTAAAGCTATTTATCCAAAAACTTGTCATGAAATATTATCAAATCCCTTGATACTCATATTATATGGTTCTAAATTTGAAGTACCAATGCCAATTAATGAGAGAAAGTATATGTTGCAAATGTTAAGCCCTGAACCATTATCCATAAGAACTCATTTTACCATTTTTTTACAAACACACACCTATATGTAGAGTGGTAAATAGATATTTATAATATGTTGAGGTGATAAATCCTTATTTTCAAAGTATATATTATGCTCAGTCCATAAATGGAATTTAAGATAGAGGCCACATATGGTGGTTTGACATTACAAGGGAGTATAGTCATACACAATGCATCAAAAAGACATCCTTGTAATGGGATGAATGGTATATCAAGTCCAAAATTGAAGTTTTAGAAGTAATATCCTTGGATTGGGTGGTAATATGACATGGGGAGGATGATTATTTCATGCACTCCCTTTGGCATTTTTTAGTGACAAGTAAAATCTCATTGTAAACATTAAAATAAGTAGTATGCAAGAATGCAGGTTTGTAACCCCTTATAGATCAGACTTATTTGATCATGCATGAGATGTAAAAAATAATAACCACTATAAGGTATTATAAAATGAAATAATTAATAGAAATATCCATAACAGACATGATTGAAAAAAAAGAAAATATTTGATTCTTTAAAAATTTAAACACTTTGTTTTTAAGATTAATCCAAAAATAGAATGTGTTTCAAAAAAAAGAAAGAGAAAACCATAATTGACTTAGGGTTTAGAGTTCAAAGATTGGGTTTATTGAATGTTTAACCCTAGAAGGTCTAGGTCATCAATATAAGATTGGTCAAACTAAGAGTTAGGATAAGGGGCACAAGATAGAGCATATGCAAGACTTCTAAAAGTGGGAAAGGTCTAAAACTAAGAGAAATAACTAAGTTCTGTGTTTTCCAAGTGTAAAATACTAAAGTGTTATGTAATTTAAAAATATCATCTACACATTCCAAATGAGAAAGGCATCCGAAGTCAATAAAATGATGTTGTGTATTGAAATGTAATTTTCAACTAGAAATTGAATAGAAAAACATTTATTTAAGATTCATTAATTAAATATAGGATCCACAAGATTCAATAAAAAACACTTCTTTTTCCCAGTACTTGCTTGTTCTTGGATGCCTAATATTTTTTCAAGTTATGTAAAGAGGTCGAAGACTACCATTCATTGGTTTGAACTTAAGAATTATAATTAATTTTAGGCACAAAAATGTATTATAATGTGTTATAGTTTAGTATTTTCAAATAAAATCAACAATTATACCTCATAATATAGGAGGAAATCATGAAAGGGAGTCAACACAAAAGTTAGACATAGGGATGACGTTGGTCTTTTGCTAAGACAATATAAAATCCACTCTAAAACCCAAAATAGAAGTTTGACATAGGGATGACATTGTTCTTGTAATAAGAAAATATAAATTAGCCACTCCAAAACCCTATTTAGACATTTAAATCACCGTTTAACATTAAATTTGAGAAGATATGTTTCTCTAAAAATTAGAAACCACATTTTAAAGTGATCTTAAGTTACACTTCACTCATACAAGTTTAGTTTTATAATACTAATTATAGGGTTAGGCCTCTTGTTTTTAGAATTCTACAACATATTTTATACAACTTTACACAACCATCAATAGCCAAAAAGGGTCAAACATTTTAATGCACATTCCACCATTGCAAACAAATTATTTGGCATTGGTTATATAATATTGATGTGCACTTCAATGGGTTAAAACATATTTAAATGAAATGTAAGCTCAATTAAAATGTTAAAACACCTATGAAATATAATTTCAACTCTTGGTGATGTATTTTTAAAGGGAAATAGTTCAAAAAAACATTTTCATCAAAATATTCACAAAGTAGGAAATCAATTGGTTGATCTACTAAATCAATAGTCACCCATTCATTATAAAACCAAAATATTTTACATGTTGGAATATTTAAAACTTCCAAATAATCCATCCCATCATAATGTGTGTCAAATGTGTTAAAATGCACTCAAATAAACATAATTAATGCTAATTTAACAAAATGAATGTAGACCAATTCTATTATAATTCTATGGACTTATTCATTATTACATGGGGATGGTAAGCCATCATACGCTTTATTTTTATTGCATCAAACATAAGCTAAAAATAAATGATGTAGAGGTCAAAGTTCAAATTTTCAAAAATGAATTTGAATTATTAGGTTAATTTATCCACATAGGTAAGATATAAATTAAACATCATCTACTTGATAAGATTCAATATTTTTTAGATAATGTTCAAAATTTACATAAATTATTGTAATTTACTACTATCTTAAACTATGTCCATAAGTGTATATAAAAATAATTGAAACCAAAATAATTATGAAGCCTATGATTTTTGGTTTTGATTCACAATCCAATAATCATATTCAACTTTGATTATATTATGAAGTCTATATAAAAACAACTACAACCAAAATAATTTTAAAGTCCATAATCAAATCACTGTCAAAATATACAATCACTTGAGGCAAAGTAACTTTCATCACTATTAGTACCTTTTATTTGTGGGCATATGTACAAAGTATCTATTCAAAAAATCCTTTATCTAGGTTGCATCAATAGAAACTCAGTGTCATGGCTTATTGTAAATCTTTTACATAATGCTCCAAAGTGTTGATCTAGATGGATTCTTTTTGGGTTAGAATGATGATTTTAAACACTAAATAATTTTAAATGAATTTTAAAAGGAAGATTCATTCCACAAAATACATTTCACACTTGATTTGGGTGTACGTTGACATCATGATTATTGGATGCCTTTATAGGAATGATTTTTTATAGGAATGATCTTATGTATGGTGTAATGGCACTAGGAGTATTATATATATTAGGTAATATTACATTCCCTTCAAGCATTTCAAAATACCATTGGATGATAAATTCATAAGCATGCCTTTCTACTAATGTTAGCAACTCGAAACTAGCATACACCATGTGGTATTTAGGATAGTTACTATTGTAATGCAAAATAACATTAACCCATATCATACCACTAGGTTTCATAAGCTAAGAAATATATCTAATTCCATTTAAATTAATGGAATTAACCACCGAATTTGAGTTGTATCTCAATCTACTTTATTATCTCTTTAGCATTTGCAGAATAGAGCACTTTTTCCATATGTGCTCATGAAATTCTTCTATGATTTATATTAATCTCACCATATTTGTTTTTTATCTCCCTATAGTTGTAGCCTAAAATATGAATACCAACTAATATGGAACTAATTAGTGATTATTTACACAACCACCTATTGATATCCTTACTATTTATAAAACCAATTTTCTAAAATAATTAAATTCTACCAAAAAACAACACATTTTAAATAATCTATACAGCGCACATTCAACATCACAAACATATATCCTTATTGTCAAGATAAAATTATAAAGTCATTAAATTTTTCCCTACAGTAGACATTATGACCAGATTTATTTTAATGTTAGATGTACACAAAGTGCATAGATGTAAAAAATAGTTTTGGACCTATATGCTAATGAATGCCTTTTTATTGTAGTGAAGTTTTATATGGCTTGAATTAGGAATTTTTATGATGTATAGACTCTTTTGAATAATATATAATTATAAAATCAAATAAATATCCCCTAAGATTTATGGAGTTTCAATAATCATATCCCTACATCAATATTTTAAGTCTTAGATTACCAATTTCAAAATTCAACTATAGTTCCTAAGTGTGTTATTTGAAGTGTTGTTTACATCACTTAAATTTATATTATAATATTATGTTTATTCAAAAATAAATATCACAAATGAAGGTGTATCACATGCTACATGTAGTTATTAAGTTTTGATTTATGATAATTCTAGTTTTACATTAAATGGTTCAGTTGCCCGTACATGTCAAACAAAAATGTGTCTAGAAGCACTAGTGTACATGATGAAAAGATTAAATAATTATAAAAAAAAGTATTTATAAAAAATATAATCATTCCAAAAAATTACAATGACATGATAGGTTGCAATTCAAACATTGACATGTATAGTGCAGGGAAAAATGTATATGACATTAATAGATATCATATAGTACGACCTTGCAAAGACTTATCAATGTATCTAACCCAGGGGAAATCAAGTTTCATTATCTCCTTAATGTATATATCTATCTCAATTAACTACGCTATTAAGATCCTCATTCAAACCTTCTCATTTATGATTCTTACAAGGAGGGTTTGGAAAAAGGGTTATCTCTTACAACATGCTATGATGTCTTCCTCTATTCATTATTTCTATGAAAACTCTCCCTTTATGAATGGAATTACCATACCCATAGTGTAATTATTAAAATGTATGTACCATTATGTGTTATGTAATTGATATCAACATGATCTAGACCTTGTTGTAAATATATTTCATATAATTTTTGAAGAATCATAACATTTCAATTATGAGATTAGTTGTGACACATTTATCAAAAATATACTATGCTCTGTATATCAAGGCTTCAATATCATAAAATTTATGACTAAATACTATTTAATTATATAATTAAAAATATACTATTACAAATGTCAATAAATAGAAACCCAAAAGAGTATGATAAGAGACATGTCTTACATTATTAGACTCCCTCGACTAGTTTTCACTATTATCTAAAAAATCTGATGTTTCACCCTCATCAATAGGATTTGATACTCTAATATCTATACCTAAATTAATTTCATCCATAGGGTTCAATCATTTGACATATATACATGTTTCACCTTCATCAACATATCCTATTGCACTATCTATGCACTATACATTAAAAATGTAGTAGGTAATTGAGACTCCACACAAATATGTAAATATAAATAATAAAGTGGAAATAAATTATAGTAGGCAATTAATACTCCACATAAACATGTTATCATAAAAAATATAAGTGAAAATAAACATTACATTTTACTCTATATCAATGTTGATGTGTTTGTATCCATGATCCCTAATGTCCTACATAACCACCTCTCTTCTTCTCACTCTCATTAACTCCAACTTAATCACATGTTTACAAGTGTAGAATTGGAGTGAAAACATGAAATTTCACATTAAAATGGAATGCATTACATTATATACATGATAATACAACATCTCATCTATCAAACTTTGTACCTAGGCTGTATGAATATTTTTATTATGGAAGGTGATGTGATAGTCTAGAATCTACAAAGCTTTGACCCATGAAAATTTTTCAAGTCTATCTAGTTTTAAGCTATTGTAGAAGACACTATCCTTGCATATATTTAACCACCAATAGTATATGTAAATAGTTTTGGTTAGTTGGTGAACTAAAAAATTGACCTTACAATGTCTAGAAGTGTTTATTGTGATTAATAAAAACCTCTTCAAATGGGAATGGTAACTTTCTATGGTTGAATTTGTTTCTTTCCCAGCATGCAGAAGGGTAAGACAACATCACAACCACATTTTAACTCAGTCAAGCCAATGGTGCTCTCAATATTTAACAAATTTTGACTATGTGGACCAATAATTGTATACAATTTTTTTTGAATCCCTATTTTCCATGTCTTCATCATAAAAACAATGAATTATGTCACCTAGTTCACTAAACATCACATATATTACATCATCTTCTTACACCTTCGCTACCAAGTTCTTTAACCATGCATGCTACACATGCCAGTTACACAAATAGACCTCATAATTGAATATTTCCCTGCATATCATGATTACTTTGTAAGAACTCACAATATATAATGATAATGGTATGTATGAATTTCAACATATGAACTTCATAATGTGCATACAAATAACAAATATGCACCTAATAGTTTTTATCTTTGCAACAACATCATCCACCATGAAAGCATTGATTTTCCACTCTATATATTTCAAATTTACTCTTTGAAGAAGTATTTGAATCCATTGGATAATGTTTGCACTACCTATTTATGACATTATTACCCATGTAATTAGAAATCCTTGGTGTTTGGAATCAAACACCAACAACATGTATAATTAGAACTGTATAAAAATAGAAAATGCAAGTGAACTTGTAAGTTATGAAATATCTATATTATCAACTACTATTATAATCATTGAAAACATACCTTTATTTCATTCATGCTGAAGGTTGAGTCCATAGCTAATAATCTAAACTTCCCAAATCTCAACAACCATTCCAATTGTTGTGAGTATTGGATTCCCAATATGAAGGGGATTTCCCCATCCCATTAACCCCTTCCCCATTGTATGCTTGATATAAAAACCACTTATCAATATTTTCTAGTGCCCACTCCTAAACACCTTATGTATTATTGATACTATAGACATATTTTACCTCCTTGATATGCCATTATTTGTTCTATATATCATATTTGCTAAGGAAATTATCCCACTCTATTAGACCATTGAACATTGCAAGTTTCTTGTGAACCATATTGTAGTGTTTAGGATGGATAACACCAATAGATATTCCAAATAATAGTAGCTTATATACCCATTCATTTATCTAGGTGATAATGTAAGGATCAAAAAAATACTTCCTCCCCTTGAACTATTCATATTGTTAGCTATGATAATGATTTCCTTGATTGTCTATGTTCTACTTGTTTATATGTGACCAACATGTCATCAAGTCTAATGACCATTTGGTGTGTGTTGAAATGACACTGATAGCCACACATTATACATTTTTAGCCTATCTAACTACCTTTTCCCATCTTTGACATCGATACACATCCTTTGGCATGACATGAATTTAATGGAAATCCTTGGGCCCATACAAACACTAGTACCTGTATGGGTATGTTAGACATATATAGTGCATGGAAATTGAAAATTAGATACAAAAATGACATAAAAATAGAACACAATAACATATAAATACACACCCACTTATAATCTAGAATGGGAGGTCATGTACATGACATGTTTGAAGGTAACATTGACCTAATTCTACTTGCTAGGAATATGTTTTTTTTGTGATGTAACACATGATAATTTTTAGAGAATGAATTATTTGTTGATTATCATTTCACAAAGTTCTTAAACCCATCATCATCTAACCAAGAAACCCACATGTCTTCATCATTAATGTCAAGAAACATTTCCCACTTAACATTGTTTAAGTCAAATAGACCATCTATTAGCTTCTGTAGTGGAAGTTTCACAATTTCATCCCACATATCCACCATATATTCCAGTGTATAAAATAAATGTTTAATTTTATTAATACGTAATAAACATTTGAATGATAAAATTTTGAAATCTATGAACAACAATTCATTACTAACATGCACAATAGTTTTAAACACATATTTTCTTTAAACAACTTCAAATAATGTTTAGACATCAAATACTTGATAATTAAGAATATGACAAAGATTTATAATGGTAATATAGTAAAAATATCATTATAACACATAATAATTTATATTTAATTAGGATGTATCCCATGATATTACAGGCAAAATATTACAACATGTTATCATCATTGCATAATTACATGTAATCAAAAGATCACATCTATACATAATCAAATAAAATTTTGTTATCTTTCGACTAAAATATAACATATATCTGAAAAAAATATTTCCCACATTAACTAATTTTCATATAAACTCACCATAAGTAATGAAGAGTATGACTACAACAACACACATAAACATTAAACTATAAAGAAAGAAAAGTGTTGTACATCAGTGACAATGTCATGCACTCCATAATCGAACATGGTATTAAAATATTGTTTTACATGCATGTCTTCTAAATAAGGCATGTCCAACTTATTCAAGATCATTTACCATTTTTTTTTTTCATTCCTCCCTTAATTTACCTTGTTTGATACATTCATTTGCATAAGATATGTTAATATCATGAAAGAAACCATACAATAAAATGGAATCTTCATGTAGTTTACTCAAAATACCTTTTGGAACATTTGTCTCCCCTTTCATCTCTATAATAACAACTTGAAAATTAACCTCCACAAAATACCTCTCTCTTCACACAAGTAAAAACATAACCCAAGCCCGTCTATCAAAGCAAGGTAATGGGTACAATGTAAAGAAACATCATCAACTAGAAACCTACCATACTACCTTATGTTGATGTTTTCAGGACTCAATAACATGTTGTTGATATAAATAACCCTCTGTTTCCACTAGACACTAACCAATAAATGCATATTTTGATTACACATACTATGAATATTGGTAAAGCAATGCACACACATCAAAAAATTATAATTTAAACTACTTAATTTATACATATGCACTTCTTATTCATACACATCAAAATCAAGAAAAATGATGACACCCCCTTCTCTGAAAATAATGTTTCCCACATTAAATCATTTTTATATCACCTCATCATAAATAATGGAGATTACAAATACAAAAATGCAAATAAACATTATAATACAAAGAATGAAAAGTGTTTCACATCAATGAAAATGTCATGCATTCCATAATCAGGCATGGCATCAAAATATTATTCTACAGACATGTCTTCTAAAGTGGGCATGCCCAATTTAGCCAAACTCATTTCCTATGTTTGTTTTTGTTCCTCCCACAATTATCCTTGTTTGAGACATTCATTTACATAATGGATGTTAGTATTATGAAATAAACCATATAATAAAGTGGCATCTTCATGAAATTTACTTAAAAGACATTATGGAAAATATGTTTCCCCTTTCATCTCTATAACACCAACTTGAAAATTGACCTCCACAAAAATATCTCTTTCCTCACACAAGTAAAAACATAACCCAAGGCCGTCTATCAAAGTAAATAATAGGCACAATGTAAAGAAACATCATCAAATAACAACCTACCATACTACCTTATGATGATGTTTTTGGGACTCAATAACAAGTTGATATAAATGGCCCTCTCTTTTCACCATGCACTAACTAATAAATGCATATTTGGATTACACATACTAAAAATATTGGCAAAGCACTACACACACATCAAAATATTAGAATTTAAACTACTTAATTTATACATATGCACTTCTTCTTCATACACATCAAAATCAAGCAAAATGATGACACCCCCTTCCCCTCTTTTTTTTATTTGTCTTTGAAATATTTTATCTATTCTAGTTAACTCCTTTTGAATAATAAAAACAAGTATATAATGTATATTTAACATCACAAACATATATGTTATAATCAAGACAAAATTATTAAGTTAGTAAACTTATCCCTAAATTAAACATTTTAACCTTAGCTATTTAAATGTTTTTTGACTATGAATTGCATAGATGTATAAAGGGTTTTTGGACTTGTATGCCAATGAATAAGGAAAGGGTGGTACCCATATTAAGTTATTCAAGTTGTGGAGTTATAATATGTAAATGACCATTTATATTACTTAATTTTCACCATTTTGGCTTTGATGGCTACATCTACCAAGGGTATACCTTGGAATATAGATTTATGTTTAGGAAACCTAATATTTGGAGTTTTATCTTGAATTAAAGGTTTTTTTTTTCAAAATTAACCTTAGATATTCAAGTTATAAAGTTCTAGTATGTATAAATGAAGTGGGATGGCTCTAAGATAAGGGCATGTTTACCCATTATGAACATTGTGTTAATGAAATTCTTGGTAGGTGGCATAATAAAAATTTTATGGCATGTGTTTAGCACACATTAATAGGTTGGGACATGGCCCAAGGAAATATTAGAACTTGGAAGTAGGGAAAAATATTAGATTTTATATCAGTGATTTTCTCATCCAAAACTTGTACCACAACAAGACTGATTACAAAGTGGTATATGAACTATTTGAAGTAAGAAAAATCTTGACAATCTTGTCATGTAAAGACTATATGAGAAGTTGTGTTAGAACCATTCAAAGTAAAATTTGTTGATGTAATTTGAACATATGTGGGGAAAATGAGGTGCATGATAGATAATTTTTGGATGGAATATTTGGAACCAAAAGCTCTTGATGGAGGATAATATTTTGGTCATTATCATGGGCAATGATTAATTGATAAGGACATGTAGAATTAAAATATATGTGGCATTCAATTTTAGATAGATGGAGTGGGACAAATTCAAGATAAGAGAATTTTTACCTTGATGAACATCATGTCAATGTAATTATTAGTATATGATATAGTAAGAATTATATGGCATGTGTTTAACACAAATTTGGACACTTTTTAATGTCTACAAACTAGTGGGGATCACATTCATAGGTTATGTTTGACACCTTATTTTAGGGTTATGTAAATTATAGATGAAGTGGGACTACTCCAAGATAATGGCATGCTTAACTTTATGAACATTGTGTCAATGTAAATCTTGGTAGGTGACACAAAAATAATTGTATGACATACATTTAGCACATATCATGGTTTAGGTAGTGTCTGCATATTATATATGGTTCTATTACTAGCATATCAAGTAATACAATATGTAGTAGTTTCAAAGGATTATAAGTAAACTCATCCCCACATTACTCCCTAACACACTCTTTATCATCATATTCCACTCTATATATGGTAAGTAAGTCAATTTACCATTACAAAGACACTACTAGATATCATTTAGCTATGTTGTTTTAGATTTTTTCACACAATTATATAGCTTCTTGTATTTATTTTAGATTTGCATTGTACAGGTGAATTAAAAGTACTTAATAATGAGGAGGGTTAATAAATGTTAGAGTGGCTTAAAATATTCATTGGTAATGGTTAAAATGGTAGAGATAGGAATGAGGCACAATCCTCTACTTCTCAAGTCTTGTCTTACTCCATTTGGGTCTATCCCATTAGATGATATTCCCACCCAAGATGTCTCATCTAGAGTATGTGGAATAAGTTTAGAGGATTAGAATTTAAAACTTATGAAGTTTATTTTAGTACCTTCAATAGGAAATGGCCTAAAAACTCACCCCTTGAGTGGATTTGGTTGTTGCATTATTCATGTAAGGTGTGCTAAGGACCTATATTTCATAGTTTTAACTGGACACCCATCAAAACTATGAAATGTAGGTCATTTAGGTTAATGTCTACATATTTTATATGATTAAATTACTATCATATAAAGTAATAAAATATGTAATGGTTTCAAAATATTATGAGTAAGCTAATCCCTAGATTACCTCGTGTTGCATTCTTTATCATTAGATTCCACTCTTTCTACAGTAAGTTAGCTGACCATTACGAAGCTACTTCTAGATATAATTCAGCTATGTTGTTTTATATTTTTTCAAATAATTATACAGCTTCTTGTATTTGTTTTATCTCTACATCAGGTGTGGGTGCATTATAAGTCCTTAATGAATGGAAAGTATTGTGAAATGTTATAATGTCTTAAAATATTCAAGTAAGAAGGAGACAACATTCATTTTGATATGTTGTTATTCATTATAATCTAATGGGGATATTAAAATTTTATTATTATTGATTATTTTATTGTAAAAAACAAATATGATTTGTACAACAAGAGAAAAGTAAGAGTTGATGTGAAGGATGTGAAACCTTATTATTAATCCCTCATCAACAAGTTACTATTTTTTTAAAGCATTGCTACATAATCTATCTATGGAAAGACATGTGATACGTAGTTTGGAAACATTAACTTGTGCCTCATATTTTGTAATAGTTTTATGATTAAATTAAGATTGTGATTTCATGGTAAAATAATTTGTAGGTTTTTAAAAGAATTTATTTTAAATATTTGCAATTTTAAAATCACTTCTGTTAAAAACTAGAAAATTATATTCATGTTAATTTTCCATTATATTCAAATATTAGTGTTTAGTGATTTTAAATAATCATTGTTGATTATTAAAGAATTATATTACATAATAATATGCATATTTTTAATTTTTACTAAGTTAAGTTTAGATTGCTCACTTAACGTAACATATTACCAAGACCTTTTTTAAGGATAAATAAAAACACAAATCCATTGTTAGGATTCCCAATTATATATATATATATATATATATATATATATATATATATGTATATATATGTATATATATATGTATATATATGTATATATATATATATATATATATATGTATATATATGTATATATATGTATATATATGTATATATATGTATATATATGTATGTATATATATATATATATATGTATATATATGTATGTATATATATATATATATGTATATATATATATGTATATATATATATGTATATATATATATGTATATATATATATATATATGTATATATATATATATATACATATATATATATATATATATATAACTTAGCTATAATTAATGCAACATTAAGTATACATCCCCTTCCTCAAGGGTTATTTACAATTAGTTCAAGTATCCAAGGGATTAGGTTTATGTTTTATTTTAGAACTCTAGTATTAACAACATCTCCAAGATTGATTTTAAGAACTTAAATTCTTGTTTCCTAATATGATTATATCCAAAACATTAGATAAGAGAAGACCTTCCTTAAAGATGATTATAGAAGATGCCACCCTTGTGGCTAATGACCAAGACCAATCCCAATGCTAACCTATATAGTCACTTAAGCTTGCGATAAGGGATTATTAGTAAAGGTATATTTTAATCTATAACACATAATGATTTGATAATATCTTGTTCAAATGAAGAATAATATGTATTCTTATCAACCTATTAAATACTTTCTCCATGGTAAAGATATTCATAAAGAAGATGTCAAGGAAAATATTTATCATTAATAAGTTAATTTAACATAAACCTAATTTAATTATTATAATAAAAAATTGGTCCAAAATGGGATATTAAGTCTCCTCCAATTGTCAAGTGATAACTTTCATGAGGTGGGACTTACAACCAAGCATACCCATCACATAATATATTGATTTAACTAAGGGAACTATCTTATTTACAAATAAAATATGGGTTTTGAATTAAAACACACATAATTAAATGATCATTTCCAAGATGTTATATGAGTTTTACACAATTATAGAAAATAAAGAATAAAGGCATTGGTCATTAAGTTAATATTTTTGGTCAAGAAATAATATAAGTTTTATCAAGATATAGGACCACTTGGTTTTTGTTTCATCTCAAAATTATTAAAGTCCTCCTATAGGACCTTAAGTATTAAGATAAAAATTAAAGTAAATATCTTCAAATGCATAACATATATATCATTATTTCATCATTAATTTACTCGTTGACATTTATAAGTTGTTAACAAAGTATAGCCAAGAAAAGACTTGTTTGATAGCATTTTCCTAAGTCTAGAACTTTGTATTCCACATTCAACATTGATAATAGATAGAAATATAATTATTAAAAAAAATAAGGTATTGGTAAATCATTATACATGAATATTATGATGGTCTCAATAAGGATTTTTACAATATGACTTCTATATCTAGTATTCCATGGTTGAGTTGTTTTGCTCATCTTTACACCTTTTAAATGTCCTTATTCTAATGTTTATATAACCAAAAGTAATTTATATGCATAAATAACATATTATTACTTATTTTTATTGTAATCATTTCAAATAAATATAAACAACAAGTTTTAGTAAAAAATGCTAGATATTTATTTACTAATATAAAATAAAATACAATTTATCTTTAAGAGAAAATGTATACACCAGAATTTAAAACCAAGTAGAAATAATTGTTTCCATAAATTAAGATAAAGAAAGAGAAGAAATATGATTCAATATGATTTTATTTATCTAGAAAATTAACACATTCATATGAAGATTTAACAACAATAGGGGATATATCTCAACTTCAATCATCCTTATTTTGATCCTTTCCTACACTAACCACATGTAAGTTGTGTCAACACCACATTAGTAGTGTTTTTCATTATTTGAAAAATACTCCATTTTAATTATATAAATAATAATATCAATAAAGATAATATTAAAATTAAGTGCATCTTTCATTTTTTTCTTACTGACAGAAATATGGTGAACAATAGAAATATAATTTGACATAAATAATGACTGGTATTTGCTTTAACAATTGTTCAAACTATATCTATTGACATGATTTGGCTTATCAATCATATGTTTTCCATATAAAAAACTATGAGTACCTTATTATTAAACAAGTCTTACCCATGAAGTTTCATTTTCATAAAACAATTGCCTAATAACTCATTATTTGTTTGAACAAAATTCATCAAAGAAATTTAAGGTCGCTCATTTCATCGTATTACCATGTAATCCACTAATCCATGAGAAAATTCCTTAGTCATGTTATTAACCTCTAATAATTATTATTTTAATAAGATAAAGACATTATGATATAAATAATACACAAAGGACAAAACCAATATAAAAAGAAAAGCTAAGAGATGGCATTCCTCATTTCATTCTACTAACCTACAATCCACTAATCCATGAGTAAATTCTTTAGTCATGTTCTTAACCTCTAATAAACCTTATTTTATGTATAAGATAGATACCTTATGACAAAAATAATACACAAAGGACAAAATCAATATAAAAATAAAAAGTTAAGAGATGTTATTCTCATGATTTGTGTTGGCTTAGTTTTAAGTAATTTAGCTTCTAGGCTTAGCTTAGTTGTAGGTAATTCAACTTGTGGGCCACATAACCTTGTTATCTATTTATAATAATGATATATTTTTTATCTAATGAATTCATTTTGGGATAATATTTGACCAACCTTTAACCAAAATCTTTTTGGGGTGTAGTAATTAGGGTAAATAAAATTTGACTATCAATCATAGTCCAAAAGCTAATACAACATAGTAGGGAGACCAAGTGAAGGGTTCATAAAGTGTACAAGGGTTCACTAAAATTTTACATTCATAGTGATAGATAATAGGTGGTTATGATGGTGATCAATGTGTGTTACTGGTCAGTGTGTGCCCTCTAGTTTTGTTTATGGTGAGATGGTAGTTAGTTCAGCAAAAAGTTATGTTCATTAAACACCATTTAAAAGTCTATTACGGTGGGCTTGGGGGAGTGAAATTAGGACACACGTAGTTTGTGTGATGGTTAAGCTTGACCAACACTTTAATTACTCATGGTATTACCTCATTGGTTAATATTTATCAAGTTGTTCTTTTTATGTTTAATACTCAATACTGATAGTTTAACATATTTTTAAAATTGCTTATCCTATTAAAAGTCATATTTTATGTTTGAAGGATATTATTAAACAACATTCCTTATAGTGTACACCTTATTTAGATTTTTAAAATCCATGTGGCTTTGCAATAATGAAAACTCTCCATCTATCAATTGGTTTTTATCCCTATGCAATCTAACTAGATTATAGACTAGAATTTAAAGGTTTAATTTGTTTCTAAAACAACTATAAATAAAATACAAGCCCAATAAAATATTAGTTCCTTATTAGTTATTTTTTAAAACTAAAAATAATTGAGACACAATGTTTACCAAAAATAACTAACTTGATCGTACTGAATGATAGGAGATAGGAGCCTTAATCCCAAAAATTATGTTTTAGTATATAATCTTAAGGTAATTTCATGATGGCATCATGATGAGTCTCCTTCAGGATATAGGTTAGACATGTGGAGCACTAGATATATTTTAATGGTAACACTTTATTATTAACCAAACACCTTGTACCCCATCCTTAAGAAAGGTATAAATCAGATAATAAAATGAATAAATGTGATGATGAAATGGTTGAGATGTTGATGGATGAAATTACTTCAAGTTCATCCTTTGTTGCTTGTTTACATATATATAATTGAATATCATGAGTAAGTGTTGAATTATTCTATTTGAATTACTTTGAATGATTCATATATTTTATTTTCATTGATTAGAGATCTATTTTTGTAGAGTAAACTGTAAGCATAGTGTTAACATGATTTATATGTTGACTTAGTAAAGGGCAGGGTTAAATAAAAAATGATAAATATTTGAGATATATAAACCCCCTCCCCCTCCCGCAATTTTTTGGATGCCAAGCACCTATTTGAATGAGAAAGTAAAGACTATAAATTTAGAGAGAACCCACTTGAACATAAATTAGAGTATCACTACATCATCATTGGACATTATAGTAGACATGTCGTACCATGTAGTTTTTATGTGCATACATATTTACCACTTAGGAGGATAAATTATCATGAATTGATGAGGGTGTGGTACTAAATAATTATGTGCAGAAGGGAAATAGGAAGTTATAAATACTTACCTGACTTATCTTAGTGGTGTGGTAAATCCAACCAAGACTTTGTGTAACCAACATATATAAAATGAGAATCAAGTGTAGTTTTTTTTAAAAGTATAAAATGTATTATGTAATTGAAATGTAGAAAATTATATGTATCATAGGTGAAATGAAGATCATAATACCTAAATCATCCTATCGATGGATTGAATTTAGAGCCAAGTTGTTGTGTACATGCAAAATAGTAAAACATGCCACAAAAGATAGAAATATCATTAAAAAAATATATTTACAACATGCATCATAATATATATCAATAAGATTATTTTTAGATATGAAAACATGCATTAATGGAAGAATATGCCACATTTATAAAGATTTTACACTAAAATGACTAGTTTGACAGCCTATTTGTATTCAAGAAAACACTTTCCAAAAATAAATCATTTGTGCCATTTACCTTGAGAGAATGTTGAGCTATGGATTTTTAGTGATGGTTTTGAATGATTAAATATTCAAAATAATGAGTATGAGCCAAGGATGGTGAACATACCAATGAAAAATTGAGTAAGGTAGGGCCAAGTAGGTTTTATTAGTTTTATGTTCTTACCCCAATTTAGAAAAAATCATCTCAAATGCTTTTAGATCCATTAACCTTTGAAATAAATTGTAAAATGGGATTGAGGGTTTGGGTAGGTTAGAAAAAGGGGTGTTGGTTGATGTAGGACTACCTATTAGGATAGGTATGTATAATATGTTTTATGACCCATATTATCACACATCTACATAGATTTCTCATCCACAATAGCATAAAGCTTGACTAGAGTCTTGAATGAATAATTTATAAGAGATGACTAAAGAAAGAGGAGGTCAGGATTCTAAGGGGAACTCACCTTGGATTATATTTGGATTAGAGATATTCTCATATTTGGATTTAGACTTTGTAAGAGGTGACTCACTTTCCCTCTATGGAGGTGAATTATATTAAGACATGTTTGTACAAACTAGACATTGTTATGGTAATAAATATGGAGATATTCTAGTTTATTTCAATGACTTTCCATAAAGTGTTATGGATTTAATTTCCACATATGTTTTTTAGTATATGTACTCTAGATGACTAGGCATGTGCTAGATGCATGTCTTAACCTCTTATTTTGTTCCCTATGTGGAACTCTCTCACTTTATTCCTCCCTTATGTTTCCCTATTATTATTTTGACCCCTTTTGATCCCCTTTATTTTGACCTTCCTAGCCATTTTCACTCTATTTTAAAAACTGACCGAAAGTGATAGAACCACCACCCCAAGTGACAGAACCACCCTCTTCTATTACGAAAATGTCCCTACTTTACATAACCACTATGGTGGTTTCATAATTTAAGTGGTATTTTTTATGATAAAGGGTATTCATGTATTAAATGTGTGGTCGTATTCTAATTTTAAGTAATGGTTTTGTCAATTTAAGTGGTAGTTCTATAACCACCCATGCATAGAATGGTGATTTTGTCACAGTTGAAATGCCTTCTAAAATTAGCTCCCATAACTCTAGTTTTCATGTGTTTTTCATAACTGGATTCATGTTTATTATTTTTATCACATTTTTTTCACCTTCAATAATGTTCAGCTCATTCCCTCTTATATTTTTACTCTTCTTCAGCTCCTCTCAAATTAAACTCACAATCACACTTAGTTGAACTCATCTATGCAACCTCCCATATCTTTATACAAGAAGATCAATTTTGACTTAATTTTATATCCAAAAATTATGATTAGAAGTTTCTATTGATAATATTTTATACCCATAACCTTGATATAATTTATAGGAGATTTATCCTCTATTGTTTTCAAGTTGACTAAAAATTTACAAGTGAAGAAGTGTTCTTGGTGAAAACAACTCAGAGTTTGCAATCCAAAACATTAGTCAACCTCGATTTAGCTTCTTTCCATTTATTGATTGCATCTCCCACTATTTACCATCTTGTTCTAAATTTTTTACATCCTCTAGGTTGAGAGTTTCTATAATTTACATAAGAGCATATAAAGCATGCATACTAAGGATTTTCCTAACAACACACTACATGCTCTTTAGCCGATTTATTTTAGAATTGGGTTGAAGTTTTTTTAATTTATTATATTTATTTTCCTTCATTATAGTAGATTTAGTGTATCTTATTGATTTTTTCTATTAGCTTTATATATTTAGAAAAATAAGCAAATTTTATAGTGAAATATATCTGGTCTTTTTCATTTGTCTTTGCTATAAAAACATAGCTAGTTTTGATTTATGCTTGTATTTTAATAAATTAGTTTCATTTAAAATTAGAAATACATTTCACCAATCATCCTAAAAATTATCTTAACAAATTTATAAGTCATTTCCATCCAAGACAACTTTTATTTTATTCAAGATCTAAACAAATCACTTACATTCTAAAACTCACATAAAGGAACACAAAAACATAGACAACCGTAGGTACACACACAAGGGTAGTATATTTATGATATTATTTGTTTTAATGAGTTAAAATCACTATAATTTTTGAGCTAGGAATTTGACTCAAGAGAGGATGGTTAGTATCATGCTAGTTTCAAAATGAAAACAAAATGAAAGAAACACACTAACTAACATAACATCTCTAGGCTTAGATACTAGGGAGAGCTTAGCTAATAAACATGAATAAAACACACAACTAAAATGAAAAAGAAACCTTATTTTACCTTCCTTGGATGCTCCAAAATTATTTTTGTAGTGGCTTGCTCAACTTGTGCTCATGAAGTCTTCATCAAAGGAGGCTTGGCTATCTCCTCTTCTCCTTGGCACCTTGTGGATTTGGCTTGGCTTGGCTTGGCTTGGCTTGGAATTAATTTGGAATGGTAAAACTAATTTAAATATATTTTTGAATAATTTTTACATTATAACTTTGTGTTATCAAGACTTAAAATTCAATACGTAAGGCCTCTTATTTATAGATTTTTGAGATTGCTCAGAATCAACCTGAATCATCCATCTTGAGATGAAGATGTGTGGTTGAGGATTAATTATTTTTTTTGGAATTAAATATATAATTATCCTCATAATAACATTGGAAAAAGTGGCATTGAATAGGCATGGAGGGTCATTATGAGGCATGGGAGACCCATAATCCTAATATTTGTGGTATTTATGGCCTAGGGATGTCTTCCCAAGAAATGATGTCACCTAATGATGCAAATATTCAATATTCATTTATAAAAACAAGTATTAAACAAGTTTCCATGGAATTATTAATTAGGCTCTAATTTGGTTTAATTATCTCTTAATAATGATTAATCACTTTGTGCATAAATTACTCAAATTGATCAGAATGCCTTGTTATTGGTTCAAAATTTGACTAGATTAGAATTAGAAGTCATTGTTAGATGCATTGGAACCATTATCCCATTTAGGATGTTTCCAACACAAAATAACAAAGACACACATCTCATATAATAAATTTGATAGAAAAGGGTAATCCAGAGCACCCAAGTGTAAAATTAGCATTTTGACTCAAAATGATTTGATCAAAGTTAGTTGGACCATAAATTACATTACCCCATTTTATAATACTCTAGATAAAATAAGTACTTGAATGTCATATTCAAATATTTTAATGTATTTTAGTGTTTTTAGGCCAAATTGTGTATTTTGGGTGAAAATTGGTCAAAACCCTAATTCGAGGTTATTGGTGGCTAGATTTAGGTGTCTGCAATTTACCCCTATTTAGGAAGGCATTGAAAGATATAAGAACATCAATGTCTTCTCAAAAAATGAAAAGGTTATGTATGCCTACAACTGCAATGATGATAAACTATCTGTATGAAGCCCCATCGAGGGAATGGTTAACATAAGGAAAGGTTGGCAAATAGTCCCTCAAAAAGAAAGAAGCAAAATGAGGGGACCAAAAAAAGGAAAGATGTTGGGGTGAAAACATAATGAGATTGAAAAAGTAGTGAAAATCAATAAAAATTCAAGTGGGATGGTGTAAAATGGTTTGCCCAAAGGTGGTTATAAGCATTGTACCCTGATAGTGGCAATGTGGTATGATAACACAATGATTTTCCCAAAGGTGGTTATAATCATTAAGAAGATGGAGATGCCTTAGTTAGGATAGAAAAACAAGATAATAACATGCCCCTGTATGGGTAGAAAATGTAAAGTGGTGATAACACAATGATTTGCGCAAAGGTAGTTATAATCATTGAGAAATGTAGGTGGGATGGTGTGTAATGATTTTCCCATAGGTGGTTATAATCATTAGACCTTGATTATGGAAAACATGATTGATTGGATGATTGATGATGGCAACATAACATAGAGGGTAATGATGAATTGGAACAACCTACTAGTAGGGAGATGCTCATCTAAACTAATAAAGGTTGTAATTTTTCATGGTTAATTACTCTATTTGGGATATGATTAGGATTGAATCAAGATGTTGGTGCTAAAGAGATGTTGATGTCACCATTATTAAATAGACTTATTGAAGCTAAGGTGTTTTGTATCATGTGTCAGTAAGCATCATGATATAAGATCATGAGGACTTAGCTAAAATATGTATAAAGACTAACTCCCAAAATCCAATACTCAAATAGAAAACAATGCACCAATGATAAAAACCATGATGACAATGTAAACATATGACTATGGATGGATTCAAGTATAAGTGTGGGCAAGGAATCACCTAGTGAACACACATAAATTGAATCAAGGTAATAGTGTTAAAAGTAAACAAACAAGCACACAAACAAAACAAAAAAGAAACAAACAAAGAAGAACTCAAGAGAAACCATATGAACATTGCCCCTAGAAAATAGGTGACAACTTAACAAATGAATAAAATGGGGGAGTAGAAGAAAAAGAATGGGATGGTCAAGATATCTCCATATACACTAGGAAATTGGATGCTACCTACATAGTTCTATGGATATAATATCTAATAAAAAAATTTAGTCCAAATGTAGTTCTCCCAAGGAATGGGAAGAATATAATAATTGATGAAAAAAATAGAATAAATGTGATATATGAATAGGAATGGTCTTGAAAAATGAAAAGTTCATGAGAGAAAAAGGCCAAAAAAGATGGAGAAACTAAGAAACAAGTGATTTTCTTGCAACTTAGTAAGTGAATATGGAGTGGCTCCTGTGGGGGTATGGTGATTGGTACAATATGCCCAAAGGGTAGGGAATATTTATAAGTTCCAATCATGAATGGCATCATTGACAATATTTTTGAGAATATTGACAATGGTTTTGTTTGATGCTTTAACCTAGCCATTAACTTGAGGGTAATATGTTGTAAAAAAATGTTATGTGATGTTATATTTGGTACATAGTTGGTTTACATCCTTGTTCTTTAATGATCCTCCATTATCATATATAATGTCTAAGGGGATATTGTAGTGGAAAATGAGATGGTTGAAGATGAATTTGGAAATTTGCTTTCCAGTCACGTAAGTGAGGGGTATAACTTCAACCCACTTAGTAAAATACTCATTGGTCTAAGGATATGTTTATGGCCATCAATTAAAGTGGGGTTTATCTTCTCAATGAGGTTGAGTCCCCATATAGAAAATATCCATGGTGTCAACATCAGTTTCAAAGTTTATACTAGGGCATGAATCAAACTAGCATACCATTGACATTTTTCACACTTCTTTACATATGCAGCTGCATCTATGTCCATCATGGGCCAATAATAACTAGTACACAAGAGATTTTTGGATAGGATTACCCCACTAGAATGAGCTCTACATAATTATTCATGAACTTATCTTAAGGTTAGTGTAGACTCTACTGAAGTTAAATAATAAAGTAGAGCTCCATCAAAACTATGGTGGTATAGGGTGGATCCAAGTAGAGTATAATGTGGAGTGATGGATAAAGAATTTGGTTTGTTTTTAGGATAGGTTAGGTGGTAGAACTTGGTTATGAATGTATTTATAAATATTTGAGTACCAGATATAATTAAGACCAACAATATCATAAATCATTTCCATAATTGAAGGTTCATGAGCTGGTGTGACCAAATTTTCAACAAGGAATTGATACTTTCTAGTTGTGTCTATTTGTCAAATTAGAGAGCCAATAGTAGCCATGGCATATGCAGTTCTATTACTAGCCCTTGGTATATGCTCAAATTAGATATTTTAAATTTTCTACTTTAAGGTGTCAACCATAGCTTTATATGGAACCAACTTGTCATCTTTGGTCTAAAAATGGTCTGTGACCTGATTGATGATTAATTAAGAATCACCATAAAATTGGAGATGAGATATGTTCCATTGTATTTCCTATTGAAGTAATATGACATGTGATTCATACTCAACCATGCTATTTGTATAAGTAAAATTGATTTTGAATGACTTACGGATTATTTCCCCCTATGGTGTAATAAATAAGAGGCCTACCCCTGATTCATGTGTAGTAAATGAACCATCAAAATATAGATTCCAGTGTTTCTCTTAAAGAGGTCTATAAATTATGGTCATTATGGATTCATCAAGAAAATTAAATGTGAGTGGATTTGTGTTTGTAAGGGGTGCTTCAACAAGTTGATCTACAAGCATCTATCCTTTGATTGCCTTCTAATTGACATACTCTATGTCAAAATCAATAAGAAGCATGATCCATTTGGCCATTCTACCTTTTAAAGCTATTTTAGATAGTATATACTTGAGTGGATCTACTTTTTAAATGACCATGTTCTTATTGTTCAACATATAATGGAATAGTTTCTGAGTTACGAAGACCATGGCTAGACAAGCTTTTTCAATAGGTGCATAGTTGCCTTCATATGTGACCAAGGTAAGAATTAAGTAGTATACTACATGCTCTTTTACATTATTATCATTTTGAGATAAAATTACCCCAAGGTATTGTTACTAGCTAATAGATACAATAAGAATGGCTTTCCTGGCATAGGAGGTAACAAAACAGGTGGATTAACTAGATAGTCCTTGAGTTGTTGAAAAGCTATTTGGTAGTGATCATCCTAGTAAAATGAAACTCCCTTCTTTAGAAGATGTGTAAAGGGATGACACTTGTATACTAATTGAGAGATGAAACATTATATTGACTAGATCTTGCCCTAAAAACTATAGAGTTGCTTCAAATTAATTGGTGGTGGCATCTCGATTATAGCATGGACTTTATCTGGATCAAATTCAATGCCCCTATGAGACACAATGAAGCCAAGTAACTTTATTTAGGTTACTCAAAACACACATTTATTTATATTGAGTCTGACTTTGTACTCCCATAATCTTTCAAATATCTTACATAACACTATTAGATGGTTGGCCCTAGTCTTGGATTTTCCTAATATGTCATCGACATAGTTTTCAACAATATCATGCATCATATCATGGAATATGATAGTCATGGCCCTTTGATATGTATCTCTAGAATTTTTAAGACTAAATGGCATTACCTAATAACAAAATGTTTCCCATGGAGTGGTGAATGCTATTTTATGTTGGTCTTTTGGTGCTATTATGATTTGGTTGTATCGTGAATAGCCATCCATGAGTGAAAGCATTTCATAACCCACTATGGAGTCCATGATCATGTCAATATTATAAAATGGAAAGTCATCTTAAAGAAAATATTTGTTTATGTCTTGAAAATTAGTAAAAAATCATATTCCTTCAAGTTTTTTGATAATAGGTACAATATTAGATATCCATTCTGAGTAGTCAATGGACCAGATACATCCTACTTCTAAGATTTTTTCCAAATCTTTCTTTACCAAGATAGAAATGTGAGGATGCATCTTATGCAGCTTTTGTTTCACCAATTTGGCATCAGGATTAACCATAAGGTGTTGTAAAACTAAGGTGGGGTCAAAACTTGGCATGCCAGAATAAGCCCATGCAAAGATATCTACAAATTATATCAATAGAGCTGTAAAGACTTCACATTCTTCCTCAGTGAGGGACATACCTAATTTTATTTACTTTAGGTCTGATGAAGTCCTGATGTTTACCTCTATTGTATCCTCAACTAGAAGGGTTGAACCATCTTCTAGGATAGTAGGCAAAGAGTTAAACTATTAGATTATATCAAGGTCCTCTATTAGGGCATGGTCTTCAACATCCCCTAAGCATGATGAATCTAAGTACCCAAATGGTAGAGTTGGCCATGTGACAAAAATAGTTGGAAATTATTGAAACTTTTGATCAAACACTTGTTATTGCTCAAAACTAAACTTGGATCCATAGACAGGTTCATCATTGGTGGTTTCCTAGTCTAAAATTTAAAAAAGAATGAACACCCCCATCTAATGGTGCCTAAAATAGGTTTTCACCACTAGACATGCCTTTATCTTTACTTTTCCCCCGATCAGAAAGCACCTCAAAGAGGTTTTCACTTTGGGACCTCAATTTTTTATTTATTTGTTTTTGGCTAAGGTGATTCACCTGCTCTCCAAAATAGGCTTCAAGATTTAATACAATTGAGAATCTTGATTTATGATCTCCCAATAGAACATTGTCTCTAAGGCCTAAAAATTCACATAATGGCTCATCATTTTGAAACTCATCAATTGGCAAATTGGATCCTTGTTGGTCCCAATCTATTAGTTGGGGATAGTATAATGGTAATGGGTTGTGACGAATGACTAGGGTAAGGGTATAAATGGTTTTTTTATCAAATAGGTTAGTCTCAGCTAGGTCATCAAAGGTGAGGATATGATTAACCTCTGCTTCACTGTAGGTATCATCATCACTAGCCATCAATGATGGAACTTGAATAAGATATGTGGGGTCACCCCCAAGTAGTTTAAATCCAAGTCCATATGGTCTTTTGTATTTAGTCATGGAGATTGGCTCAATGGTTCCTTGTTGATTTAGTCTAAGGCCTCTTCCTTCATAATATTAATGTTCCATGATCCTATTGGGAATAGTATACTTTGTACTTTTATAATAATCAACTTCATTATCATTGTACAACCATGATTCATCCCCTTCAAGAGGGTTTAGTTCTAGGCTAGATGCTAGTACAAACATGACAAGTCCCTTATCTTTATTCTTTTGTTTCTAATGCATGTGTGGGGTATTTTTAGGTCATCTAAAGGTCTTTGGATTTTGAGGAAGATTAGTAATATAGAAGGTATCATGGTCACCTATTCCCCTGGGCCATTGTCTAAAATGGTGAAATGATTGGAAGCTTCAGGAGGTGACATATGCGAAAGAGAATATAAGGTATTAAGATCTATGTAATTATTTTGTGGAGGATCAATAAATATGGCCTTTCCTTTATCCTACTTGAAACTTAGATTCATGCCATATTGGTAATTATAGATTTGAAACTTAGTATCAAGATGTTTGTAGTGTTCATATGGGTTTAAATCTCTTAGAATATTCACTTCCATCCTTGAGTGGGAGAACTTGATACATTGGTGCAGGATTAATGGGACTAAATGAATCTCATGTAACTAAGGCCTACCTAGAAGAATATTATATGAAAAATCAAGATCAAGCACATGACAAAGTGTATCATAGGTTAAAGGCTTGATGATAAATAGTAAGCTAATGGTGCTTTGTGATTCTCTTTCCTAATTATCATAGGCTTTGATAGTTATCATTTATTGTTGGATATCTACCATTATATACCCAAGAAGCTTGATAAGCTTTAAAGACACTATGTTGAGGCTTGATCCATTGTTTATAAGGATGCATTTCACTTTATGCCGCTTTATATAAACTTCTATGTACAATGGATTATTATAGAGTGGGCCAAGGGAAGACATATCATTTTGGTTAAATGTGAGTTGTTGGGTTAGAGCTAGGTGTCCAACCAAAGCTTGAAATTTATCAGGGGATATGTCACTAGAAATAGTGGATTTGGTTAAAAACTCATTTAAAATGTTTTTGTGGATTATTGGCATTTGTAGCAAATTTAAAAGAAATTTGTGTTGGTGTCTTCTGTAATTGTTCCACAATATCAAACTTCTTGTCTTGGTCAATAGTGAATATTTTATTCTGAGGTTGAATGGTTGGTTGGATAACAAGCAAAGTGGTAGATGGTTGTGGGCCTAAGATAGTAATATTTGACCTCTGAGTTATGATTGTATAATTGGGATTAGTTGTTGGACCATGATTGCTAACAAATTCTATAAATGGTGTGGGACTAGAGAGGACAAGTATTAGTTGTTGGTGAACTTGTATGTGGTCATGTGGCAAGGGTGAGTTATTGGTATATTGTCCAAAAATTAGAGTCTTGATTTGTTAGTTTGCCTATGTGCATCCCAGGTCAAATAAGGATTATCCATGTAATTTGGTTGAGTGGTATTATTAAGCAATGGTATATATTGATTAGTGCTCAGTCTAGGATTAATGGATATCCTATTAATGCTGCCCCATGAAATATGACCTACAACCCTATTGTAGTCATGTGAAACTCCATCGTAGGTTTGTTGTTTGGCACCATTATGACCTTGGTTTTGTCTATTGTTATGATGTTGTGGGTTTTGTTGTTGATTCTATTAGTTTAGCCTTTGATTTTGATACAGTTAATTTTATTGTTGCACTATTCGATGTTGTTGTTGTTACTGATTGTTATGTTATTGCTATGTGTTATTTTGGAGAAAGGGGTTTTGATAAATCCCAAGAATTTGATTAGAGGTGGAAGCACCATTGTCTAATGTTATCTCCCCATTATCCAAAATATTCTCAATTAAATGCTTGATTTGTACACATCTTCATAGATTATGCCTATTGACCCGATGATATTCAAAAAATTCATTTTCATGGTACCAATCATGATAAGGAATGCCTTGCAGATAATGCTTTGGTATAGGCCAACTAATTATATTAACAATAGAAAGTTTGTGAAATAAAAACTCAATAAGCTCTCCTAGGTCACTAAAGACATGATGAGTAGGCATAGTTCTCCTTAGAAGAGGGGTTTGCAATGGTAAAGGTTGTATTTATTGCATGTCTTAGTTATTGCATTTATGGCATTGGTGAAGAGGTTGTTAGGTAGGAGTAAGATAAAAAGGTGGTGTAGATGAGGTTTGCACTATTTGGACATGACATGACTTGATTAATCTATTACCCACAACATTCTTATTATGGTTGAATTGCTTTGGTCTATCTTAGTTATTGGCTTGGGTTGGTTATCATACTTGTGCTTGGATTGGATGTTGGTTTTGGACACTTCTCTGATTAGTACCTTGATTCTAATTAGTTGACATAATCTTGATGATCCCTTTATTAATATGGGCTCACTCAATCAACAAGCCTTTGTCGATGATCTCCTTAAAAGTATGTGCATATTGTAGTTATAGATGATTACCTATCTCACCATGGAAATTTTTAGTAAACATAACAACTAATTATTTATCTAGTGAACTATGGGTGAATTAGCTTGCAAGGGATCTCCATCACTATAGATAACTTACAAAACTCTCACCAACCTTTTATTTTGCTTGTGTTAAGTCAACCAATGAAATATCATGTTCAAGATTATAGGAAAAGTGTTACATAAACTTATCAGAAAGATCATCAAAATTTGTTACTCAATTCTTGGGAAACTTTAAAAACCACTCCAAGGATTGTCCAACCAAGCTCCTTGAAAACAACAACAAAAGGTATATATTTCTATATGCCACTAGATGGTATGCGATAAAGAACTCAGTTAAATAGGCCTTAGGGTCACCTTTCCCTTTGTATTTGTCAAATTTTGGTGGTTTGTATCCTAAATGAAATGGTATCTAAAAGTGATTTATGTTGAATGGATAAGAACACACATCATCCAACTTAAAGTTTTTAGTCTATTTCCTAGCTTGAATGGTAGAATTATATCCTTCATCTTTTACAATTCTTGGGATAGGAAATTGGAAGGAACATTAGTTTGAGGGAGAGAATTGGTTTGGGTAGGTGGTTGGGAGGTCGCAAGTGGGACACTTTGACTAGGGTATGATGGAGATATCTATTAGGGTATATTGGTTTGGTTGGGAAATGGACCAAGAATATGCATACATAGATTAGGATTCACTTGAAATTACACATTTGGTTATGCGATATTCTAGTTTAGGTTGGCTATGAAGGTTTGACTTGGAGGATTTTGTGGTTGGGATGGAGGGATATAACTATACTATGCCTAATATGGTTGAAAAGGGACATGTTGTTAACTAATCAAACCTTGCTGTTGAGTGGAAAATTATGGACCAAGACCCTATCTCTGAACTTGTGGCACATTTTAAACTGATTGTTATCTAATAGGTACTTGAGAAACATGGGAGCCTCCTTGTTTTTAAACTCCTTGTTGGGAAGCAAAATCATGTTAAATATTTGGCATCTATCACTGACTAATATTTACACATTGTTGGATAGGCATCATTTGGTTTTGGATTGGTACACTAGTCTATGATTGAAGAGGTACATTTGTCACTACCTAGCAAGGTGGAACATTAGTTTCCCCTTATTGAGGTGACAATAAATTTGACCTCTATTGAATTGGTACACTATATTGTGATTGTTATTGTGGAATACTACTCATCACTTTTTTAGGAGGAGTAGGATTTGGCACATTCTATTGTTAAGGCATATCATTGGTTATTGGTTGATTACCTAATCCTATTAGTTGCATAGTTGATGAAGTAACTAGTTGAGGTTAAGAAGTAAGTGGTAAAGGTTGGGGTATAAAAGCTCTTATTCCTTGGTATGATGATCCACTCATGGTATTAACTACAGGAACATGTTGTTGACTAGTTGTTTGTGTGTTAGTACCACTTGATTTGGATTGGATGTTGTTTGCACATTATCTGCTATATTTTGCTTATTATTTTGCATAGAAGCAAAAGACACTTATTCAATAATTGGCATATGTAACAAGTTGTCTACCAAAGTGTTTTGCATGAATGGGTCTAAACTTTGATTGTCCTGACTAGTTAAATCTATCAAAAATCTTATTGAAGGAACTAAGTCAATAAGAGGTTTTCTCACCATGGTTATCTAATTTAAATTATGTGTTAGATTTAGGTACATTTGATATTCCATCTGCATTTGGTTAAAGTCATCTTCCATGAGGTTTTTTCCTATGTTAGGCATAGGAGGGTCTTAATATGTTGTTTGGACTAGAGCTAAAGGATCGCTAGAAGAAGCCTATTGACATAAATTATGTTGTGGGGCATTCTTACTAGGCTTGGTAAATTCTCATGAGGGAAGTCTGATAGAAACATGGCCCCTACCTCTATGGACCTAACTAAAATCTCATCTTTCTTCTCTAATAAATGATTCTCAAATAAAAATGGATCATACATGGAAGGCATATTAGTAAAGCATGACTATTGAAGAACTAGTTCATTAGTTGTGTGTATAGTAGCTAGGTATTGTGTAGTTTATTCTTTGTCTTGTTCTGAATAAGGTGGTGTATTAACCAAATATTTAGCCAATGGATCTTGGATTTTTGCCCCTAATTGAGTATTATAAGAGGGATATGGATCCATCTCATAAACAATATTATCTGCATAGGGGTTTTACACCATTTCTTCCTATGCAACCACATTACTAATCCTTGGATTGTACATGAGTCCACTATGAGTGTAGGAATACATGTTGGGATCCATAGTAAATGTTTTTGCAATAAAATGTCAAAGAGTTATATAAATATAAAAAGATAATGTCTAAAATCCAATGTTTAAACTTTGTATAGATTCATCAAAAGGATCAAAATGTTTATGCAAAGATTTTTGATAACACAAGCTAATGTTAAGTTTCTAATGTTACACGTCTTACACAAAAAGATTAAGTAAATGAACCAAACATAAAAATGCCGAACTATAAGGTTAAAGTGTTTCAAATTAGTCTAATTAAGGAAATTAAAAATTGCTAGGTCTTTTGGATAAAATGTAGCATCAAAAGCTAAGCTCAAACAAGGCATGTGCTAGGACTCTTGGCCAAATGGTGTCAAAAACTAGACTTTAAAAGATATGAAAGTTTTAGTCTAACAGATTTGAAACACTTATAATAAACACTAGGCATTTGATTCTTGGACATGCACTCAATCAATAAAGTATAAGGTATGAAACAAAGGCACTTTAGAGATAGTTTATTTTCTCACAAATAAAGGTATAAAACTTGGTTCTTTTGATAAATAAGATAGACAAAAAGTGAACAATGTAATTGTGCTAGATAAAGGTTCACAAAGGTATACTTGAATTGGTTTGAAAATGTAGGAACAAATTTGAACTCTATGCAAGGGGGCCTATGAAATAATATCTGAAATGTTTTGGGTAGCATAACAATGCTAGACTACCCAAAAGATGTGACAAAATGATTGTTTCAAAAACTCTCTAAGGAAAAGATAATTTCTCACAAATTTAATAGCATAACACTACCTTTCTTGACTTAAAATGTTATGGTACATAGACTCAAAGTATAAGTGTTTAGCATAAAATGACTTAAGTCTATGAAGTGGTGGTAATGATCATGAGTCTTTAAATGAACTTTAACCCAAATTGGGAATTAAACCTAAGTTCTGTCAAGTTTAGTGCAAATGGTGAACCCACTTAACACATCAACCCTATAAACTTATAAAGGTGCAATTTTGAATTTAGATTATAAATGAAGGACTTAAACAACTTTAGCAAAGGTCTAGACTCAATTGGGCAGCATAACTATGCTAAAGTGGATGATATGACTCCAAGTTTTGATGAAATTTGAACAAGGTAAATTGATGATTTCATGCGAGAAACATAACACCTCTTTGTTCAAAGGAAAATGAGGACCATGTGTTTGGTTTGTGTCATTTATTTATACCAAATTTTGAGTCCAAACAAGACTTTAATCTAGGATAAATCTAACTAACTAATTGCTTTTAAATCCTAAACTGACAAGGTTGCTTGGTATTATTGGAATCCATCAATATACATCATTTGAGAGGATTTTAAGTGTTCATCCAAAAGTAAATACACATTATATAGTAGGGTTTTTACACCCCCCTTCTTTCAAATGATAGTACAGTGACATGGACCTTGAGGCACACCTTGTGTAGACACCTAAATATGGTCATTGATAACTTCCAACTAGGATTTTGATCAATTTCCACTTAAAATGCACAATTTGGCATAAAAACACTAAAACATGCTAAATGATATGAAACTGTAATATTCAAGTGCTAATTTTGGCTAGGGTATCCCTAAATGGGGTAATGCAATTCATGGGATAGTTAACTTTGATCAGATCATTCTGAGTCAACATGCTAATTTTGCACCTGGGTGCTTTGGATTTCTCTTTCCTATCAAATATTTTGCATAAGATGTGTACCTTTGTTATTTGTTTTTGGTAATAGTATAAATAGGAATATAGTTCCAATGCATCTGACATCACCTTCCAATTCTAATCCAGTTGAATTTTGGACCAATAATAAGGCATTCTAATCAATTTAGGTAATTTGTGCACAAAGTGATTAATCATGATTAAGAGATAATTAATCCAAATTAGAGCTTAATTAAGAATTCCATGGAAACTTATTTAATAATTTGTTTTGGAAATGAATATTGAATATCGACATCATCAGGTGACCCCATTTATTAGGAATACATCTCTAGGCCATAAATGCCACAAATATCAGGATTCATGCCCTCCATGCCTCATCAATGCATTTCATGATTCCATACATGCCTCTTAATTACCCCTTCTTCCAATGTCATGATGAGGATAATTACAAACTTAATTCCAAAAATTAAATTAATCCTCAACCACACATCTCAATCTTGAGATGGATGGTTGAGGTTAATTCTGATCAAATCCAAAAATCTATAAATAGGAGGCCTCACAACATCATTTCTAAGATTAATTTGTGCAAATTTATAATGGGAGATTGGTTCCAAAAGCTTCATGTAAATAGTGTTACCATACCAAATTTATTCCAATCCAAGCCAAGACACAAGCCAAAGGTGCCAAGGAGAGATGGAGGTAGCCAAGCTTCCATTGCCAAGGACTTCATGAACACAAAATTGAGCAAGCCATTACTACAAAGGCATTTAGAGCATCCAAGGAAGGTGAAGTAATTCTTGTGTTTTATTCCTTATTTTTTAGTTATATTTGTCACTTGTTTTTGTTAACTAAGCTCTCCCTAGTGTCTAGGCCTAGAGATGTTATGATATTAGTGTGTTTATTTTATTTTGTTTTCATTTTGGAACTAACACCATACTAACCATCCTCTCTTAAGTCAAATTCCTAGATCACATAATGGCACACCCATTATCTACTATCTAAAACTACTTTGCAAGGAAGAATGGCTAAATGGATCTTGCTTCTCAGTGAGTTTGACATAGAGCATGTCAATAAGAATGTAATCAAGGGATAAGTTCTTGTAGATTGACTATTGCAATACCTCTCCTAGACACACAACCACTTTCATTTCAATTTCTTGATGAATCTATCATGACCATCATTGACATACCCCTTAAGGAGTAGCCTTGGAAACTATATTTTGATGTTTGATTCATTGCACATGGATTGGGGGTAGGCCTATTGTTTATTTCACCATAAGGAGATATAATCCCTAAATCATTCATAATCAACTTTCCTTATATGAACAACATGGCCAAGTATGAATCAGCTATTATAGGACCTCAATAAGTAGTGCATTAGAATATATCTTATCTTCAAGTTTATGATGATCTTTAGTTAATCATCAATTAAGTCACAGATCATTCTTAGACTAAAGATGATAAGCTGGTTCCATATAAAGCCATGGTAGATACTCTTAAACAACAAATTGCCAATGTTCAGTTTGAGCACATATCAAGGGATATTAACAAAACTATAGATGCCATGGCTACTATTGGCTCTCTGATTTGACAAATAGATAAAGCTAGAGATTATGATTTCCTTATCAAGAATTTGTCAGCACTAGGTCATAAACCTTTAATCATTACCATGATTTGTGATATTGTTGGTCCTAATTCTATCTGGTACTCAGACCTTTAAAACTACCTTCATGACTAAGTTCTACCACCTAACCTATCTCAAAAATAAACCAAAGCCTTCATTCATCATTCCACTCATTATACTTTACTTAGATCCACCATTTACCATCACAGTTTTGATGGAACTCTACTTCATTTTTTAACTTTGGTAGAGTCTACACTAGTGTTAAGATAAGTTCATGAAGGAGTATGTGGCACTCATTCTAGAGGGCAGTCCTATCCAAAAAGCTTTTATATACTAGTTATTATTGGCCCACAATGGATGTAGATGCCACTACCTATGTAAAAAAGTTTGACAAATGTCAGTGGCATGCTAATTTGATTCATGCCCCAATAAAACCTCTAAAATTGATGTTGACACCATGGCCGTTTTCTACATGGGGACTTGACCTCATTGGGAAAATTAAACCCACTTCATCTAATGGCCATAAATATATCCTTACTTCCATTGAGTATTTCACTAAGTGGGTTGAAGCTATACCCCTCACATGACTAGAAATCAAATTTCCAAATTCATTTTCAACCACCTCATTTCCTGCTACGGTATCCCCTCTGACATTATATCTGATAATGGAGGATCATTCAAGAACAAGGATGTAGAATAACAATGTACTGAATATAACATCACCCAACATTTTTCTACAACATATTACCCTCAAGGTAATGGCCAAGTTGAGGTATCCAACAAAACTATTGTCAAAATTCTCAAAAATATTTTCAATGATGTTGATCATAATTGGCACCTCTAGATATTCCCTACCCTTTGGGCATATCATACCAATCATTGTACCCCTATAGAAGCCACTCTATACTTATTTATGGTACTAAAGCCATCCTTCCCATTGAGGTCAAATTACCTTCACTATGCATCTCTTTCAAGCATGTCTTGGATGATCATGACTATCAAGTATCTCACCTGTAAGAGCTAGATCTATTTGATGAAAAATACACAACTATGCTCAACAATCTTCAAGCATATCAGAACTGACTCAAAGCCCACTATAATCAGCATGTTAAGTATAAAACAATTTAACGTAGTGATCTTGTTATTAAAGAAAACCAAAAGAATACCATGGCTAATAAGAATCATAAAGGGAAATTTGAACCAAATTGGATAGGGCCTTTCATCATCATTGTAGATTATGGATCAGGAGCATATAGGCTTGCCACACCAGATGATGATGAACTTCCAGAGCTGATGAATATTATTCATCTCAAGTGGTACTATGCTTGAATGTTAAGGTGTATTATCTATAAGGCCTATTTTAGTTATGACCTTTATCACTATTATTCTTTATACAAATACCATCCCTATCTATCCTCTTCCCTGCATCCACTTTTTGCTTCCATTTATCAACCTAGTGTCTTCTAAAGCCTAGCCTATTTGACCTTAGTTTTTGTCATTCATTACATAGTTTTAGCATTGAGTTATCTAATTAGTTCATCAATTTTTTCAATTAGTTTAGATAAAGAGCATATTTTGGGATATTACGACAAAAAATTTGGTAGTTGCATACTTTGTTTGTTATTCCTTTCTTACTACCAGTCTTTGTACTAATTATAACTACCTTTGGAAAAATTAGTACCATTGATCTATGCCATCGAGTCTTAGTTATAATTGTTTATGGGAAAATTAGGGGCAACACTAAGCCTTAATGTACCAACTTTCCCCTTCCTATGCCATGCTATGCCTTTTTACCAATTGTGCCTATTTTGTTTAAATTGATTGCTACACTAGTCAAATTCCTCTATTGTAAGGCTAGAACTATAGTGACTTGAGGTCCTATTATAAGACTATTTAGGTAATTCTCAATAATTATTTAGATTATTTCAATCACCCTAATCCACACTCTTACCATTTTATGAGCAACCTAAGCCATGCTCTCACTATTTTGTGAGCATCCTAAGCCACACTCTCACCATTTTGTGAGCAACCTAAGCCACACTCACTATTTTGTGAGCAACTTAAGTTTGAACACTCTTACCATTTTCCAAGCTTGAACCATTTAGTGTCTCATCATTCTCAATTGAGTTGAGACACTCCAAAACATTCTAAAAACATTTGAAAAAAAATGTTAGAAAAGAACAAAAATATTGACCACTTCTTTGGCTTAAGGATTCTAGGAACCCTTACAAAGTTACAAGAAAATCACTTGTCATTTAGTTTCCCCATCCTTTTTGGCCTTTTTCTTTCACACACTTACCATTTTTCAAGACCATTCCTATTCTTTTATCACATCCATTTTTTTTTCCATTAGTTATCATTTTCTTCCCATTCCCTAGGAGAAATACATTTGGCTTGAATTTTTTTATTAGATATTACATCCATGGAACTATGTAGGCAGTGTCCACTTACCTAATGCATATGAAGATAGCTTGGCCACCCACTTCTTTTTCTTATATTCCCCCATTTTGTTCATTTGTTAAGTTGTCACCTATTTTCTAAGGGCAATGTTCATATGGTTTCTATTGCATTGTTTGTTTGTTTATTTCTGCGTATTTTTGTTTGTTTGTTTGTCTATTTGTTTGCTTTAAGCATTGTTTCCTTGATTCAGTTTATGTGTGTTCCTTGGGTGAATCCTTGGCCACACTTACACTTAAATCAATCTATATTCATATGTTTACATTATCATCTTGGTTTATATCACTGGTGCATTATTTTTTATTAAGTATTGGATTTCGGGAGTCAGTCCTTATGTATATTTTGGCCGAGTCCTCATGATGTTATACCATGATGCCTACCAACACATGATAAAACAAACCTAAGATTAAAGAAGTCTATTCAACAATGGTCGCATCTCTTCAACATAATCATCTTGATTCACTCTTAATCATATCCCAAATAGAGTAATTAAACATGAAATAATTCCAACCTTTATTAGTTTATACAAGCATCTCCCTACTAGTAGGTTGTTCCAATTTATCATTACCCTCTATGTTAAGTTATCATCATCCTTAGCCAAGTTTATCATTTTTGCCATAATTAGGGTCCAATGATTATAACCACCAATAGGAAATCATTTCACATCATCCCACCTATATTTCTCAATGATTATAACCACCTTTGGGCAAATCATTATGTTGTCACCACTTTACTTTTTTTGCCTATATAGGGGCATGTTGTTATCTTATTTGTCTATCCTAACTGGGTTAGTTCCATATTCTCAATGATTATAACCACCTTTGGGCAAACCATTGTGCATCATCTTGCTTACATTTTCAATGATTTTAACTACTTTTTCAGTATCATTGTGTTTTCACCCCATCATCTTTATTTTCTTGGGTCCCCTCATTTTGCTTCTTTCTTTCCAAGGGACCGTTTGTCGACATGCTTGTGTCAACCATTCCCTCGAGGGGGCATCATATAGTTATTTAATAATAATTGTAGTTTTAGGTATACATGACATTTTTATTCTTTGAGAAGATGTTACTATGCTTATAGCTTGCAACACCTTCCCAAACAAGAGAAAATTATAGACACCTAAATTTGGCCACCGATAACCTCCAACCAACCTTTTGATCAGTTTCAACTTAAAATGCATAATTTGGCATAAAAACACTAAAATGTGCTAAATGATGTGAAATTAACATATTCAAGTGTCAATTTTGGCTAGGGTATCCTTAAATAGGGCAATGAAATTTATGGGCCAACTAACTTTGATTAGATCATTCTGAGTCAAAATGTTAATTTTGCACCTGGGTGCTTTGGATTGCTCTTTTCTATCAAATCTTCTACACAAGATGCATGCCTTTGTTATTTATTGTTGGTAATATTTTTAATGGGAATATGATTCCAATGTATCTAACATTGCCTTCTAATTCTAATCCAATCAAATTTTGGACCAATAACAAGGTATTCTAATCAATTTAGGTAATTTGTGCATAAAGTGCTTAATCATGTTTAAGAGCTAATTAATTCAAATTAGAGCCTAATTAAAATTTCATGGAAACTTGTTAAATAATTTATTTTGGAAATGAATATTGAATATATGCATCATCAGGTGACCTCATTTCTTGGGAAGACATCCCTAGGCCATAAATACCACAAATATTAGGATTCATGCCCTCCATGCCTCATCAATGCTTTCCATTATTCCCTTCATGCCTCTTAATTACCCCTTATTCCAATGTCATGATGAGGATAATTACAAACTTAATTCCAAAAATTAAATTAATCATCAACCACACATCTCAATCTTGAGATGGATGGTTGAGGTTGATTCTGATCAAATCCAAAAATCTATAAATAGGAGGCCTCACAACATCATTTCTAAGATTAATTTGTGCAAATTTATAATGGGAGATTGGTTCCAAAAGCTTCATGTAAATAGTGTTACCATACCAAATTTATTCCAATCCAAGCCAAGACACAAGCCAAAGGTGCCAAGGAGAGATGGAGGTAGCCAAGCTTCCATTGCCAAGGACTTCATGAACACAAAACTGAGCAAGCCACTACTACAAAGGAATTTGGAGCATCCAAGGAAGGTGAAGTAATTCTTGTGTTTTATTCCTTAATTTTTAGTTGTGTTTATCACTTTTTTTTATTAACTAAGGAGTCTAATCCTAGAGATGTTATGATATTAGTGTGTTTATTTTATTTTGTTTTCATTTTGGAACTAACACCATACTAACCATCTTCTCTTGAGTCAAATTCCTAGATCACACCTTGCACCAACAATACTTCCACAACAAGTGGGGATTTGTCTAAGATCTATAAGTTTTTGAATGTTATATGGGAATCAATTGCATGATGACTTTCATGTCAAACAATGCAAGAGAAAAACATAGATTTTAGGTCTGTATCACTTGGCTTGTTGCAAAAAGGTCTACTCCTTTTTTTAACCACTACATCTTATTGTTCACTCGGTATAGTGCAATGTCCAAAGTGCCACTACATCACATATGAAACTACAATATGGAGCCAAATAAATTCAATGCTAGGAGATGAAATCCTAGGTCAAATCTTCCCTAAAGAACTCATGGGAGGTAATGATGTCCCCCTCACAAGCCAAGTTTGCATGAGATAAAGAAAGCATAAAATAAAAAGACTTAAGGTCATTTTCAAGGTCACCTAATAATTTTTTAAGTTTTTGGGGAGTGTTTTATATGATGTTATTTCTATGGCTTGGACTAAGAAATTTGCAATAGGAATGGTGATTTTGATTCCAAGGGTTCCCTAAAGGGGACAAATGGAAGAGCATACATGCAACATCCCTCTCTTTTCTAAATAAAATTAGATCAAGCAAATATTAAAGACAAAAATGATAAGTGTGTTCAATTTTAAGCCCAAATGAAGGATTTGGTGGTGTTCATTTCACACCTTGGTCTTAATTTATAACTTTGAAATCTAATTACAAGATTTAAGCAATAACACCCAAAATGATTTCCCTTTAAGCACCAAAATGAAAAGTTTGATTCATTTTAAAACACACTAAAAGAAGTTTAAAAGGATATATTTAAGCATGATTTGATGATTTTCAAGTAAAACCTAATTTTTTTTAGAAAGATGTTTTCCTTAGAAGCACTTTTGAAGATAAAACAACCAACTTAGAAAAATGAGCTCTCAGATTTGTGTAAAAAAAACATAGTGACCATCATCAGTTATACTAATCGGTGACTTTTATGCAGACTGATGATGGTTTTACTAATTGAGGATGGTTATATAGATTGATGTTAGTTTTAATAATTCTAAATTATAATGGTTATACAGACTGACAATGATTTACTCAATCAATGACGGTTACTGTGTAAACCCATGACAAAGAAAAATGGCAAAACAAAGTTAGAAAATCAAATTGTGAAAGTTTTAATGATCCAAATAAATATTTTAAAGTTATATAATGATCTAATTAATGTGTGGGATGTGTTTGGTCCCACTGGGCATGCCATTATGTGAGCTATGAATTTGACTCAAGAGAGGATGGTTAGTATTGTGTTAGTTTCAAAATGAAAACAAAATGAAAAAAACACACTAACTAGCAAAACATTTCTGGGCCTAGACACTAGGGAGAGCTTAGCTAACAAAAGTGAATAAAAAACACAACTAAAATTCAAAATAAACCTTCTTTTACCTTCCTTGGATGCTCCAAAATACTTGTTGTAATGGCTTGCTTGGCTTGTGCTCATGAAGTCTTCATCAAAGGAGGCTTGGCTATCTCCTCTTCTCCTTGGCACCTTGTGGATTTGTCTTGGATTATCTTGGAATAAATTTGGCATGGTAACACTAATTGTAATAGATTTTGGAATCATTTTTTCATTATAACTTTGCATTATCAAGACTTAAAATTCAATAGGCAAGGCCTCCTATTTATAGATTTTTGATATTGCTCAGAATCAACCTGAACCATCCATCTTGAGATGAAGATGTGTGGTTGAGGATTAATTAAAATTTTCAGAATTAAATCTATAATTATACTCATCATGAAATTGGAAAAATGGGCATTAAAGAGGCATGGAGGGTCATTATGAGGCATGGGAGACCCATAATCTTAATATTTGTGGCATGTATGGCCTAGGGATATCTTTCCAAGAAATGAGGTTACCTAATGATGTAGATATTCAATATTAATTTCTAAAAACAAGTATTCAAAAATTTTCCATGAAATTATTAATTAGGCTCTAATTTAGTTTAATTAGCTCTTAAGCATGATTAAGCACTTTGTGCACAAATTACTCAAATTGATTAGAATGCCTTATTATTAGTCCAAAATTTGACTAGATTGGAATTAGAAGTCAATGTTAGATGTGTTGGAACCATTATCCCATTTAGGATGTTTCCAACACAAAATAACAAAGACATGCATCTCATACAAGAAATTTGATAGAAAAGAACAATCTAGAGCACCCGGGTGCAAAATTAGCATTTTGAATCAAAATGATTTGATCAAAGTTAGCTAACCCATAAATTACATTTCCCCATTTTATGATACTCTAGCCAAAAGTGGCACTTGAATATGTTATATTGAAATCTTTTAATGTGTTTTAGTATTTTTAGGCCAAATTGTGCATTTTGGGTAGAAATTGGTCAAAATCCTGATTGGAGGTTATTAGTGGCCAGATTTAGGTGTCTACATAATTTTCATCTCTTAAAAATATAAAATTATAACTTTCATCTCTTTTTTTAATTATATCAAATCATTAATAAAAACATTTTATTAATAAATTAGGAAAGTTGAAAAGCTAGTCTAGTTTATTTGTGAACAAGAGAAATTCATAGAAAGTGTTTTGTTGTTATTTTAGATAAAATTTATTATTAAATTATTTGTAAAAAATTTAAACTATTATTATAATAAATATGTATAAATTATAATCTATTTCAATGATTTTTCATAAAGTTTTATGGCTTTAATTTCCACGTGTGTTTTTCAGCCCATGTACTCTAGATAACTAGGGATGTGATGATATACCATATATATCTATTTTTTTGATAAAATTTTGTGGAATATGCTTATATGTGTGATAAAAAAATGTATTTAATTTTTTTTAAGAACATGCAAATTTTGAACTAAAAATTATTTAATAGGTGATGAACCATTTTTTTGTTTACACAACATATGGATTTCAATTTGTAGCAAGGAATGAAAAGGGAGATAGGATCAATGTGAGATGATAACATATGAAAAAAATGAATCAATTTTTTTAATGAAAAAATAATATGACCTAATCCCTATGATCAAAGGGATAAAATGTATTTATTTCCAAACTTATAAAATACTAGCTTTATTAGTTTCATCTAGAGATAACTAGTCCTGATAGGATTGGTGAATGGGATAAAGTTACCATTTTTGACATAGTCATATAGATGATATTTTTGAAGATATTTTTACTTGGAAAATTTTTGATTTAATATTTATTTTTAATTTATATTTTACTTCTCTTTGTGATCCCCTACACTTAGTATCATGTGACTAAGAATATACAAGGGCTCATCACCAAAGACTAGATGTAGGTGAGTAACGACATCTCTCCCAAATGTTAACCTCACACAACTAATAAGATGTGAGGGATCAACACATAATGTTATAAATGGGTGAGAGATTTTGAATTTGACCTTTTTATAAGCTTTTGATTTTCATAAGAATGTTTACTTTTCTTATTTTCAAGGCCTTTACCCCAAATCTTGGCCCCATATAACTAGTAATATGAAAGGGCTCATCACTGAGGACAAATATAGGAAAGTTACCTATTTTTTAGCATGTTATTTTTTTATTTATAAGTTCCCATAAGAGGAGATTATGCCATGGACAATCTAATAGACAAGACTATAGGTTAGCATTTTCTAAGTTGTGCAAGAAAATGTATGGAAAAGAGGTGTACTCTGATCATAATAACCAAGGCAACAACCAATGTAATTATAATTTTGAGAATGTTTTCTATGGGATAATAGGGTAATGTGAGAATGGAATGATGTGATATGCTACACTAAATAACCAACAAGTACAACATATGTTATACTAAATAAAATGCAAACAATGGAATGTGTAATGTAATGAGGGTAATGCGACATGAAATACCTAGATATATAAACATTTTAGGTGAAACAATTTCATAGATTCATTGAACTCATTTCCATCTAGAGTGTATAACCAATAGGATCCATTATTAAAACCTTTGATCATTAGGTAAGGGCCTAACTAGTTGGATCTAAACTTTTGACCTTCTCCTTCCTTTTTTCAATTTTAGTATCGAGTCTAAGGTCAATGTCTCTTAGATAAACTAGGTGATTATGAGTATAATTATAAAACTCGTAATACTATTAGTGAAGCATGATTAAATTTGGTTGCATGACCATGGTATTTGGTTATAATAATATAGGCACTTTCAAGAACTCAAGCACCCACTCTTCATGAGTCCCTTTTGGTGTGGGAAGTATTCTAAGATAGTCTTGTATTCTACATGATTGATAAGACATAGTCAATTTCATATCTTTTATGTTTTGGGTGAAGAACATATGTGATGTCTTATTGAGAACTGTTCTAGGGTTGATTACTTCTATAGGGGAAGAGGATGTCTAGATTTAGGAATGTGTGGTTAATCATTGGGATCAATGCTTATTTTGATGGTGCCTATCATTGAGGTACAAATCCTTCCCTCAAACACTAGCATGGATGATAAGACATAGTCAATTTCATATCTTTTATGTTTTGGGTGAAGAGCATATGTGATGGCTTATTGAGAAGTATTCTATGGTTGATTACTTCTACAGGGGAAGAGGATGTCTAGATTTAGGAATGTGTGGTTAATCATAGGGATCAATGCTTATTTTGATGGTGCCTATCATTAAGGTACAAATCCTTCCCTCAAACACTAGCATGGATTGGGGAGGATGAAATGTTTTTTTTATATTCTAAATTCTAAAATATGATCCAAACTACTACTTGCCCCTAAATTATAGGGCATTGGGATATTATGTTTAAGATATGGATCATCAATATCTTTTGGGTATTTATCTTCATGACCCAATATTTCTATCATACTAAATGGTGGTTTTGATTTTAAAGTAAAGAGATTATAACCTAAGAGGTGTGTGAGGACTATAGGTTCTGATCTTATAAGGATCAAAAGGAAACTGGGCTAGTTTGTCTCTTTTAAGGATGCTAATAATATCAATTTTAAACTTGGTTGAGATAGCTGACATTATCATGGGGGTTTATTCACTTATTATTTAAATTGTTTCAACTCCCTTTTCTCTAGATTTGTCACTTGATGGAATATTATGAACTTATATACCCCTCATTAAGATAAATACTTTGGCTGTCAAGGGATTTATCATCAACCAATTTTGGGGGATTCAACACACCAATGGTGTGTAAGTGATAATAAATATGTAGCCTTGGTTGTCTATGCATGGTAATTTTATTGGAATAAAATGACCTAGGGTCTCCTTAAGCAAAAATTAACCAACATCTTTAAAATTTTGTCTAGGTGTGAATATTTATAAATCAATATGATTTATTAGAGCTTGTGATAGAGACATGATACTAGCTAGATGACCCAATCCCAAGGCATTTATTAATTTAAAATGATGGGCTAGAGAGTTCTTAAGTAGGTCTAAGAAAGAGATGTGAGTAAATTCCTTTGTGATATCATGAATTAAATCATATTTACCCATAGGTTTAGGGTTGGTGTTAGTATCTGAGACATTTATTGAGTAAGGGGTTATGGTATGATACTCTCTCGTGTAGGTAATGGTGTTCATGTCTTTCTCAGCTTCAAGTTCCATAAATCCTATCCTGTAGGTTTTCACTTGTGGTCCTAGTTCAAGAGCCACATTAATATTAAATGTGCCTAAGGTAGAGGCATCAATGTCATGAATACCATTTGGTGGGGGTTAGTGAGCTTGATTAACCTATGATTGGTTCAAGATGGTACATTATTAATGCTTTGTATAGGGGTCTTGCTAGTTTCCCAAGTTAAAATTTAGAGGGGTTATGGAACCAGTTGACAGGGCTTAAGGGTTTGCATTAACATTCGCTAGGAACATGTTTTTAAATGTTTGTCATTGGTCTTCAAGGATTTTTTGAATGGATTTATGGTATTACTAGTAGGCTTGAGTATCATGTCCAATGACTCTAAAAAATATGGTAGATAATAGGATTATAGTCTTGAATATTTTTATGTTGTTCATGCTGACTGGACCCTTGCTATTTGTTTTTATAATAGAATTGTTGATTTTAACTAGAGTCAGTGCTTTGGAATTGATTTTTAAATTATTTGTGGTTGCATTTTTACCATTGGGTGTTATGAAAAGAAGGGAGATTGTAGTCAACCACATGGATAGAGGGTGGATGGTTTTGATTCCTTAAATCCATGTGGTTGTTTTTGACATTATTATTATTCATACTCTGAGGTGGATTATTTTTAATTGAAATGACCCTATTATTTTGATCTATGGCATTACAACCCCCATTAAAAATATTAGGACTTTGATTATTATAGTTGTTTTTTGTTAGAGTTTTGATAGCTTCAATTATTTTGGTTTGAGATGAATATTTTTCCATTAGTACCATAGGTTTTTCATCCACTATTAATGGCTACTTGATCAATTATAAGAGAACTTTTGAGTGCTTCTTCACATGAATAATAGGGGAATTTTAACACAACTTCTCTTATTTATTTATTAATGGAGTGTAAGAAGAGATCACATAGTTACTTTTGGTTCACATGTGGCACACTGGAAGATGAATACAAGACTTGTATCCATATCATAATGAAATGGGAAGTTGATTCATCATGGTCTTACTTAATGTGAAATAATTATCATATTACAGTCTTTAGGATTTTGTTCATATCGAAGACTTTAACAAACTCCCCCATGAGTTGGTGAAAATAATGTATAAACCCCTCAAGGAGGAGATAATATCAATAAAGGGATTTTCCTTTAAGGGTATTTAAGAAATTTTAACAACTACCTCATCCCAAGGTAATATTTCCTAAAAATCAGTCTCATGTTTCTTGATATACACATTAGGATCTCTTCCCTTGAATTTGGGGAGGTTAGGTAAGTGACATGGTAGAATAACTCCTCATTAAATATTATCAAGGGGTTATTTCAAGTAATCAGCATATGTACCCATGTAATTTAATTATATTAAAGGTGCAGTGGAATAAGATTGAATGGGTGGGTTTGAATATGAGTTATTTGTGTAACTTCTAGGAGGAATAGAGGGTGTTTGGTAGGGTGGTATAGAATAGGCCAAGAAATAGTTAACCAATTGAGTGGATTTATACAATATATGATATTAAGTAGGAAGAGTATTAGATAAAATAGGGACATGATTTTATTAGGGATGAGTATACATAGGTGGCACATAACTTAAAGGTGTATAAGACAATAGATGGTTGGTTTGTGAAGGGAGATAAAATATGGGCAACACATAAATCAGAGGGATATGGGGTGGTATATTGTTGGCCACTATATTTTTGGTAATAATTTAGGTGTAAACACTCCTTGTAGTATTTTGAAGATGTATTTGGTAGGAAGGAGTAATGTTAGAAGTAGGTGGATTTGAGATGCCATAAGTAAGGATGTCCCATAGATATTGGTTTTTGAGGCATAATTGACTAGAGGTGGATTATATGGATATAATGTCAATTGGAATTTTTATATTGGGATAAGAATAAGAGAGGAATGAACTTAATTAGAGGTATTATTGGTCATCCCTTGATTTAGAGAGGCTTTATTACTTTATAAATCTTGAATGCAACCCAATAAGGTTGAGATGAGCTCATTCTAGGAAGAGGGAATGGTAGTTCTAGTGACTTATTTAGTAACAATCACAATATGTATGATTTGATGACCACCAATATATTTATTAGGGTCAGAGGCCTCTGAAGGAGATGTTGGGTATTTCCCCTATGAATTGGAAATGTTTTGGCCAATGGGATGAGGATGCAAAGGTGTGTGTATTATACTTAGCCTATCTTCCAAATTTTGGATTCTATCAATGTATTAATCATTTTTGGATATACTTTAGGCATTTAGTCTTTGTAAGCTAATTTATTGTTGGGTTGCAACATGAATTTTGGTTTTATGCCACCAATGAAGGACATATTTTTAGTCAGGGTGATTACTAAATGTTTATAATAGATCCTATAGATCATGGATCACTACTCCTAATCTATTTTATGAATTGAAATGATGATTTTAATATTGGGCTTCCATGTTTTATGGAGGAGTGTTGTTATTATAACTATGAATGGAGGATTTGCCATAATGGTGAAGACTCCTCTTATAGGTTTCAAATTTTATGATTCTCTCACATATTTCCAAATTAGACGTATTGAGGGAGTATATATTACTCTCATAATATGAATGAAAAGGAAAAGTGGACATAAGAGAGAAAATATGGATACATAAAAGGATATGCCTTTCATGTTGGGTTAAAAATTTTGTATTTACACAAATAACACACACTAAATTATGCACTCAAGTTCTCAAGGTCTAGTTGAGATAACTAATGTAATGGAAGATGATGGGTATCATAAATGAAATATAATGAGGCTAGACCTGATGAAAAAGGAAATTGGATAGGGAAGTCTTGGATGTAAAGGTCATTTACCTCATAGGGATGAATATGGAGGGGTCCTAATAAAGGGGATACATGCCTCAACTATTTTTCTAAGGCTTAAAGATGGATAAGGATGAGATTAAAATTATGTGTTGATAAAAAAACCTAAATCTTGATATTATAATTGATGTTACTCTAAAGTACACTTTCTAGAAAAGGAGCAAGCACTTTAGGAAATAAACTAGCACTAGGAGGATAAAGAGGCATATTGAGTATCATCTAATGGTAGATAGATATTGGTTGGTAATGAATAAGTGTATTTATTTTTTACAATGTGTCTTAGGGTAAGTTATTTATTTTTGGAAATGTGTGATCAAGGCTTTTACTTGTACTCATCTTGGCAAGGTTTTGATTGTTGATTGTTTTTGTACTTGTGCATGTTTTGACAAGAAATAAATTGAAACTAAAATAATGTTTTAAATGAAGGAAGATAAATAAAATGACTAAAAACTAATAAAAATATAGAGAGAGGTAATTATTTTTATCCTTTTCTTGAGCTTTTGGATGCATATAATACTAGAAATGAAATCTAGCCTAGAAAATGCAAGTGTTGATTTCTAACTTTTCTAGATGAAAACTAAATGAAATTTTTATTTTTAATTTTTAGATTGTAGATGCATGGATGTATTGTGAATTTTAAGTTTTTATAACATAAAATTAAATGAAAAATCAAATCTAGATCCTAATCAATAATACTACAAAGTTTCTAGAAGTTCTCTTTGTAAATACAAGGTATACTCTGTTTTGGTTTATCTAGGTGGATGCACATTAGGTTTTAATGATTTGTTATGAATAAAATAAATATTGGAATTATTATTTTCTGAATTAGTAAGCTAAAAACATAATTTTTTTAATTTACTAAAACAAAGAGAATCAAGAGCAAAATAATACCTATCGATCACCTACTTTCCAGTGTGCTTATATCTAAGTGAATAAGAGCTTGTTTTGAAACTAAAAATTGATTGTGATTATATATGAAAGTTTTTTATTTATTTTATAACATTCACCTAGGGTTTATATGTAAATTTTATTTATGAAAGGATCTTTTTAATGGGTGCAAGTAATGAAGAGACTAGCTAATATTTTTGGTACAAATATGGGAGAGAGAGGAATTATTTTTACTATAAAATTTGAATTTTTAAAATTAAATATTTAAATTAATGTAAGAAAAAAAAAATAGTCTACTCTAATCTACTGAGCAAAATAAATAAATCTAATCTAGAAATTCCCAACCTAGTCAAGGTGTAGATCAACTGAAAGTAAGAGTAGTATTTATGATTTGGTCCTCAACATGCTAACTAATTCACTAAAAAATGATTTTAATAACTCTATGAATAGATGGATGATCAATATATAGTGAAAAAAAGGGGAAGATAAGAGAGACATAACTCCAAATAAAAGAGTAGTTGATTATGGCTAGCTAGTGTATCGAATGCAAATATATGGTTCTAAAGACAATGACTTCCCTTACTTGAAATTATGTATTCAAACATGAAAACAAAGACAATAGAGATTAAAAACAATGGTAGTGGTCTATGGATATTTAAAACTTTAAAAATCTAGGCTTCAATGCAAATTTTTAGATATGAAATCAGGTAAAAAATGGCCTTCTTGTAGAAAGAGTTAGGAGTTGGCGTGGGTGAATTCAACTAAATATAACTAGGAGTTAAACTTGGGAGGAACTAAAAATTACTAAAAATATAAGAGGGAATGATTTAGGCCTAATTAGAGATGAATACAAGGTGATAAAATTTAGAAACATGGCACAAAGCATGTAAAATGTGTTAAGGAATGATTCATAGGAGTTATAGATAGAAGGAAGAATAATGGTGATAGCACCACCCCTATTTACAAGAGTGGTTATGAAACCACCAGTTATAGTGATAGAAATACCGTATAGAATAATAAAACCACCCTATAGTAATACATAACTAACTTGTATATGATAGTTTCATCAAGGTAGTTTACAAAACTATTGTGATAGTTCTATCATTTTAGGGGCATTTTTGTAATGGACATAGGTGGTTTAATCACTAAGAATGGTATCCTTGTGGTCATCAGCTCTCTTACTATGTGGCATGGACATCCTCTAATGTGATACCCACTTCTATCATATCCCCATCCACCTCCCATTTGAAGGTGTTAGTCAAACATTCCCATCATCCTAATATAATGACTAACATGTCAGCGCTGAGGGGGATCCTACACATCTCAAATATACCTCCTAGACCTATGGCTACCAATCTATCTCAATCTCCATCTGTCAAACTCTCCAACAAATCTAGTAACCAAAACACATCCACCAACCTCTAGAATCTCATTCATCTATGTAACCAAGAAACAACAAAGGATGTATTAGTTCTTCCATGTCATGTATAATCATTATACATTCTTTACACGTTATTTTTACAATTTTAATTTAAAAACAAGATTAATTTATTTTACCTTATTCATTTTATCTTATTTATAGCTTGGTTGGTCCTTCTTGACCTCCTTTTCTCATTTCGAGCCATTCTATCCCTCTTTCAACTTTTTACATGCTTTTCCATGCTCATTTTGGTTCCCTAATCAAACTAGTTTGACCAAACTTTCCATTTTTTTGTCATAGTTAACTTCAAATTCTAAGTCAGCCTATTTTACCCTCTTTGGTTCTGAGTTTTCATTCTAACCCTTATGGACTAGTTACTTTCTCTATTTTATCTTTTCAGCATGTAGATTACACTAGGTCAACCCATACCTACTAGGCTGACCATATGGTTTTTACCCTATTTCAACCTACTAGGTTGACATGGTCAACCTAGTACATTCTATTTGTTGACCCAATATATTTTACCCAAAATGTGCATTTTTCTCATTTTATTCCTAAATCCTTTTAAACCATTTCCCATCTTCCTATCTACTACCCTTAGAATCTAAGTTTGTTCAATTTTGACATATATAAATTCTTAAGAATTTTTTTTATCACAAATTCACTTAATTCAATATAAATGTCAAAAACTAGTTTGAGATCTATAGTTACATCCTTATAGTGCACCTATTGCCACCTCTAGGTGTCCTCCTCATCTAGCCTATTGTTCCCTTGCCATCCTAGCTTGGTTTGGTCTCAGAGCTCTATTTTCTCTCTTTCAAAATTTAAAATTCAAAATGAATTCTCTTTTTCCCTATTTAAAACCCTCTTTTTAGCAATTCAAATTCTTTCATTTATTTTTAAGTTGATTCTTTGTTTTGCCTTTATCTTTATTTTTGATCATCCATTTTACAAACTATAAAATTCATTAGAATCATGATGACATAGATATTTTTTCCACTATCATATGCCTACATTTCCAAAATTTCAATTTTTGGCTTTTTTTTGTACTAACTTCTATAGGTTTGCCTAGTGTACTCTACATTAGACACCTTCATTTCTTATAGTCTATTTCTTTATCTAGGACACTACGGTAAGTTAATGGTATGTGATTTTCAATCTAGTTCTTTTATTTATCTTATTTACTACTTAATACACCATACTTAGCATCAACATTGTGTGTTATCATGTTTTCTTCCAAAATACCATCTCGTGTTACACTTACATGACACATGATGAGCGTTGGTTGGGGCATATGTATACACATAATATTTTTAAATTTTAATTGATTACTAATACTTCATATCTTGTAGGAACTTGTCAAGGCTCAATATTTCTAAGTGCATGCCTTAAGGGTTACATCAGGAAAGGGGTGGGAAGAACATCAGTGCTTCATAATATTATCATTCATTTTTCCACTTATCATCCACACTATAGCCTCCTAAAACCATTGAACCAAAGCTTATTCTTCTTAGTTATACCTATTCCCATAATTTGTTATGTATTATCCTTCATTTATTACCTTATCACCCTTTTGATCTGTTAGTTGTGCTAGGTCAACCTAGTATAGTTTAGGGACTTTTTCTCTCTTTTGGTTTGTTAGCCTCTTGGTTAAACTAGCAAAGACATAAAGAGTTATCCCTAAAAACATGTTAGGTCAAATGGGTTGGCATAACATAGCCAATGTTCATGAAATTTTTTAGGGGAAGATACTACTATATAGACAAGGTCATTTACCACCATTTATAAAGAGTGAAGAATTAAGTGAAGAAGTGTGAATGAACATCTACCTATTGACCATTATACTTGGGGAAGAAAGCTTTAGGGATTAATACTTTCTTTGGATCTCTGATCTCATCTTGTGGATAAGTCTTTTAAATGCTTGGTTAGGTCCTGTAGCTTAGAGCTTATTTATCTTAGTTATCCTTACATACCATGATAATATCTTGTGAAGCACCTTGGCCAAGGGGGAGATTGAGGCTTGGTGGATTCATCTTCAAAGGTAAGTATTCCTAAATTTATTCCTCCTTTTTAAGAGTAGATAGATAGAGCATTTATATTATTCTCTTCCATGTATTAGTATTCTCTATACATTGACATGACTATGTGTCTTCTATACATGTTTAGTTTAGTTGTTTATTTGTTTTTTTAACCCCCACTTTGTGTCACAAGATTTGGTGCACACTAGATTATATTTACTTTTATTTTTATTAGATTAGTGAAATATTAAATCATAAGACTCTTTTAGGGTTGTTATGCAATTGTGTTAGACTATAGGCTTTGGAACCCTCTCTTGCATAGTGTGTTGTGATAAGTGATACCTTAATTGGGTATAATAGATCCTCACATTGGTAATGCTCTTAGTTAATAATTATATGCACCCAATTGGAAGTGTAAGTGTGTTCTATCCCATCTAATCTAGGATTGATTTATGGACATGATGCATTTCCAATTGCATATATTTTAGTGAACCTGATGTGAATCATAACTTTGTAGGATTTCTTTCACTTATTTCACTTCTATTCATCATTATTTTTATCATATATTTATTGTTTTGGATCAACCTTATTGACCTAGTTTATTTATCTCTATGCATAGGTTTACAAGAATATGTAACTGTCTCAACTAACTTGACCTAGTATAGGTTTCAAAACTTGTAAAATTCTATTTAGACAACTAAATTTCCTAGCTTGACCCAATATAGTTTTTTCTATTTTTAGACTTCTTGTTTAGTTAACTAGGTTTATTAGGTCAACCTAGTATAGTTTCAACACTTTTTAACAAGGTCCTGTATTGCTTGATCAACCAACTTGACCCAATTTACAAGTTTTTGACAGTTTTCTCCAAGGTTTTTGATCAACAATTTCTCCTTTTCATATCTAAACCATTTAGGTCAGTTTTTATTCCTTTATATCTTTATATTTCTATACTTTCCTTTTATAGTTTAAAATCTTCAAAACTACCTTTACACAGTCAATTAGGTCAACCCTATGGACCTAGTTATGTGTTTTATGTGTCCTGAAATACCTATGTTAACCTAACTACCTAGTTCATTTCCAGACTTTGCTTCCATAGTACAAGTTCAACCCTATCAAACTTATTTTATATGATTTTCTTTATAGTTTCTCAACTATACCTTATTTCAAACTTAGAATTAACCATACGTGTTAATCACATCTTTCATTTTAGTTATTTGCATGCTTAGAATAATTCACATAGTCTAATTAGGTGGGTTTTAATTAATCATTTAGTTGTACTATTTCTATTCTTTTGCACACATAAACAAACCACATAAACATCGACAATCATTTAAACATTTAAGTACCCAAGCTAACCTAATTGGATTTCATCACCAAAGGGGAATTTGACTTGATACTTTGGTCAAGTATAAAATGTGGTTAATGCTATATTTTGGCTAAGCACCTTATACCCTTATCATTATGGTGTATGAAGTGAGGGGGTAGGCCCTAATAACAAGCCTATATCATTGTCACTACATTTCATTTCATTTTAAACTTACCTGAAACTATCCTTAGGTTGTTATTGAGTACCTTACTTATGGCCAATCTCCCTTTCACTTAAAATCATTCTTAATAATCTAATCAACATTCTAGGTTGACCAAGTAGTTAGCTTTACTTTCAAGTTGTTTTCTTGCTCTTTGATCAATTATGTGTGTAAGATCTTGCATTATCTAGTGTTAGTGAAATATTTTTATTTGTGTGTATCAATTAGATTAGCCAACATCAATTTGATTGACTATTTGTTTCCCTTTCAGTACTTACTACTTTCTTACATTACATGTAATTATCTTATTTTAGTTCATAGCTTGTTATCAACTTTATTTTCTTCCATATCTATTGTGATAGGTTGACCTTGTTGACCTAGTACTATTTGAAACACATTTACCTTTTTTTTTCTAGTCATTATTCATTGAACTGGGTTGATAATATGGACCTAGTATAGTTTTATAGTCCTTATTTTGCACTAGGCTGACCAAGTCAACCTAGTACCATTTTTAGTCATTTTTTATCCTTTACTTCCTCATCTTGTGTCTTTTTATTTCATCATGGACTTTATATTTGGTGATAATACTAAATTTTAGTCAAAATACATGATAGAATTCACCAATCCTAATAGGGTCTCCCATAGACCAAGTAGGGCTCCTTTTTTAAATGTTAGTAATGTTCTTATTATAACCTACATGATGGACTATGGGACCCCTCCTCATACTTATTTGAAACAAAACCCTCCTCTTCTATTAAAAGATTATCTTGAGTTATATTATACTCCTAAAATTCTTTTCTTTATCATGAAATTTTCTCAACATAGAGGGAAGGATCCTTCCACCATCTATAACCTCATGATTAGTTATCAAGTTGAAGAACTCAACTAAATTTAGGGGTACTAATTTCTTTGATTCTAAACCTCTTATTTCAATATTGACTCATGTTATGACATCTTATTCCTTAACTTCTTCTACCTCCATGCCTAGTATCTCAACTAACATGGTAGTTTATACATCTAGTGGGCCTCTCATAAGATCCACTATCCTTAATCCTTCCACTAGTTTATAATTTTCTACCCAAGGCACTCATGATTCTAGTGCTTCTTCTCAACCATTTACTAGTCCATATTTTTCTTCAAAAGCAAATTTTGCCACTAGTGCCTTAAATTCTCATAGCTCTTCTCAAGTTCATATTAACTATAATAGTGGTACCTAAGCCACTAATACCAACACAAACACAAATACTACTTCTAATAACACTAATAAAAATCATCAACTATTGTTGTAAAATCTTAATCAAATTAACACATTCCAAGATCATAATATGAATCAAATGATGCGAATGCAAAACCACATTCTTAATCTTCAATCCAATCCTCAACCAATGGCTTGGGGCACACATAACCAAAGTGTCCCTCCTCCTCATCTTTGATATTCTCAAGTTAATCTCATTCCTCAACCTCTATTAGTCAATAAAGTCATCAAACACTTACAAAATGAACCTCTTATCAACCAAATTTCTAACATTGATATTGGAGGTATAATACCTATAATTTCTTACAATGGATCAACCAATCATACTCTTCACCTCAAGACATTTAGAAATATTTACAAGTATTGGGTCAAGTTAAATACCTTTACTACTACCAAAATATTATACAAAAACCTCATAGGTGATGCCTTCGATTGGTAAAATCAACTTAGAACACACTCTATCACTAGTTTGGAGGACTTAGTAAATTCTTTAGTTCAAGAATTTAAAACTAATGATCTTCCAAAGAACACTTTGGCCCATTTCATCAATTACAAACAAAACAAAAATGAAACTACCCAAGCCTTTGTTAAGTGATGGAAAAGTTTGTCAAATAAATGTGAACATAACATGGTAGATGATAATCTCTTTCATCTCTTTATAAATTCTTTATTTTCTAAATTAAAATATTGAGTCTATACCCTTTCTTCATGTACTTTGGAAGAGGCTATCAATCAGGCCAAAAGATAAGATTTCCTCATGCACCAATTTGATCCACACCAACCTTTTGTGGGCCCTCACCTATTAGTAAAGAAAAAAACTATAATATTACCATTTATGGTGTTACCAATTCATATGACACCATTCCAAATTTTCAAGTTATTGTTCCTACCCCTTATTTGGAACCAAATCCCTCTCAGTAATTCACTAATCCTCATTTCTTAACAAGAAACATTAATGTCTATAAGGTTTTATCCTTAGTCAAATTTCTTAAACATCTACCCAAGCCTTTCCCTCAAGATCTTGTCCTACTTGACCTATGAAATCATAGTATGATCCTAATAATTTTTTTTGGTTTCATATTAGCTGGGGTCACTCTCATGAGACTTATAGACATCTTCCAAATTTAGCCATGGATTTTCTTCTTGGCCCAAATTTTGATCTTGATTCCACTATTTGTAAATGTCAACAAGCTTGTGAAATTGATTTCAAAGACTATAAGTCACATGATAAAACTCAAGCCTTAAATAAAGTAAATGATCATTTATCTATCTATAAAGATCCCTTGCCTAATCATCAACCAATCCAAGAAAGTCAAGACAAGCCCACTTATTCCACCAATAACATAGAAACTCTTGTTGAACAAAATTCCTAAGAGAATGTGGTTAGCATGACCAATATGCAAAGAGTGGTGTCTTTCATTGATTTTCAACCTATCTAAGCTCCTTCCCATAAGACATATCATGTTATCTAAGATTATTCTCTAAATCATTTAAATTAGTTAGGGCAAGATGATCTTATTTATTTTGATGATCTGCTTTATGATTCTCCCTTGGATAACACATCTCATACTATTTGTCTCTCCCACCATCTTCTAATACTAATGATAATCTAATTTATACTAACACTTTTTCTGAGCTTTAAGATCAATCTAAAACAACTACTTCATCACCAAAAAATTTAGAAACTTATTCTCAACCTTCTCATTCTTATCAACATAATTTTCAATGATCTTAGGATACACTTTTTGAATAAATTCTTAATCATTACACACCTATATCTAATAATCTCCTTATGGGTTATGATGAGTGGGATCCCATTGTGGAACTTACTAATCTTACATCCCAAATCCATTTTGTTGAATTCATGAGGACATCTCCACATCATAGAAACCACCTCATGCAACTCTTATGTAAGATAAATATCCCTCACCCTCCTCTAGTAGGATGGGAAGCTACTTTATCTAGATCTAAAGATAGTATATTACAATAATGTGAAGAGATGTCCATTAACATTGATGAATCTCTAGACACTTCTCTTTTTTTATGATTTCCTATTACATCTATGATTCTGGATGAGATTCTTCTTTGCACAAATGATCCTCCATTATTTATTAACATCTAAATAGGTGAGATCTAAGCTAAGTGTGCCTTCATTGACAAGGGTTCTGGCACCTTTGTTGTATCTCTTGATTTAATTAAGACTCTTACATATTCTAAATGTAATCTCAAGTCTACACATATCACATGCCAAGGATACGATAGAAGGCAAATTCCTCCTTTAGGGCATGTGTGGCTTCCCATTACCATTCTACCTATTACCATTAATGTGAAGGTGATGATCTTTAACTTTCCCCTTTCATATAACATCTTGCTTGGTAGGTCATGGACACATCATATGTGAGCTGTTGCATCTTTCACTTACCAAATCATTAAATTTCCTCACAATGGAGCTATTTACAAGATTTAAGGAGACATTAACCCTTAGAATTTTGAACAATTCTAAGACCATGGTGTCTTCTAGATTGCTACTCTTGACCTTTACCTAGTGTTCCATTTTGTGAGTCATAAAATTTCAACTTTCTTATCAACTCAACCAGAGGTTACAATGGGCATCCTGAGCTCATTAGTAACATTCATCCCAACATTTTAGACTTTAATGATGAGGATCCTGATGAGATTAAATCAAAGATCAAAACTTTTAATCTCTCATCTCATCTCATCTCATAACTCCCTACTTCCTTGTAGCCTCATTCTCACAAGCTTCCTTGTGATGACATTATCATAGTCTTAACCAAGACTAGGCACTCTATTCACCAAGCTTCCTTTGATGATAAGGTCATCCTGACCTGTGTCATCAATATTCATACTCCAAGTTATGATGATGGCTATTCTTTAGATGATCCTCTTTTAAGTAGCCTTGTCTAGGCCCATGATGTTGACATTATTTGTTACCACTCTTCTTTACTTGAGTCTTTTCATGCATCTCATTATTCTTTTTCATTTATAGTTCTTTATTCTTACATTTTTCCTCTTTATCATAGGGTAGAGATGACATTGATATTTCTAGTTTCTAAGGAGCCACTTAGGACCATGCTCTTGGATCATGCTATGACTAGACCTTATCGCTTTGCCATAACTAGGGAAGTCCTCCTTAAACCTTTTTAAAAAGTACACCCCTCCTTTAGTAGGACTATCTATAGTTAAGACTATTCCTTTTTACACTCTAGTTGAGCATGTTTCTTATCCTACTATTGTTGAGCCTCTTCCTACTTCTCCTCTCAGTGATCCTCTTATTGAGCCTAGTTCCACTCCTTCCCCATCATCACCCTCCATTGATGATGGTTTACTGTCACTACCTAAGATAGCTCTTTTTCCCACCAAATGGCCTGATGAATCGTCTTTCATTGCTTTCACTCCTATTTCACCTCCTTTCATGAGTGCTCCTAAAACCACTCAAAAACATATATGTTACTTCCACAAGATAGATAATCACTCTTCTACCCATTGTCATAAGTTGTGACAATATCTTGATACCTCACATCCTTCTTCCCCATCATTAGACAAAGCCATACCTCCCTTGAAGGTAATTCCTAAATATTTACCTAAGTATGGTGAGGTATATTGTCTATGCACCTATGTAGCATGCATCACACTAATTATTACCATAGTCTTTAACAACATCTTAAAGATCACCTTGTATCCATCCCTAGACCTTCTACCGTTCCTCCTATAGGTTGTTAGCACAATAATGTTCCTCTTTCTTCACCTATGGCTCCACCTCTAGTGGTTCCATCACCTCTTATGGTCCCTTCACCATTTTTTATGCCTCCACATATGATTCTTTCACCTGTGGAACCTCCCTCACTTGTGGACCCTTATCCACCCATGAGTCCATCTATGGATCCTTCTCCACCTGTGATTCCTTCTCTGCCTATGATTCATTCTCCCATAGATCCTATTTCCATGCATTCTCTTGACTAGTATTTATCTAACTTTACTCTATAGCATGATCCTTTGAGCATTCCTACTTTTTTAGTTGATGAGATCAAAAAAGATGTATTTTCCCAGTATTCATTGAAGATTGATGAGACCTTAGTACTAGTTTGATTATAATTTCATAGAGACTTATTTGATGTATTGGATAATGTGTGTGGATATATTTACTAGTATTTATGAACACATAAATGGTACTTCCTCATTTAAATTTAGACTAGACATGTGATCCAATCTTATTTCTATTTTTATCATATCATTTGACACTATGTCAAATTCTATCTTATCTTATATCATGTTTCTTCTTCTTGTTGTACTATAGTTAGCTTATGTTATTATTTTAAATTTTGCATATACTTTTCTTTTTCTTATCATTGTTATTTTCCCCTTACCATTGATTTCTTTTCCTTTAGAGGTTATTGATTTCTTTTCCTTTCTTATCTTTATTTTTCACATATAGTTGTCATGGTGACTTGGTTATATCTACCCTCTTCCCCTTGATTACTATCTCCTATTACCATGTGATTAGTTCGTAAGAAATATTTCTCATTACTATTTCATTTCATCAATCCTCTTTTGGATTTCCTTTTTTCCTTCTTCCTTTTTTCACAAACTAAGCATATACATGGTTGAAACTTGAGATCACATGCTTAGTTCATTGTCAAGCCTAAGTGTTCTAGTCAGTATTTTGTCTTGGGTCACTGAGCTTCCTTTAGCCTTAGCCTACATTTCGTTCATATGTATCACTATCTCTCTCATTATTGGTCATTCCAAATCTATATGGAGGAGGAATCTTAAAAATACTTCAAAATAAATTTAAAATCCAAATCATTTAAATAAAAAGTAATGATATCAAAAGGCAAAAAGATTGAATATTCTTGAAAGTCTAATCACACTAAAAAATGTGATTCAAAGCACATCTCCTTCTTCTAATCAAATTATAAACTCTATAGTTGGCCTCATGATAGATTTGAGGTCCTTTAGGGTGTGGTATGGTAGTAGATTATAAGAGGAGAATAAAAAAATCTTTTAGTGCTACCTATTTTCTCACATAAGTACCCAATCTTCATAGTAGACTGATAGCTCAATAAGGGGTCCTAAGGAATGGGGAACATGTCATGGGAAGGTATGTATATTTTAATTTTCCTTGTACCAATCTACCATCATGATTTGATCTTATTAGCACACCTATTTTACTATAAAGCTTTGTGTTTATAGCAAGTGGGTTTCCTTTGTACATAGACAACCACTAGTCCCTTAGTGTTTTTTCATGTCCTTAGCATGCCTCTTACCTCCTAAGGTATTCTCATAAGATGCCTAAGTCTTGCCTCATACATTCCCTTTTTCATTCCTTTTCCTTCATATTTACTCTTGGGAAATATTGTTTTACTTAATGATCCCTCCCCATGGGATTTCATTTTTGAGTTGCTTTGTAAGACTATGGATAAAAATTGACATCCGTCATAAATTACCATATTTTCCATCCTATTACCCACATCCTTGATTTACCATTACTTATCCTTCTACTTATCAATCTTGATTTGGTACCCCTTAGGTTTTTATTTTGTGAGTTGTAGTGTAAGACCATGGATAGGACCCAACTCTCCTCACAAAATTTTCCAATAAACAAGTCACCATCCAAATTATGTGTCAAATAAGAGATAAGGTTCAATCGATTATGAGGTTACACATCATTGACATACTTCCCATATTGATATTTAGTATGTTTTATGATTAATTCATATTTCTTTCACGTTTTATTTTCTTATTTTTTGAGTGCATGTAAGATTACAACCATTTCTTGAATTTCTCATACTTCCTAGCTTGAATTAGTATGATAAATTTAAGACCAAATTTTTGATTTTTTTTTCTTTTGTACTTCCCATCATGAAATAGTATAATTGAATGACTTAATTTTGATTTGTTTTTATTACCATTTGTGCCCTTTTATATACTTCTATTTTATTACATTATTTTTCAAACTTCTCAACATGATATTTAGTATGATTTTACTTGTTTTAATTTGGTCCAAAAATATTTTACATTGGTTTAAAAACAAATCCCCTTTTACCATCTTGTTTGCCATTTTATTTGATATTTATAATTAGTCATTTTTGTTATTACACATTTCCCAACTTGAACTAGTGTGTAGTACATTTATTTGATTGATTATATTTTCCAAGTCCTTTTTTGCCTATTTCTTTTAAACCATGCATGTATACTCCATAATTCTAGAAAAGATACCACACCACATATATTTCCTATAGCATATATAACAAAGCTAAATATATGTGCTAGAAAGAAATATATCTAAATAATCCACAACCTTAACCATAATGAACAAACATAATCAACCATAAAGACAACATACATAACCAACACTAAATAAGCCAAAAGTATACATCATATATATACCATGAGTTTGATACAACATATACAACCATATAAAAAGCCTCAGTGCTAGGGTTCGGCTCCATCCTATCTATCTCATGGCCTAGCCATACTACCTATTGAGGTCTCAGACTAACTCTTCTAAATGGTATGCTTTAATGATGCAGTCCAAGATATCAATCCCTCTACCTATCCCTATAGGTGTGTTATTTACACCTATGCCTACACCAACTCAGCTTGGGTTTTTTTATGTGCCTAAGTTAGCTGAATCTGCATCAATTTATATTCCTACATCATTTATGTCACTATCTCTAGATGTAAAACTCTCTCATCTATTAAGGTCTACCAGGCCTATCTCTTACCTACACCCATCTCTATTGGTTGTTATACCCTCTCCCTCTACATGTATATCTACCTCACTAGATAATCTAAACTAGCTCACCTAAGCTGGGGAAAATGGTACACTCAGATCCTCTAGTGTCATGGGTTTGTATGAATATAGAGTCTTATCTAGGATGTCATGGAGTGTTCCCCTCATTAGAGACCTAGATCTCTCCTCCTAATCCTCATGTATACTTGAAAAATCACACCAAATGGATATTATATCACTATCATATCTCATAATATATATCTATATCTCCCTACTACCAACTAAAAACTTAAGAAATAATTCAAAAATATTCATACCTATATGTGTCTTAGATCTTATGATATCATCCTTTACATAATTGCCTAGCATAGTCTCCCCATCTATGTGGCCTCCTAGTACCTCCTTGATTAGTTACCTCCTTAGATCAAACTTGATTTTCATGGATTATGTCTATCTCAACCTCTATCTAAGTGGTCTCTTAAACATCTCCTCTGGTGCATCTATGGGATCATATAAGATGTTTATAGTCTCCACTCTCTCTTATCTTCATCACTACCATGTCCATGAAGGTCACTACTCATCTCATTGTGGAGCTAGTAGTGGTACATCTAGTATCTCTACCTACTCTTCCACTCATCATGCCTAACCAGTCTATGGTCACTTCTAAAATGGCCTTAGTGTTAGTCTCACTATCAGTGGTTCAAGTTTCATATTCCCTCATGGATCCCTCACATGCTGATCCCACTAGTCAGGCATTAATATTAGTGTTCATAGATGAGGTAGGCACATTTGTCCTAACACCCATGCCACTAGATGTGGGTCTTTCCATCATGTATAGTGTCTAATTACCTCTCTCCTCTCTAGTGCTAGTGCAACTATGTGCCCATATGGCTACCACATGATGTTTGCATGTCTCATTGGCTATAACATTAGAACATGGGGCATGACCCATGCTACCTAGTCCTCTTGCCATCTCCATACTTGAGGTAACCCATCATATATCACATGGGAAAACCTAGCTAATTGATACATGGGAAATCTCTCATCTATCCATGATGTTAGTAGTATGATTAGTCCCATAGTCTTCGTCCTTCTAACCAAAATCTTGAGTAGATCATGAATGAGCTAGACCCAAATGATATAACCTAGATCATATAATACTCCCTCCTCCAACATCATCCTACTCAAGGCTATCATGAATAGTGGTACCTTTCCATCTATCTTGTGATAGAGCATCTGATGGGTAACAAGGACTATCACCACCTTTAAGAGGTCTAAAATCTATGATATATACACACATCATCCATACTAACTCTCCATCTTGTCAATATCATCTTTGAGCCTATAACCCATATGGCTAAGCTCTCCTCTCCTCTAAGCTATTTAGTTTCCCTATGGTCATCAATGTTCTTACTATGGGTAGCCCGAAGATGGCATGGACATCTTCTAGTGTGATACCCACATCTATCACATCCCCATCCACCTCCCATCTAAAGGTGTTAGTTAAATGTTCTCATAATCTCAAGAACATGAATAATAAGTTATCACTAAGGGGGATCTTGTTTATCTCAAATATACCTCCTACACTTATGGATACCAATCTAGCTTGATCTCCATCTATCAATCTCTATAAAAAAATTTGGCAACTAGGACACATCACCAACCTCTAAAATCTTGACCATCTCTACAACCAAGAAACAACAAAGGATGTATTCATTCCTCCATGTCATGTATAATCATAATACATTATTTACACATTATTTTTATAATTTAATTAAAAAATAAGCCTAATTCCTTTAACTTATTCATTTTATCTTGTTTTTAGCTTGTTTGATCCCTCTTGCCCTCCTTTGGTCATTCCAAGCCATTCTAGCCCTCTTTTGGCTTTTTCACACTTTTTCATGCTTATTATGGTTCCTTGGTCAAATTAGTTTGACTAAAATTTCCTTATTTTTGTCATAGTTGACTTTAAATTCCAAGTCAACCCCCTTATTTTACCCTCCCTGATTTTGAGTTTTCATTTTGGCACTTACGGACTAGTTACTCATTTCATTTTAGATTTTTAGCCTACAAATTACACTAGGTTGATCCATACCTATTGGGTCAACCATATGGATTTTACCCTATTTCAACCTACTAGGTCAACATGGTTGACCTAGTACATTTTATGTGCTAACCCATTACATTTTACCCAAAATGTGCATTTTTCTCATTTTCTTCCTAAATCCTTCTAACCCATTTCCTATCTTCCTATCTGCTACCCTTAAAATCTAAGTTTGTTCAATTTTGACATATATAAATGCTTAAATTTTTTTAATCACAAATTTGCTTAATTCAATATAAATGTCAAAAATTGGTTTGAGATCTATAGTTGCATACCTGTAGTGCACCTACTACCACTTCTGGGTGTCCTCCTCATATATCTTGTCATTCCCTCACCATCCTATATTGGTTTAGTATCAGAGATCTATTTTCTCTCTTTCAAAATTCAAAATTCAAAATGAATTCTCTTTTTCCTATTTAAAACCACTTTTTAGCAATTCAAATTCTTTCATTTATTATTAGGTAGATTCCTTGTTTTGCCTTTATCTTTGTTTTTGCTCATCTATTTTGAAATTCATAAAATGCATTAGATCATGACGATGTCGAGATTATTTTCCACTAGCATATGCCTATCTTCCAAAAAAAATTATTTTTGGCTTTTTTTTTGCACTAACTTCTACAGGTTTGCCTAGTGTACTCTACATTAGACACCATCATTTCTTACAATATACTTCTTTATCTAAGGTATTAAGGTAATTTAAAGGTATGTGTTTTTCATTAAAATTCTTTCATTTATCTTATTTTTTTCTTACTATTCCATAATTAGCATTAGCATTGTGTGTTATCATGTTTTCTTCTAGAGTACCATCCCATGTTGCACTTACATGACACATGATGAGATTCAGTTGGGGCATATGTATACACATAATATTTTTAAATTTTAATTGATTACTGATACTTTGTATCTTATAATAACCTATCGAGTCTTAATTAATCTGAGTGTATACCTTAAGGGGTACACCAAGAAAGGGGTGGGCAAATCATTGATGCTTCATAAGATTGTCATTCCTTTTTCCACTTGTCATCCACACTCTAGCCTCTTAAAACCATTAAACCTAAGATTATTCTTCTTAATTATACCTATTCTCATCATTTGATATGTTTTATACTTAATTTCTTTCCTTAGCACCCTTTTTACCTATTAGTTATGCTAGGTCAACTAGGTTGACCTAGTACAATTTAGGGATGTTTTCTCTCTTTTGGTTTATTGGCATTTTAGCCAACCTAACATAGACCTAAAGAGTTAACCCTAAAAATGTGCTAGGTTGATCGGGTTGACCTAGAATAGTTGACATTCCCAAAAAATTTTAGGGAAAGATACTACTATATATATAAGTCATTTACCACCATTTAATAAGAATGAAGAATTAAACAAAGAAGTGTGAATGAACATCTACCTATTGGCCATTCTACTTGGGGAATAAAGCTTTAGGGTTCAATACTTTCTTTAGAGATTTCATATCATCTTATAGATAAGTATTTTAGATGATTGGGTAGGTTGTGTAGCCTAGAGATAATTTATCTTAGTTATCCTTACATACCATGATAATCTCTTGCGAACCACCTTGGTCAAGGGGGAGATTGAGGTTTGATGGGTTCATCTTCAAGGGTAAGAATTCCTAACTTTTTTCCTCCTTTGTAAGAGTGGATAGATAGAGCATTTTTATTCTTTTCTTCCATGTATTAGGATTTTGTATACATTGATGTGAGTATATGTCTTTTATACATGTTTAGTTTAGTTATTTATTTGTTTTGTTTCTAACCCTCACTTTATGCCACAAGCTTTGGTGCACACTAGATTAGATTTACTTTTCTTGTTATTAGATTAGTGAAATATTAAATCATAAGACTCTTTTAGGGTTGTTATGTGATTATGTTAGACTATAGTATTTGGAACCCTATCTCGTGTGATGTGTTATGATGAGTTATCAACTAATCAGCTCTAGCATATCTTACAATTGGTCGTGTTCCCGCTTAAAAATTATATTCCCCCAATTGAAGGTGTAGGTGTGTTCTATCCCATCTAATCCATGATTAATTTATGGACATTATACATTTCTAATTACATATAAATCCCACCCTAGTTCTTAAGGTGTCACTTGGTCCTATCATAGTGAAAATTTCATTGATCATGTAAAGAAGGGGGTCCATCATTGGCTAAAGTGTCTTGGTGTTTTGATATTTCAACCATATGGACATTAAATATGCTAGGTAATTTATCTCTTAGTATTTGGTGTCAAGGCTCAAGAAAGTAATGAGAGCTATGTGAGATAAGTGAAAAGGTTTATAAAGATGTAGAGAGTTCAGCCTTGTGTTGTGAATGAAGGATGGAAAAAACCTCTTGGAACTTAATATGATGTCTTTTAATATTTGAGTCAACATAGGTGAGTACCTATGGAAATGTAAAACATTTATTTCTAAGCCTTTTCCTTAGGGTTATAATAATACCAAACATAGGTTGGGATCTCATTTAGGTGTGGGGAGTATACCAAAATAATTAGGGTCTTGTCTTGTTGGAGGAGGTGTAGGGGTGTAGTTATGCAACTTGTAATACTATGGATAGGAAATGGGTGACAATATTTTCCCTCTCATTATGTGTGGGAAATCTTGTAGGAATTTAGTGAGTGATTTTTACCCTTACCATTCTCATAGTATGGTTCTTCTTATTAGGTACCATAGTAACTAGGGTAGGGGAAGTGGTTTTATTTATTGTTGATAGACTCAAAATGTGATGAAAAATGTAATTAGGCATGGGTCAACATAATACAATAAACATTTTTTGAGGGAGTAGTCCTAATGGATTAGGGATTCTAATAAATTGGTATGGTCTCATCATAGTGTGATCAACCAACATACTTTAAAGTGGTTTAGAAGTGATAAGGGTAGAATTTAGACCACAACTTGCCTCTATGTGGTTGAATATTGGTGGCCATGTTGAGTGTTTATAGGATTGTTGTTATGAATCAAGGCTTCCTTGTCCCTAGATACATCCACCATATAAAGGATGGGTAGGCAATCCAACCCCTCATGAGGTTATTAACACTGAGATCCATAGAAGTCCTAGGTTGCCACAACTCATGGGTTGAATGGAATAACTAAGGGATTATATTTCTCTAAGAGATTGATAATTTCTACATTATATAGGGTGGAAACCGTCTCATTATGGACTAGTTCTAAGTCAAGGATATTTTGGGTCATTAATATGTCCTTCTCATCTAATTTACCCTTTATCAAGGTTTGGGTTAATTCTTCCCCTTTATTTATGATGACCACATTAAGATTCAAGGATTTAGTAACATTGACAACTATGGGGGTTTTATAACCCTATTAGTAATTAGGCAATAGCCAATGTGTAACCTAGGATTCTTATGCATGGTAATTTATAACATAACAAAGGGTTTAGGATCCCCTTGAGATAAAAAATCTTACCTAGCTATAATATCTAGATTTGATGGAATAAGGTGTAAGAAATAGCTTTCATCTGATATATCCAAGGGCACCCTAAGATCATATTGTAATTATTATCTTTATTTATAACATAGAATGTGGTTAGGACTATCTTGGGTCTCAAAATGATTAGGAGTAAAATGGTCCTTATGGATGTGGAATTGAGGTTGTCATAACCATGGAGAGTATTACATGTTGTCAAGAAATTAGTTTCCCTATAACCAAGTTTTTGTAAGAAGGAGAAGGGGATAATTTTGACAACCACTTTGTCATTAACCATGGCTCTTTTCATGTAGTAGTTGTAAATCCACACTTTTTAAAATAAGGTTAGATATCCCCTCTTGGTGAAATTAGAGTTAGGTGGGAGGATTTGTAATTTAAATAAGTATCCAAGGTCACATGATTCTTGACCAAGCAATAACATGTCTAAATCAATGTGGTTGATTTGACTTTGTAGATGAGGAGTAACACTAGATAAATATCCTAGTTCTAGGGTGTTGAGCAAGGATGACCGATGAATAGGTGAGTTTTTGAGTAGATATAATAAGGAAATGTGAGAGAATGTTTTCATCAGGTCATAGATCAAGTCATAGTTCCCTATGGGTTTAGGAATAACTTCTATTTCTAAGATGTTTGAGGGATAGAGGGTTGTGGGTTAGTACTCTCTAGTGTGAGTCATGGTGTTTTCCTCTTTTTTGACTTCTAATCACATGACTCCTATCATCTTATTTTTGCCTTGAAATCCCAACTGAGAAGCTACATTAGTGTTAATAACTCTAGAAGTGGAAGTTTCAGCATCATGAGTACCTATCATCATGGGTTAGGTGTGTTGAATGGGGTAGCTTTGCAGGTTACCCTACTATTGGCCTTGAGTAAGCTATGTTCAATGGTTGGGGAAAGGGTTGTGATAAATTTGCAAGTTCTAGTTTTAGGGAGCAATGGGGCTATTTTGAAGGGTTTGGTGTTTTCACTCATGCTTATTAGAAACATATCTATGAATGTTTACCTTTGATCCTCTGGGATTCTTTCTATGAATTTGTTATATTCTTATAGTTATGCATATCATGACCTATGAATTTATGGATTAGGCAATATAAATTTGGGTCATAATCCCTATGATGTATTTTTTTCCTTAATGCCAAAACCCTTATTGATTATTTTGATAATATAAAATTTGATTCTAGAATTGGGGGTACCATTAACCCAATTGATATTAGCTTTGGTTATGGTTTTGGTATTGCATATTATAAGGTGGTGGTTGGTTGAAATCAACCACATAAATGGTAAGGGGATTTGATTCTTGGCCTCTATGTTATTATTTTTTTAGTGTTTTTTATAGGTTGATACTGACCATTATTTACATGATTTTGTTTTTTTGTTTGATCAGAGAAGCCATCAATGGTGGTATTCCTATTACAATTTAGGATTTTGGGACCTTGGTTATTTTCATTATTTGGGTTTATATTTTGAGATCCCCCATTGTTTTTTATAGGAGTGATGATGCACCTATTTATTCCATAGGTCTGAAAACCACTATCAATGTCTACTTAGTCAATGTATATTAAACTCTTGAGGGATTATTCATATGATTAGTATGGAAATTTTTGGATGTCTTCCCTTGTTTCCTTATTGAGGGAATGGAGGAAAAGATCACATAATTCCTATTGGTCCATATTTGTTACACTGGTAGAGGATTATAGGACTTAATACCATGTAAATTTGGATAATTACCTTCCTTAGGACCTTACCTATAGGTAAGATCATTGTCTTTGACTACATAATTTCAAGCAAGGGAAGTCATTGTCTTTGCAACCAAATCTTTGTATTTAGTGCACTAACTAGCCATAGTTAGATAATATTTTGTTTAGAATTATGTCTCTCTTATCTTACCCTTTTAATTATTATTATTTTATCATCCTCTCAATCAAATATTTCCTACAATAATTTGAGTGAGATATCACATTAAGGACCACATCGCAAATATTACTCTTACTTTCAGTTGATTTACACCTTGATCAATTTGAGAGTTTTTATCTTATATTTATTTATTTTACTTAGTAGATTAGAGTAGGTTGGTTTCATTTCTTGTGTTTATTTAAATATTTAATTTAAAAAAGTAAAATTTTATAGGAAAAATAATTACTCTCTCTCATCTTTGCATCAAAAATATTAGCTAATTTCTTCATTACTTACAGCCATTCAAAAGATCCCTTCATAGAATAAATTTACATATAAACCCTAGGTGAATGTTATAAAACAAATAAAACACTTTAATATATAATAAAAATCAATATTTAGATTCAAAATAAACTCTTATTCACATAAAAATAAACACACTAGCAAGTAGAAAACCCTTGTCAAACCTAGGTAATTAATAGGTATTATTTTGCTCTTGATTATCTTTTTTTAGTAAATTAAAAAAAATGTTTTTAGCTTACTAATTTATAAAATCATAATTCAAATATTTATTTTATTCATAAAAAATAATTCAAATCTAGTGTGCATCCACATAAAAATACCAAAACTGAGTTTATCTTGCATTTGCAAAAAGAACTCCTATATATTTTGTAGTATTGTTACTTATAATCTATATTTTATTTTAAATTTAATTGAATGTTATAAAAACCTTAAATTTCATAATATATCCATTAATATACAATCTATAAATATAAATAAAAAACAATTTCATTTAGTTTTCATCTATAAAAGCTAGAAATCAACACTTGCATTTGTTAGGCTAGATTTCATTTTCAGTATTGCATGCATCCAAAACCTCAATTAAAGGATTAAAAAAATCACCTCTCTGTATATTTATTTTCAATATATGTTAGTTATTTTATTTACATACTTTCATTTCAATAATTAATCTAGTTTCAAATTATTTACAAAAACCTTGTCAAAATACACACAGAAGTACAAAAACAATCAACAATCAAAACCTTGCCAAGATGAGTTGAAGTATCAAAATAATTCACAATAAAAACCTTTCCAAGAGAATAAAAAGAAAAATCCTTGATCAAACATTTCAAAACAATAAAAACTTACCCTATAAAACATTTAAAATAATATATACACTTATTTATTACAAACCAATATCTATATACCATTGGATGCCACTCACTGAGCCTTTTTATCCTTATAGTGTTAGTCCATTTCCTAGAGTGCCTATTCCTCTTCTATCAAGTGCACTTTGGAGTAACATCAATTTTAATCTTAAGATTTAGATATTTCACTCCACACATAGTTCAAATCTCATCCTTATCCAACTTGAAGTCTTAGATAAATAGTCTAGGCCTATATCTCTTTTAGTAGGACCATTCCATATTCAACCCCTCTAGGTAAATCACCATCAAATTAGAGCCTTCCATATCCCATTTATTTTTTCACTATACACTTGACTTTACAAGTCTAGCTAAGATATTTAATGTAATGGAAGATGTGTTAGGTTGTGGAGCTAAAAGCTTCACCCGAATGCAAACATGGAGGTTGTTGAGTGTCACAGTCACCAACGTCGGCAGGCCAACCGACGTCGGTCAGGGATCGATAGAAGGCAATCAAGATCGATCAAGAGTTAGCCAATGTCGGTCACCTCTAGATAGATAGGGACTAATGTTGGTAGCCTGTGTGGTTCCATAACTACTTGTTGATGAACAGTTAGTTAACGAATCGGTTGTTTGCATGTTAAAGGCTAATTGTAGTCTTGAGCCACTTGTCTAATTATTGTATGCATGGGATCTATATAATAGACTCATGGGCTGTATTTTAAAGTTTAAAACTAGAAGAGTTCTTCCATTGGTGGAATTACAGGGTGTCTTCTAGGTATGTAAGATCAGGGTTGATCTGCAGGGTGTTGCAAGATCAGGGAGGAGATCTACATGGGTAAGTAAGATCGGTTGATCTACAGGGGTGTGTGTGTGCGAGGTCAAAGGTAGATCTACGGGGTAGCAAGATCAAAGGTGATAGCAACACATCAAGGAGCAAGATCAAGTGAGATCTACTTGGAGTACCAGTTTGTACTCAATTGTACTGGCAGTATTGATACTGATTAGTTGAGGTGAACAACAGCTCTGTGTTAGCTGTTTGTTGTGACCTGTATTGAGAGAAGATAACTCTTGAGGGAAGATTACTGGTATGCCCATGAAGTGGATGAAAGAGTGTGATCTCTTTGTTGTAATTTCCTTCTAGAATGAGTTGAGTACAATTGTGTGTTGCCTCTCATATTCTGTGTTATTTCTGATTTCTAGTTACTTGTTACTTCTAGTTAAATTCTGCATATTTAGTTGCTAGTACATGGTAATCAATTGTGCTTCCAAGTCCTAATAGTTGGTATCAGAGCTAGGTTGTAGGGAGCAAGTTTGTGTTTTGATTACAGGTCACTCTTAGGGGTTTTTGATTGAGTGGGAGTATAGCAATGGTAGAAGAAAGTAAGCTAAGAATGGAGAAATTCAAACACAGGCATAGCACCACAGGGTGTGTGGTGGTTGGTCTTCAGGATTAATCTTGAAGAGGGATACAAGCTAGGATATAGATTAGACAATGTACTGGTATAGGTACAAGTGTAGCTTTTTATCTCCAAGTGGGAGATTGTTAGGTTATGGAGCTAAAAGCTTCACCTGGATGCAAACATGGAGGTTGTTGAGTGTCACAGTCACCGACGTCGGTAGGCCAACTAACATCGGTTAGGGGTCGATAGAAGGCAATCGACATTGGTCAAGAGTCAATCAACTTTGGTCACCTCTAGATAGACAAGGACTGACATTAGTTGCTTGTGCAGTTCCATCACTGCTTGTTGATGAACAGTTAGTTAACGAATCAGTTGTTTGCATGTTAAAGGCTAATTTTAGTCTTGAGCCACTTGTCTAATTATTATATGCATGGGATATATATAATAGACTCATGGGTTGTATTTTAAAGTGTATAACTAGAAGAGTTTTTCCATTGGTGGAATCACAAGGGTTCTTTCAGGTATGTAAGACTAGGGTTGATCTGCAGGGTGTTGCAAGATCAGGGAGGAGATCTACATGGGTAAGTAAGATTGGTTGATCTGTAGGGGTGTGTGTGTGTGAGGTCAAAGGTAGATATGTAAGGTAGCAAGATCAAAGGTGACAAAAACACATCAAGGAGCAAGATCAAGTGAGATCTACTTGGATTATTGATTTGTACTCAGTTGTACTTGCAGTATTGATACTAACTGGTTGAGATGAACAATAGCTCTATGTTAGCCATTTATTGTGACCTGTATTGAGAGAAGATAACTCTTGAGGGAAGATTACTAGTATGCCCACGAATTGGATGAAAGAGTGTGATCTCTTTGTTGTAATTTCCTTTTGGAATGAGTTGAATACAATTGTGTGTTGCCTCTCATATTTTGTGTTATTTTTGATTTTTAGTTATTTGTTACTTCTGGTTAAATTCCACATATTTAGTTGCTAGTACATGGTAATCAATTGTACTTCTGGGTCCTAACAAGATGATGTATATCTAAAATGAAATAAGATGAGGATAGACCCAAAGGTAAAGGAAATGGGGTATGGAAGGCTCAGATTTGACAATCATTAACCTAGTGTGACTAAATATGGAGGTGTCCTACTAAAGGGGTTACAGACCTAGACTATTTATCTAAGGCTTTAATCTAACTAAGATGAGATTATAATAATGTGTGAAGTTAAATAATTAAATCCTAAATTAGAATTAATGTTACTCTAAAGTGAACTATATAGAATAAGAGTAGGCACTCTAAGAAATGGAGTAGCACTATGAGGATAAATAGTCTCAATGAGTATCTCTAATGGTAGATAAATATTGGTTGGTAATAAATAAGTGTATAGCTTTTTTATTATGTTGTAGGGTAAGTGATTTTTTTAAATGTGTGATCAAGGATTTTTTTGTGCACATATTTTCAAGGTTTTGATTATGAATTATTTTGATACTTACACTCATCTATAAAAGGTTTTGATTATTGATTATTTTTGTGCTTGTGTATGTTTCAACAAGTTTTTAGTAAATAAATTGAAACTAAATTAATTGATGAAATGAAAGTATGTAAATAAAATAATAAACAACTACTAAAAATAGAGAGAGAGAGAGAGAGAGAGAGGTGATTATTTTTATCGTTTTCTTGATATTTTGGATGCATCCAATACAAAAAATGAAATCTAGCCTAACAAATGCAAGAGTTGAATTTTAACTTTTATAGATGTTAATTAAATGATTTTTTTTTTCATATTGTATATGAATGGATATATTTTTAAATATAAGGTTTTATAACATTCAAGTAAATTTAAAATCAAATATAGATGCCAAGCAAAAATACTACAAAGTATCTAGGAGTTCTCTTTACAAATGCAAGGTAGACTCAGTTTTGGTATTTCTAGGTGGATGCACACTAGGTTTGAATGATTTTATTTGAATAAAATAAACATTGGAATTTTGATTTTTTGAATTAATAATCTAAAAATAGAATTTTTTAATTCACTAAAACAAAGAGAATCAAGATAAAAATAATACCTATTGATTACCTAGATTTGACAAGGGTTTTCTACTTTCTAGTGTGCTTGTTTGTATGTGAATAAGAGTTTATTTTTAAACTAAAAATTGGATTTGATTATAGATGAAAGTGTTTTATTTTTTTTCTAAAATTCACCTAGGGTTTAGATGCAAATTTTTGCTATAAAAGGATCTTTTGAATGACTACAAAAAATGAAAAGACTAGCTAATATTTTCGGTACAAAGATGGGAGAGAGAGAGGAATTCTTTTTTTTATTAAATTTAACTTTTTTAAAATAAAACATTACAAGAAAGGAAACTAATATACTAAGCAAAATAAATAAATCTAAACTAGAAACTCCCAACCTGATCAAGGTATAGATCAACTGAAAGTAAGAGTAGTATTTGTGATGTGGTCCTCAACATGCTAGATCCTTCACTCGAAAAATTATTTTAGGAACTATCTTATTGGAAGGATGATCAAATAATAGTAAAAAAAGAGGTAAGATAAGAGAGATGAAACTCTAAACAAAAGAGTAGTTGATTGTCGTTGGCTAGTGCACTGAATGTAAAGATTTGATTGTAAAGATAATAAATTTGATTACTTTAAATTATGTATTGAAATTCAAAAACAACAAAGGTATACCTTCAAAATAATGGTATAAATTTATGGTTATAAAAATATTCAAAACTCCAATCTCTAATGCAAATTTTTAGATCTAAAACTAGGTCAAAAATGGCCTTTTTATGGAAAGAATTGGGAGATTGCATGGGGGAGTTCAACTAAGTCCAACAAGGAGTTCAAATTAAGAGGAACTAAAAATATGAGTGAGGTAAGTCTAATTAGAGGTGAACATAAGGTGATAAAATTTAAAAATGTGACAAAAAACATGCAAAATGAATCAATGAATGATTCACGAGAGTTAAAATTAGTAAGACAAAGTAATGGTGATAGAACCACACTATAGGGTGATAAAAACACCCTATAGTAATATAGAACCACCCTATATATGATAATTTTATTAAGGTGGTTTATAAAACTACAATAGTGGTTCCATCATTTTAGGGGTGATTCTATATTGGATTGAAACAATTGTATCACTAATAAGGGTGGTTTGATCCTTAGAAAAATATATATATATATATTTATAAATGGTCGTAGTAAAAAGAAATGGGAGAAAGTAAGGACTAGAATTTTAAAGAGAACACACTTGAGTGTAAATTAAGATATCACTACATAATCATAGGAAATTGTACTAGACATATCACACCATGTAATTTTTAGGTGCATACATATTTACCCCTTATGAGGATACCTTATCATTAATTGATGAGGGTGTGGTCCTAAGTAATGACATGTGTAAGGGAAATACGAAGTTAGAAATAGTTAGCTCACTTACCTTAGTGGCATGGTGAAGTCGACCAAGACTTCACGTAACATGAAGACATAAGATAAGAATCAAGTGAGTTTTAGAAAATAAAAGTAGAAAATGTATTACTTAATTGAAACAAGGAAATTAATACATACCATATTTTTGGGGAAGATCATACTACCTGAACCATCCTCGTGAAGGACTGAATATGGTGCTAAGTCATTGTGTACCTATGAAATACTAAAATGTGTTACAAAAGATAGAAATGTCATTAAAATAGTATATTTGAAACATGAATTATAATATATAGAAATAAGATGATTTATAAACATGAAAAAATGCATCAATGGAAGAATATGCCAAATTTAGAAAACTTTTAAACTAAAATTACTAGTTTGGAAACCTATTTATATACAAAAAAACATGCCAAAAATGATTCATTTGTACCATTTGCCTTGATAGAATTTTGAGTTCAGGATTTCCTATGACAGTTTTGAGTGATAAAATAGTCAAAATAATGAGTATCAACTAAGGATGGTGAACATACCAATGAAAGGTGGAGTAGGGTAGGGTTGGTAGGTTTTTATTGGTTTTGTGTTTTTCCCCCAATTTAGAAGAAATTAGCTCAAACACTTTTATATCCATCAACCTTTTAAATAAATCACAAAATGGGGTTGGTGTCATGATAGGTTAAGAACAAGGGCGTTGGTTGATGTAGGACTACCTATTAGGATAGGTAGGCATAAGATGGTTTTTCCCCTAGATTATCACACATATGCAGAGATTGGTCATCCACAATGGCATATAGATGTACTAGAGTCTCAAATGAATAATTTATAAGAGGTGACTAAAGTTAGAGGAGGTCAAGATTTTATGGGTAACTCACCTTTTATTATAGTTAGATTGGAGATATTTTAGGATTTGGATTTAGACTTTGTAATAGGTGACTCACTTGCCCTTTATGGAGGTGAATTATATTTATACATGATTGTACAAACTCAACACTATTATGATAATAAATATGGAGACATTTTGGTCTATTTCAATGACTTTCCACAAAGTGTTATGCTTTTAATGTCCATGTATGCTTTTCAATCCATGCACTCTAGAATACTAGGCATGTGATATATGCATGTATTGACCTCTTTTTTTATACCCTAGAAAGAACTCTCTAGCTCTATTCACCTCATATACTTCCCTATTATTATTTTAGCCCATTTTGATCCCCTTAATTCTGACCTTCCTATCCATTTTCACTATGTTTCAAAAATAGACCAAAGGTGATGGAACCACCACCCCAAGTGATAGAACTACCCTTTTCTATTACAAAATTTCCCCTATTTTATGAAACTACCACATTGGTTATGTAATTTAAGTGGTGGATTTTATTCTAAAGGATAGTCATGAATTAAATGTGTAGAAATATTGTAATTTTAAGTGGTAGTTTTGTCAAGTTAAGTGGAGATTATGCAACTGTACCCTGCATAGAATGGTGGTTCTATCATATTTAAAATGCCTTCCAAAATTATTTCCTATATCTCTAGTTTTCACATGTTTTTCACAACTAGATTCATATTTCTTATTTTTATCACCTTTTGTTTTTCTCCAAGCATGCCTATCTCATTCCCTCTTCTATTTGTACTCTTCTTCAGTTCCTCTCAAGTTGAACTCATAGTCACACTTATTTGAACTCCTTCATACAAACTCCCATCTCTTTCTACAAGAGGTTCAATTTTGGCCTAATTTTAAATCCAAAAGTTTCCATTATAGTTTTTTTATTGAGAAACTTTTCCTTCCAAATCTTTGATACAATTTCTAAGAGATTTATCCTCGATTGTTTCTTAGTCGACTACACAGTTGCAAGTGAAGAAGTATTCTTGGTGAAAGCGACTAAGACTTTACAAACCAAGACATTATTGAGCCTCAATTTATATACTCTCTATTTATGGATTATATCTCCCCCCTTTTCCATATTTTTTTAGAGTATGTACATCTTCCATCTAGAGAGTTTCCAAAATTTACACAAGAGCATATAGAGTTAGCATACTAAGGATTTTCTTATCAAAACACTACATTCACTTCAATTGATTTATTCCAAAATTAGATTAGAATTATTTTTATTTCTTATATTTATTTTTCTTCATTAGAGTATATTTAGTGTAGCTTGTTTTTATGTTATATTAGCTTTCTTTATTTATAAAAATAATCAATTTTATATTGAAACAAATATGTTCCTTTTCATTTGTCTTTGTTACAAAAACATAGCTAGTTTTTATTTTTACTTGAATTTTAGTAGATTAGTTTCCTTTAAAATTAGTAATGAATTTCACCAATCATCCTATAAAAAATGTTATAAAATCTCCAAGTCATTTCCATTCAAGTGAAATTTTATTTTATTCAATATCTAAACAAGTCTCTTGCATTCCAAAGAATCACCTAGGCGAACACAAAAACTTAAACAATAGTAGGTGCATACACAAGGTAATAATTTTTTTTAATCTTATTTGTATTGATGAGTTAAAATCATTTTAATTTTTATCTCTTAAAAATATAAAATTGGAACTTCCATCTCTTGTTTCAATTCTAGTAAATAATTCATAAAAACATCTTCTTACAAAACTATAGAAGTTGAAAAGCTAGTCTAGTTTATTTGTGAACAAGATAAAATCATATAATGTGTTTCGTTGATGTTATTTTAGATCAGATTTATTATTAAATTATTTGCATACATAATTTAAATTTATAAATCTAGATCATATCATAAAAAATAACCAAAATAAATAAAAATATTTCATCTAGTTTGCATATAGGTATAACTATGAAAACAAAGTGCTCTAACTTCTCACATGAAAGCACACGCTTAATTATGCACTCGACTTTTCAAGTTTTTGCCAACACAGCCAACATAATGGAAGATGATGGGTATCCAAATTAAAATAAGATTATACGTAAGGTCATTATTCATGTCAATATGGTGGCATGAAATTATTAGATCCATCAATGAATCTAGTTTAAATCATAAAATAGGATTGGGGTTTTGGTTTAGTTAAGAAAAGGGGTGTTGGTTGATGCAAGACTACTTATTACGATAGGTAGTCATAAGATGTTTTTTTCATATATTATCACACATCTAAAGATATTAATCATCCATAAGGGCATATAGTTGGACTAGGTTCATGATTGAATACTTTATAAGAGGTGAGGAAAGCAAGAGGAGGTCATTATTTTAAGGGGAACCCACCTTGAATTATAGTTAGATTAGAGATATTCATGTAAATTAGAGTTATTTTTATTCCTTCTATTCTTTTTACTTCATTATAAGAAAATTTAGTGTAGCTTGTTATTTTTTATATTATCTTTCTATATTCATAAAAACAAGTAAATTTGATAGTGAAATAGATATGTTCCTTTTCATTTGTCTTTGCTACAAAAACATAGCTATTTTTGATTTGTGCTTGTATTTTAGTAGATTAGTTTCATTTAAAATTATGAATAAATTTCATCAATCATAATAAAAAGGATATTTTAAAATATTCAATTTATTTCTAGTCAAGACAACTTTTTTTTTAATTCAAAATCTAAACAAGTCTCTTGTATTCTAGATAATCACCTAGATGAATACATAAACATAGAAAATCATAGGTGCATACATATGGGCAGTATATTGTTGATATTATTTGTTTTTAAGAGTTAAAATAATTGTCATTTTAATATCATAAAAATATAAAATTATAAATTTCATGTCTTGTTTCCATTCTATCACATCATTTATAAAACCTTGTTCTTAGAAAAATAGGGAAGTTGAAAAGCTAGTCTAGTTTATTCATGATCAAGAAAAATTCATAGAAAGTGTTTTGTTGCTACTATTTTAAATCAGATTTATTATTAAATTTTTTGAGTACATAGTTTTATTTTTCACATCTAGTTTATCTCATGAAAATAACCAAAACAAATAAAAATATTTCATCTAGTTTGCATACAAGTGGAACTAGGAAAAATCAACATCTTTCATGATAATATAGATTTTTTCCCCTCTTCTTTGCATGAATCTCAAACATTGAAAAGGGATTAAAAAGAGATTTTTTATTTCATTTAATTTTAAATTTTATATTATTTTAATTTAAACACTTTATTTTTAATAATCAAGCATTTATTTCTAAAAAATAAAGAAAAGTCCAAAAATGAACAAAAAAAAGTGTAAAAAGCCTTGCTAACACAATAAAGACATACTAAAAGCCTTGCCAATTTGTTAAAAAAAACCACGTCCCACATAATCCTTGTTCATGTGCACAAGCACCATACATCAAGCCTTACTTCAAGATTCCATTAAGTATACTTTACAATTCATTACATGAACAAGCTCATAGTCTTCTCCCTTGCTTATACCTACTCTTCTTTGGATGACCCTCACTGAGATACCAAGTCTTGTCTGGCATAGTTTATTCCATAGAGTTAGATCATCTAGTCTTACCATAATCACACATTATGACATTAAAATTGAGTTGATATATCAATTTTTTTTATCTACTCTAATTCTCCACCTCGTGGTAGAGTCCTTATCCACTTTAGAAGAGCAAGAATGTATCCCCAACCAATCTATCATTATCCTTACATAGAATAGGATATATTAACACAATTTTATCCATGCCTTGTCTCTTATTTAAACTTATCTATTCTCCTCAAGTCTATCATAATTTTACATCATTCAAATTCAATGTATGATATTGATTGGGCAGAGGCAACCCAATAGAGTATCCATTTCCCATGAGTCATCCAACCATATATCCCTCATTTCTTGAAACCTAGCATCAACCAAGAACACTAGATTCTTATGATATCAAATATCAAGGGACCTTGGAGTTCCATTTTGCATAAATTGATACTTTTAATGAGATCAAGACATTACTGAGGTATTTTGGTTCCATCATGAGAATCCATTGCCACCGTCTATCCCAAATATCATTCTACCAAATAATCAACCAAATCCTTATCCCATATATTACATCATTTGGCTAGGCTAGGCCTTAAATATTCAAGTGAATAGGTTAGCATGTGATAATTTTAATACATATAAGAACCCTCTATCAATGAGCACTACCTACATAGCCAATAATTTAAAGAGGGCCTCAAACTAATGTATTTATCCCCTATATATTGGCTTGTGTGTGAATCATACAACATGTGGAAAGTAAGTACAACATTGACCTAGCTTGTAACTTTGAAAATATATTTCTTGAGATGATCCTTCATTAATTTAGATCTATGTATGTGTTTTACCTATGAATAATATAGAAATAGGAGAAAATAGGGAAGCTTTACTCATTTGAATGCCTTTTGTAAGTTGCCTAGTGAGTAGGTAAGAATTTTATAAGTGAGAATGAATGAGGATTGATCTTATATTTATATCAATCTCTTTAGATAAGTAACTTGAATTAAACCACTTAATATAACCATTAAGATACATTGCATTTGTAAATTGGATGACTTTAGGGTACTAGACACTTACATCATATTAGGACACCTACATCAACTCAGGTGTATGTATAGGACACTAGTGTTTAGAGAACAAGAAAGTAGGTATAGATTTAGAACTTATAGAGGTGGAATATAAGTAGGTTTTAATCATTATGTGTAAGATAAAAGGTCTAGGTTATCAACATAAGACTAGTCAGACCAAGAGATAGGCTAATAGGAATAAGATAGAATATATGTGAGACTTCTAAAAGTGGTAAAGGTCTCAAACTAATATGAATAACCAAGATATTAGTTTCCCAAGTCTATAATAATGAGGTTTTATATAATCCATAAATATCATATACATTTTTTAACATAAGAATCCAATAGAGGGGAGGTTAGTATAGTGTTAGTCTAATAAAATTGAATCAAAATAACACACTAAACACTAACACCTCTAGCCTAGACACCAGGGGGAGCATAAGTAACAAGCATACAAATGAAAACATAACTAGAGAATAAAATAAAGCATCTTTTTACCTTCCTTGTATATCCAAAATATATTATTGAAGTGGCTTTCTCAATTTTGTGCATCAATAAGTCTTTCTCAATAAAGATTAATTTATTCCTTATCACCTTGGTTTGGTTGGTTGGCTTATGAATTTGGCATGGTAACACTACTTGAAAGGTTTCTTGCACTTATTTTAGCATAATAAATTTACACCAAAAGATCTTCTTGGAGGTATTTTGGCATAATAACTTTTTGCAAAAAAATGTGTTCATCAATAGGTATGGCCTTATATCTATAGCATCAAAAGTTAACTCTCACCCAAGGTGAGTTAAGGTTGAGTTTAAACATGGAATGAGTTCAAACTAACTGTAGGTGAATTTAGGTTAACTCCATTTGAGTTAAAATTTATCATGTAATTATGATTTTCAATTACTAGGCATGGCTCTCAAATTAGATATTTTAAGATAATTTGGGAGAGCTTGACAACTCATAAAGGAAATGATGAAAAGGATTGATATTTTGAATTTTAGAATTTCCATTTTTAGATATTCATTAATTTTAAATGGATAATTTAGTAAACATTTAATCTAGTGTAATTAGTTGATTCATTTTGATTAGCATTTTATGTCTTTTAAGAATTATTCAAGTGACCTGCTTAATGGGTCCATGGGCTAAACTGATAGTTGTTAGGTCACAAGGTGACTGGGGATGAATATGTGAGAGGTTATTATTACATATGATATAATACTCCAAATAGGGATGCCTTAACATGATTTTGAGATTTAGTAAATGATGTGTGGCCAAAATTAGGATGTTTAGTGATTCTTAGGCTTAATTTTCAATGTTTTGGTAGAAATCAATCTAAAGTCTAATCAAAAGCTAGTTGTGGCCAAAATGAGTCTATATTTTCCCCTATTTAGGAAGGAGTTGAAGTCTATAGGCATATTAATATCTTATTAAATAATGAAAAGGTCTTGTATGCCTAATACCCCAATAAGTGATGAATGAGCTCTAGATGCCCACTTGAGGGAGTGATTGGAAAAGATGTTCGATGATCAGACCCTCAAAAGAAGGAAAAAAGAGGAACAAAAGGTTTAATTGGGGGTGGAAAATATTTATTTGTCTAAAGGTTGTTATAATTAGTGTCATAGTGAGATGCCCCAGTTAGGCAACTGAAAAGGATGATTTTACTAAAGGTGGTTATAATCATCATCATAAAAAAGTAAAAAGATAATGATCTACCCAAAGGTGGTTATAATCATTACAAAAATGAAAATATTCCCCATTTGGGTGAATATAGATAATCATTTTCCCAAAGGTAGTTATAATCATTAACACAATGAAAACATGCCCTAGTTGGGTGGATAGAGATAATGATTTACCCAAAGGTAGTTATAACATTAGAAAAATGAAAATATGACCCTATAAGGTAGGAGAATGATAATGATTTGCCCAAATCCAGTTATAATCATTAGCATTTAGTTAGGTTAAAACATAATGATTTTCCCAAAGACAGTTATAATCATTGACACTACAGTTTAGAACAATATGGAAAATTGGAAAAGGGGGATCAAAAGTTGAATTTATACCCATGGAGTAAGAGTAAGCTAGTACATAGGATTAAAATTATTTCATGATTTAATTACTCTATATTGGGGTAATGATGAATATAGATCGGTATTTGGTTAGGTGACCAAGGAGAAGTATGGTGGCATCATTGCTTGTAAGATTTATTGACTGATTTTTGTCATAACATGTAATGGTATGTGTAGACATATAAAATTAGCCACCAATTTCTCCATACCCAAATTTAGATCAATTCTTACCAACCATTGAACATCTATCCTAAGAATTTATAAACATCTTGAATTTGGCTTCATCACATGCAATTAAATCACTTTCTCCCAAAAATAAATTAAATAGAGCAAATGCCCAAATCAATTAAATCAAAACTTGTAAAATATTCAAAAGCATAAAATAGATTAATTAACATGTGAATCCTAATCATATCCTAATTTAATTAATATTTTATTAATTAAATGAATTATCAAAAAGGAAAATTAAAAATCAAAGAATATCCTAGGAAGTAATCATTACCTTTTGTGAGTTGTCCAAAATCCAAAATATCTCAAAGCACACCTACTCCATGCTAATCATGAGGTTTTGACACATTTTATCTCTAATGGGATTAATTAAGAAAAATTAGATTAGGTCATTCTAAGTTTATTTCAAAACCTATAAATGCAAGCATTTGCCTCTCTATTTGGAGAGCTTGTATAGAGTAATGTTATAATGTAGGATTTAGGGCATGAAGCAAATATATAGTGTTATAATGACAAAATTGAGCCAATCCAAGCCATTTTAAGCCATATAAAAGCTAAAGCCAAGCCAAACATAGTACCAAAAGGAGATGGAGATAGCCAAGCCCAATTGATGAAGACTTTTTGAGCACAATATGAGCAAGCCAAACTAAGAGACCTCTTGGAGCATTACAAGAATTGGTAAGGAATTATGTGAGTTATTTCCATTTTTAGTTGAGCTTTGTTTATTTCTGTTTCTTCACCATGCTCCTCCCTTTGATCTAGGCAATATAGTGTTATGCATGTTAGTGTGTTTGTTTTCATTTTGATTGATTTTCATTATGAAGCTCACATATGATCTAACCACCCTTCTTGGATTCCTTGATCACAAATGGTACACTTTGTGGGATCATAAGCACCCCACATAGTAAAGAGATCAATATTAAAATCAAAAACTAAGAATAGATGCTTAAATATCTATAAAATTTAATTTCTAACCTTGTTTTGGCTATATTTTACTTTCTTTATATTTTTGAGATCCACACAGAGACTAATGATGGTTAGGTGTAACTGGTGATGGTTTGGCCTAAATCGGCCATGATTATACTCAACCACCTTTGATTATATGTAAATCATCAATGGATGGATTTTATGGGAAAAAATCATAAATCTTGAATTTTATTTCTTTCTATCAATCCTTTTCATGATTTCTAGGTTTTAAAGGCATTTAAATCAATTGACTAAACTTTGCCTTACACATTTTCTTGATCTTTGTGTTAACCAAGGCATAACTTAATGTGTTTATATTTTGTCATTTTACCTTTGGGACATAGGTGATCGACGATGGTCTTAACTAACTAGTGTCAATTCTTACAACTGATACTAATTCTCTCATAGACTGACTAGTGATAGGTACTATGAACTAGCACCGGTCATCTTTGATCGGCCACAGTCACTGTGTTTTTCAAAAAATGAAACCTGAGATCTAAATTTCAAACATCATTTTCTCATCCAAGAAAGTGCTTCAAAGTAGGGTTTTATTAGCTAATAATTTCAATTCATGGACGTGATTTAGAACACCAATTTGCGTGTTTAGACTAATCAAACATTTGTTTTGGGATTTTAAAAAGAATTAATCAAATCTTGCACATTTCAATTTGGGTCCTAAAATGAATAAGTTGAATCTTACACATTTGGACATTGGTGTTTAAAACAAATCTAGAAGGCTAAGTCTTGAAAACACTTCATTATTGGTGCTTAAAATCAATGCTTAAGTCTTGAACACTTACTTTTTGGTGTTTAAAAATGAACTTATGTTAAATATTGAACATTTATTTTTTGGGCTTAAAATAAACTAGATGGTTTTGATTAAGTGGTTTAATGCAATTTATTTCAAGTTTTTGCACCTAAGCCAAAGGGCCAAGTAAAGAATATCATCACATTTCAATTTGGTGTCTAAAATCAAACTTCATTCATAATTGTATATAATTTTTTTATTGATTATTTATTTTCATAAAAGAATAACATTAGTATGCTCTCTCTCCATCCATTATAGGGAACTCATGGGATCAAAAATAACTTTTCATTGCATTTAGTGCCTAGTCCAAGGTGTAGAAAGAAAGTTTCCTAGATTCTCCCCTAACCCACATGGTATTGGGTGATCCAAAAGCAACCCTAAATTATTTCTACTTAGTATTTATTTTCATGCATTTTAGATTGTGAAGGGGATTTCATTACCTCTTACAAGTTCTCTAGGGAAGCATTGACCTGAGTTTTCATCTCTCAGTAGTGTTTCAACCATGATCTATGGTGGAGTATATAAATATGGGAATGCATACTAATAGAACTAGGAGGTTGAGCAACTAACCTCTCTATCATCAGAAAATGAATATACTCTTGCATGATAAGTTGATTGGTATGAACTCAAGTGATGTGATTCTTCTCTTGCATTAACCACACTTGGGATCAATCTAGATGGTCGTAACTTGTAAGTTTTAGTCAACCCCAATTTACCACACCTTGATAGGATTTATAATGATATACTTAAATTTATATATTTCATTATTTTAGTGTTTGGTGTGTTAGATCTAAATTTTTTTTGTTTAAACCACATCATGAATGAGTATTGTATCCAAAATTAATTCATTATTTGAAGAGGAATTATGCCATCCATTTGAAACCTTGATTTAACTTAGAAATTTTGTGTCAAAAACATTGAGTATGGCAATTGATTGATACGAGTAATGTTATGCTACCCAAATAATTTCAAGTCTTGTGCCTTAGAAGTATTTGAAACATAGTATTTTCACATATTTTAGGAGTGATAACATCATTACGCTACCTAATTTATTTCAAAAAGACTTATCTTGTCTTGTATCCAAATTATCATTATTGAAACCAATAATTTGTGCCTTGTTGGATATTTGTTTAGCATAGTCATATTGTTTAAATTTTCCTAGCTTGTTGGTCATCAAAACCCTAGTTTACCTAAGTTGAGTCTTTGATTAATTTTTAAAAGTTTATATCCAAACATTGATTGATTTCTATTTATCCCTTAACACATAGGGGCTGATACATAGATATTTCTCTTTTTGGGTTGTGTAACTTAAGTTAATTCATTACTAAAGTTAGGAAACTTTATTTTTTATGACTTTGTTTGATAGAATCAATATTTATTCAAAGTACCTTTTATTTATTATTTTATACCAATCGGATCATGTTTATGTCTCGAATCAAGTGCTTAGTCTTTTCCAAATTATTCCAAGTTTGTTAGATTAACCATCATCTCTTTGTTTCAAGTCTAGCTTTTGACACCATGTTTGGCTAGAAGTCCTAATACAACTTGTTTGAGCCTAGCTTTTGAATCTATGTTTGGAAAAAAAAGACCTAGCAACATTTTCCTTTCCTAGTTTAGACCTATTTGAAATATCTTTGGACATTAGAGTTTGGCATCTTGTTTTTAGTTCATTTTTCTTGACCTTGTTTGTGTGAAACATTTAACATTAGACATTTGATGTTATATTATTTTTTACCAAGTAATTGCATAGACCTTTTAGAGATATAGATCCACTTATTTTGACCAACTTGGACCACATTTGAACCTTTTGTCCTTTGGACATATTTTTAGAGTTTGTATAACTCTAGGCCTTTGTGCAGAGCATTATCATTATTGTGGATATGTCTAGCTACACTTATGGTGGATTCATGTACAATCTAAGTTATGATATAATGGACACACAAAATGACTTTGATTTTTATGGCTTCGTTCAAGACCCTTATGAAGACAATATGGTTTGTGAGAAGGATCCATACCCTCTTTATCATAATCAATATGGGGAACAAAGCCAAGATCTAAAAAGTCCAATTAGAGACCCATAGTAGGATAAGGAAAATGTTATTTTGGATGAGGATCCATACCCTCTTTACCATAATCAATCCAAGGAACAAATCTAAGATCACCAGGCATCAAATTAGGTGATACCTTCTTGTGGTATTATACCCACCCTTATGTGACCATCAAATCCCCTACCTATAATGTTAACCCTCCTTTAGAGTGTGTGAACTACCAAGCTCCACAAGATCTAAGGAATACCATTATTATTCTAAGACCTCATCCTTTGGCTTGTGTAAGAAACCAAACTCCAAAATGCCCCAAGATTATCAATTTAGGACCTCATTCTTTATCTTGTGCAAGCAACCAAGCTCCATAATGCCCCAAGATTATCATTTTAGGACCTTCTCCTTTGTCTTATGAAAGAAACCAAACTCTAAGATGCCCTCGCATTATCCTTCTAGGACCTCATCCTTTGGCTCATGATAACAACCAAGCTTCGTAATGTCATATCCATATCATTTGAGGACTCCATCCTTTCACTTGTGTAAGAAATCAAGATCCATAATTCCATACCATTTCTATACAAAGACCTCATACTTTAGCTTCTATGAGAAACCAAACTCCATAATGCCCTCTCATTATCTAACCACTAGTCATTGTTGAACTATTTCTATTTGGTCCCCACTTTACAAAACCCCAACCAATTATCCATCCCTAACAAAACTAATCAATACCTCAACTGAACCAATAAATACTTTAACCAAGCCAATTATTACCTCAACTAAACTAATCAGTACCTCTCTAATTGAGCCAATCATTCAAGGACCAAAATGTATTCAAAACTAGTATTTTTCAACCATTTATAAACCAAGACTAAGACAACCAACTAATCCATGATTTTTCAGTTGAACCAATCATTTATGATAAGTCAACATATGATGAATAACCTTTTATTCCTAGGCCTATTTATCAATAGCCTCCCCTTGACAAGCTAGTCTCTGAGAATTTGTATTTTGACCCTATTCCCATTGTTGAGGAGTCTCACTTTGACAAACTAGTCTTTGTGGAACCCATTATACCATCATAGGTCATTACTTGTCTAAAACTAGACATTCAACAAAACATCCTTATAGAAACATCCACACCAGATAAAGAATCATAATTGAAGCTAGGTTTTATTTTTGAACCAACATTAGATTTAACATTAGAAGTAGAATCAACATCAGTCTTGACATCAAATTTTGAGTCTTTGGGGTCAAACTCAGATTCAAAATTAGAATATGTTCATGGCTATTACAATATTGGTTATGCATGCCTTATAGATTAATTTGAATACATATGTCATCCCTCTATAGTTTTTTAGGATGAGTACTTTAGCTTTGACACAATTTATCCTAGAATATTCTATAAGGATTGTCCTTCCTCTCCCCTTTCCATTACCATTACACAAGCCATTACCACCAACCAATATAGCCATGTTATTGACATTCCAACTCCCACAAGTGTTGATTGGGACCAATAAAATCATACCTTGTTGAACTACATCCATGGTGACATATCAGTTGAATAACATTAGGGAGGCCAAGACCACATTCATATAGAATAATAATAACCTCCTAGTGAAATGGGTGTTAGGGGATAATCAAAGTTCAAACTCAGCATCTTCTAGTGAAACCTTTTTAGAGGTGCTAGAAGATAATTAAAGTCAAAAGTCAACATTCCTTAGTAAAACCTTCTTATATGTGCTATGGGACAATCAAGACAACTTCATTGGTGAAAACCTATTTAAGGCACCAATAGCTGAGCACAAAAGTCCTTCATTACTTGATGAAGAACAAATCAAAGATCAAATAAATATAGCTTCCTATCTATAGCCTAATAAACAGCATTGTGTGTGCCTCAAAACACTGATCTTCATTTTTTTCCCAATAATTATACATTTTATTATCATAGACCTTCTATTTCCTAATCAAACCTATCAACTAATGTTTATTGCTATTTACCATCCACAACTATACTTTCTTTTGCAAAAGATACAAGGATAACTTGTCTTGGCATTTGAAGAAAATAAAATAAATGACTAAGGAATATCACAACAACATTCTCAACATCCAAATCTACAACCAGTTCTTGATAGAGAAGCTATTCAGACCAGGTGTGGGCTAGTAATTTACATGATTAACTATTCTAGTTATCTCATTTGTTGATCAGGATGTGCATCTCCAAATCAATAAAAAAACCAAAAACATTTACCTAGGCCAAAAACATATACCATACCATTTTAATTTTCTATATACCTTGTCATTTTAATTTTCCATTCCTTTTTCCATTATTCCATACCCTACCATTTTACCTCAACTTATTACTTGGGGGTATCCATTCTACCATTCTATCATCTTATGATTTTACCATTTTATCATCCTATCAGTCTATCTTCCTATAACTTTTCCTATAAATTATCCATTCTACCATTCCATTATATAAACTTAACATGTTTTGATCACTCTTTACCTATCCCATTTGAATTTGGTTCATCTATTGGTTTCATTCTTTTAGCACAAAAAATTAAATCAGTTTCAGTAGTTATTTCAATAATTCTAAATAAAGGTAGTATTTTAGAGTAGTATGATAAAAGTTTTGGTAGTTGAATCCTTAATTTATTGTTTCATTCTAATCATTTTTTTTGTGTGATCCTAATTATATCCACCTACATAAGCAAATTAGTGTCTGATTGGTCTTGTTACTAATTATAATCACTTATGGCCAAATTAGTATCATTGATCTGATCTATTATATCCTAGTTATAATTGCCTATGAGAAAACTAAGGGAAATATTTGTTTATTATTCCTTGACATATTGACTTTACATTCTTATGTCATATTGTGCCACTATATTGACTATGCCTATTTTGTTTGAATTGGATACTACACTAGTCAAATTCCTCTACTATAAGGTAGAATTACTATGACTTGAGGTCATTTTAGGACTATGTGGGTAGCCTTTTTGAGGTTAGATCAGTCCCCCTCAGCCATGCTTTCATCATTTTACAATCAATCTTTTAGCTTGAATACTCTCACCATTTTTTTTAGCTTAAACCATTTAGTATCTTATCATTCTCAATTGAGTTGAGATACTCCAAAATTCTAAAAAAAATTGAAAATTGAGTTAGAAAAATAAAAAACATTAATGACTTCTTTGCCTTAAGGATTCTGGGAACATTCACTAAGTCACAATAAATCACTTGTCACTTATCTTACCCATCCTTTTTGGCCTTTTATCCCATGTTCTCCCCATTTTGTTAGTTCATTCCTATTCTTCTATCACATCTATCATGTTTGTTTTTCTATCATCATCATTTTATTCTATCCCATATCCTAAGAGAACTATATTCAACCTAAATTTTTTGTTGGATATTACGTCCATGGAACTATGTATACATCATCCACTTGCCTAGTACATATGGAGACAACTTGGCCACTCTCTTCCTTTTCTTTTATTCCCCCACCTTTATTTGTTTGTTAAGTTGTAGCCTAGTTTCTAGGAGTAATGTTTACCATCTTCTTTGTCTCACATTGTTTGTACTAATATTGTGACTAATTATTGGTTATTAATTTGTTTTTATTCATTTTTTATTTATTTGTTTGTATGTCTATTTATTTGTTTTAAGTATTTTTGCCTCGATTAAGTCTATATGTGTTCATTGGTTGATTCCTTGTGGATTATTCTTGAATCAATCCATATTCATACATAAACATTGTCATCATGGTCTTTATCATTGGTGAATTATTTTACATTGAGTATTGGATTGGGAGTCAGTATTTATGCATATTTAATTCAAGTCCTATGGTGTTTTATCATGATGCCTACCATCATGTGCTACAACAAAAATCAACTTCAAGAAGTCTACATGACAAATGTGATAATGATATCTCCTCATCACCAGCTTCAACAACAATCCAAACCTCATCCAAATCATATCCCAAATAGATTAATTAAACAATGAAATAATTTTCCTCATTGTTGATTTCAAATGAGCATCTCCTTATTAGCAGGTTGTCCCAGTTCATCTTTATCCTCTATATCAATTTATCATCATCATTTCCTATCATGGTTTCCACTATCGATATTTAATGATTATAATCACCTTTAAGAAAATCATTATATACCATCCCACTTACATTATCAATTATTATAGTCACCTTTGGGAAAATCATTGTGTTATCACCAATTTGAGGGTTAATGATTAGAACCACCTTTGGAAAAATCATTCACTTTCTTCCACCCAATAGGGGCTTGTTTACCATAATTAGGATCTAATGATTATAATTACCTTTGGGAAAATAATTGTATACCATCCCACTTGAATTATCAATGATTATAACCACATTTGAGAAAATCATTATGTTATCAAAAATTTGAGGGTTAATGATTATAATTACCTTTGGGCAAATCATTCACTTTCTTCTACCTAATAGGGGCTTATTTTTCATAATCAAGATATTAATGATTATAACTACCTATGGGAAAATAATTTTATATCATCCCACTTACATTATTAATGATTCTAACCACCTTTGGTAAAATCATTGTGTTATCATATCATATTTTCCACTATCGGGGTACAATGCTTATAACCACCTTCATGCAAACTATTGCACACTATCCCACTTACATTCTCAATGATTCTACCTAACTTTGGGTAAATCCTTATGTTATCATCTATTTTGGTCCAATAGTTTCCTTATTTAGATGGACCATTTGTTGACCCCTTTGCCAACTGCTCACTCAAGGGGGCACCCTATAGTTAATCCATTGTCATTGAAATCATAAGCACAAAAAACATTTTTTTTCTTTGAGAAGATGCTACTATGCTTAAAGATTTCAATGCCTTCCCAAATAGGGGCAAAATTTAGACATCTAAAAATGGCCACCAATTGATCCATATCTTACTTTATATCAATTACCAACCATTGAACATCTAGCCTAAGAATTTCTAAACATCACAAATTTGGCTTCATCACATGCACTTAAATCAATTTGGCCCAAAAATTAATTAAATAGAGAAAATTACTAAATAAATTAAATCAAAACTTGGGAAATATTCAAAATAATAAAAGGGATTAATTAACATAAAAATACTCATCAAATCTTAATTGAATTCATCCTTGAGAAATAAAGTCAATTATCAAAAATGAAAATTCAAAATCAAATAATATCCTAGGAAGTAATCATTAAATTTTTTGAGTTGTCCAAAATCCAAAATATCTCAAAGCACACATATTTCATGATAATAATGATGTTTGGATACCTTGTAACACTATTGGAGTTAATTAAGCAAACCTAGATTAGGATTTGACTCATTCCAAGTTGATTTCAAAACCTATAAATACTAGCTTTGCCTCTCCATTTAGAGAGCTTGGATAGAGTAATGTTATAATGTAGGATTTAGGGCATGAAGTAAATATATAATGTTATAATGCCAAAATTGAGCCAAGTCAAGCCATTTAAATCTATATCAAAGCTAAATACAAGCCAACCATGGTGCCAAGAGGAGATGGAGATAGCCAAGCCCCATTGATGAAGACTTCTTGAGCATAATCTGAGCAAGCCAAATGAAGAGACCTCTTAGAGAATTCAAGGAATTGGTAACAAATTATGTGAGTTATTTCCATTTTTATTTATGCTTTTTTCATTTGTGTTTCTTCACCATGCTCCTCCCTTTAATCTAGACAAGATATTGTTATGCATGTTAGTGTGTTTGTTTTTAGTTTGTTTTCATTTTCATTGCAAAGCTTACATATGATCTAAACACCATTATTGGATTCATTGATCATAGTATGAATAATAATATAAAATATGATGATAATTTATCTATAATATGCAAAAAGATTGACATGTGATTTAATAAATGATGGAAAACAATGCACCAATGATAAAAACAGTGATGACAATGTTGGAATATGAATATGGATGGACTTAAGTAGAATGTGCAAGGAATAACCCAATGAATGCAGATATAATAAGTCAAGACACACAAATGAAAGAAAACAAACAAAAAAATAAGAATACAAAACATTGATAAATAAAAAACATAAAGAAATAAAAATTGAATAAACACAAACAATTGTTAATAACAATGTTAGTGCAAATAGAAAAAAAATTATGTGTGCATGTGTAATAGAGATGTTACTTTTGGAAACAAGGTGACCCATAAGCTAGATAACAATGTTGTAGGTATAAAAACACAATAAAAATGGCACAAGGTTGCTCCTAGGTGATATAGAAACAATGACACAAAATATGATAAACATTTCCCCTAGGCTATTAGAGACAATGAAACAAATAAACAAAGAAGGTGGAAAAGAAGAAATGGAAGGGGTAGCCGAGATAACTCTAGATGTACTAGGAAAGTGGATGTTGCCTACATGATTCCATGGATGTAAGATCCAACATGAACTTAAGTCCAAATGTAATTCTCCAAAGATATGGGATAGAAGAAAATTAATGATAATGAAACATGATTATGGTGTAGAAGATATATGGGAATGGTCTCATAAAATGGTGATAGCATAAGATGAAGACTAATGGTCATTAATGTATCAAATTCAAATAAATAATGTACATAACATAAACTCATAAAATGGTGAGAGTGTAAGGATAAGGATAATAAGGATGGGGAAACTAAAGGATAAGTGGTTACTTGTGAAATAGTTATGGGTCCTAAAATCTTTAAGGTAAAAAGTGGTCAAAAATAAAAAGATGGTGCAACTGAGATAACTCGAGATACCCCATGTATTTAGGTGCTACCTATATAGTATATGTGACACTGAGGCTCATGTATTTATCCCATTAAATGGAAGAAAAAATATCAAGGTGGTCTAGAGATAAACTAAACAAATAGGATGGTACATCCTAAAAATTTTGATAGTTTTATATCTCGCATGGAAATTCTAAGCCAATTTTCATGATTTTATGATTTTTGTGATTTTTTAGGCTTTTTTACCAGTGTTTTTATAGTTTTTGAATCATATAAGCTCAATTGAAAATGATAAGATACTAAATGGTCTAACTTGAAAAATGGTGAGAGCATGGCAAAGGGTGATTGAGCTAAATTCAACATGAATCAAGTGTTACCTACATCGTCCCATTAGAACCTCAAGTCACTATAGTTCCACCTTACAATGGAGGAATTGACTAGATAGTAGTAACTTCTAAAATTAGGTAAATGGCATAGTATGGCCATAATAATGGTAAGGTGATATAGAAATGCATGGTAAAGGTGTTGTTCCTAATTTTCCCATAAGTGGTTACAATTAAGAAATAATAACATAGGTCAATGATACTAATTTTCCCAAAGGTAGTTATAATTAGTAGCATGGAGTGGAACATGCATTTGCTTGAAGGTAGTTATAATTAGTAACACTTGTAATGAAAAGAAATAAGAAATGAAGGATGCAACTACCAAACCACTATCATACTAGTCCCAGATACAACCTCTATCTAGAATACTAAATCAACTACTAAAATTTCATTAGAATCCCCTTGTTAAAGGTAACCAAAAAACCAATGGAATGGAACCAAGGTCAAAGGGTTGGGGAGGGAGGGTAAATACAAGTTTGGTCAAAAGTAAAGGCATGGTAGAATTGTAAAAGGTATGATATAAATAAGGTGAAATATGGTACAATGTAAATGATCCTCATAAATGATATTTTAGGTATCTCAAGAGAAATAATGCTTGAGGTGTATGATATTCATCAACTCATTAAATTCATATCCATTGTCCATAGTGAGCCTATATGTTATGGAGCCATAATTTTTAATAATGATATATGGGCCTATCTAATTGGGTTTGAACTTGACTTTCTTCTTCTTATCAGCTATGGTGTTTTTTTAGTTTTCTTTGAGCACAAGATCACCAAGATTGAACTCTCTATATTTGACCTACCAATTATAATGGCCATAAAGTCTATTTTAGTATGCTTGAAGGATATTGACAATGGCCATACATTTTTCATCAAGTAATTATAGCTCTTACAGGGGAGATAATCTATAATATTCATCATCTCGGATGTGTTTCAATAAGATACACAAAGAAGGTGACTCAACCCCAATGGGAAGAATGACCTTAGTGCTATAGACTAGGGAATATAGAGTGGCTTTAGTTAGAGAATAATAATTAGTATGGTATGCCTAGAGGGCATGAAAGATTAAAAAGTGCTAATTGTAGGTCGTATCATTGCCAATCATTTTAAGTATGTTGATAATGGTTTTATTAGATGCCTCTACTTGGCCATCACCTTGTGGGTAATATTTAGTATAAAATTTTTAGGTGATATTGTACTTGGAATAAAGCAATTTAACATCATTATTCTAAACTAATCCACCATTATTAGATATAATGTCAAATGGGATATCATAGTGGTAGATGAGGTGATTGAAGATGAACTTAGAATCTATTTTTTAGTCATGTAAGTGAGGGGTATAGCTTCAACCCACTTAGTGAAATATTCATTAGTGGTAAGTATGTGCTTATGGTCATTAAATAAGGTAGGGTTAATCTTCCTAATGAGATCAAGTCCCTAATATTGAAAAAAACCATGGTGTAAGCATAAATTTTAGTGATTTAGCTAGGGCATGAATACAATTAGCATGCCTTTGATACTTGTCACACATTTTAACATAAGTAGTCACATATGCATCCATAGTTGTCTAATAGTAACTGGTATATAGGATTTTTTTGGCAAGGACAACCCCATTGGTGTGGGTTCCACATACTCCTTCATGAACTTCCCATAATGTTAATTTTTCTTCTACCAAATTTAAACAACAAAGGAGAGTTCCATCAAAGCTACAGTGGTAAAGGTTTGGGACAAGTAAGGTATAAATTCAAGCTTGGTGGGTAAAGGCCTTTTATTATTTACATGATAGATTTGGTGGCATGATATGGTCATGAAGGTAGTTACATAGGTCTAAATAAAAAATATAGCTAGGAACAATAATATCATAGATCATTATGATGGTCAAAGACTCATGAGTAGGTGCTAGAAGATTTTTTAATGAGGGATTGATATTATTTTGCCTTGTTTATGTGTTAGATCAAAGAGTCAATGGTGGCCATAACATCTACTATCCTATTATTGGCCTTGGTATGTGTTCAAACTATATGTTAGAATTTTTTTTTGAGAGTGTCCATCATGGATTTTTATGGTACCAACTTGTCATCTTTGGTATAAAATTGGTCGGTAACCTAATTGATGATTAACTGAAAATCACCACAAACTATGAGATGTTAAATACTCCATTGTAATATATATCAAAGCTCCATAATGAGTGCTTCATATTTAGACATGTTATTAGTATAAGGAAATATGATATAGAAATATTTATAGATAAGATCCCCATATGGTGTAATAAATAATAGGCCTAACCCTGATCTATGTGATGTGAATGATCCATCAAAATACATCTTCCAATGTTATTCCTCAAGATGTGTTTCAATGATGGTCATGATGGACTCATTTGGGAATTAAAAAGTGAGGGTTTAGTATTTGAAAGGGGAGATTTAACAAGATGATCTGCAAGTACTTGTCTCTTTATAGCTTTTTTATTGACATAATCTATTTTAAACTCACTCAGAAGCATGATCCATTTATCCATGCATCCTTATAAAGTTTTCTTGGATAGCAGATACTTGAGTAGATCTACTTTGTAAATAACTATGGTCTTGTTAAGCATGTAATGTCATAGCTTCTAGGATACAAATACCATAGCTAAACAAGATTTTTCTATGTATAGTTATGTTCATATGTGACTAATTTATGGATTAGATAGTACATGATGTGTTATTTTACATTATCATCATGCTGAGTGAGAAGTGACCCTAGGGATTTGTCTATGGAAAATTAATATAGTAGAAATGGATTTCTTGGCATTGGCAGTGTAAAATAGGTAGATTGGCAAGATATTATTTTAGATGTTCAAAGGATTTATGGTAGTCTTCATCCTAAATAAATGTGACACCCATATTTAGTAAGCATGTAAATGGATGACATTTATCAGCTAATTATGAGATGAATTATCTTATAGACTAAATTTTTTCCCATAAACTATGGAGTTGCTTCAAATTAGATGGTGGTGATATCTCAATAATGGTTTTTACTTTGGTAAGATCAACTTTAATGCACTCAAAGAAAGATGATGAAGTCTAAAATTTTATTAGAAGTGACATCAAAGATGAATTTCTTGGGATTAAGTTTAACCTTGTATTCATGAAGCTTCTCAAATATTTTTTGTAGTGCAGCTAGATGATCAACATGGGTCTTTGATTTAGCCAATATGTTCTTAACATAGTATTCAACAATGTCATGCATCATATCATGAAATATAATGGTCATTGTTCTTTGGTACGTGTCCCCAACATTCTTGAAACCAAATGGCATAACTTGATAACAAAAAATTCTCCATGGATTAGTGAAGATTATCTTGTGTTGGTCTTTTGGGGTGATCTTTATCTATTTGTACCTTGAAAATCCATCCATAAGTGAAAGCATTTCATACCCCATTATGGAGTCAACTATCATGTCTATATTTGGTAGAGGAAATTTGTCCTTAGGGAAAGCCTTATTTATATCTCTAAAATTAGTATAGATTTTGATTCTTTATAGCTTCTTACTAACAGGGATAATGTTTTATATCCACTCTAAATATCTGATCATTCAAATCTATCTCATTTGTAAGATTTTTTACAACTTTTTCTTTACTAATATAGTAATGTGAGCATACATATTTCATAATTTTTATTCATAGGTTTGACATAAATATGTATAATAAGGTGGTGTACAACCAAGGTGGGGTCCAAACATGGCATGACTAAATAGGCCCAAGAAAAGATGTCAATAAATTCCCTCAAAAAGGCTGTAAATATTTCACATTCCTCCTTAGTGAGGGATGCCCATAATTTTCTCCATTTTAGGTCGTTTGGAGTCTTGATGTTGACTTTTATAGTATTTTATACAAGGAAATTTGAGCCATATTAAAAAATGGTTAGAAATGATATGAATTGTCTTGCAACTACAAAGTCCTCTGATTAAACTAGTTTTTTGAGCTTTCCTAAATAAGATGAATCTAAATATCCTAATGGTAGGGATGGTTGTGTTACAAATACTATTGGAAATTCTTGGGAAATTCAATTAAAGTCATGCTATTATATAGACTTAAACTCAGGCCCAAAATCAAGTTCATCATCAGTGGTTTCTTGAGCTTCATTCAAAGAAAGGTGAACACCCCATCTAATGGTACCTGAAATAGGTTTTCAGTAAAAGTATAGCTTTTCTCTTTACTTTTACCCTAGTCCAAAATTACCTCAAAGAAGATTTCACTTTGGGACCTCAATGTTTTATTCTTTTATTTTTGGATAAGGGTATTCACTCATTCTTAAAAATATGCTTACATATCTAATTTGATAGATAACCCATGTTTGTGGTCTCCTAATAGAACATTGTCTCATAAGCCTAAATTTTTCCAAAAGGCATCATCATTCTCAAACTCATCTACAAGCACTATGGATTCTTGTTGTTCCTAGGCTATAAATTAAGGGTGATAAAGAGGAAGCAGGTTATGTCAAATTATTAGGGTAATGGTACGAATTGTATATGAGTCAAATAGGTTGGTATTGTTAAGGTCTTCATAAACACTAAGATTAAACTCTGATTCACTATCGACATCATCATCACTAGACATTAGTATTAGAACAAGAATAAGATACATGGGGTCAACCCCAGGTGGTTTAAATTTGAGACCATAAGTTCTTTTGTATTGAGTTATAGAAATTGGATCAAGAGTACCCTATTGATTTAACCCAAGGCCTCCTACTTTGTAGGCTTGTTTCTCCATGATCTTGTTAGGAATGGGATACTTGACCTTTTTATATAAATTGGCCAACTTGTCATTATATGACCATGATTAATCATTGGTAAGTGGGCCCTTTTCTTGGCTAGTGGTTGGTGTGAAAATGACAAGAACTAGACTATGAAGTTTACCCTTTGTTTTTCATTACCATTCCATGTAAGGTAGCATAATGTTAGGTCTTTCATAAACCTTGGGGTTATATGGAAGTTTGGAAATGTGAAATATGTCATGGGTCAAATACTTTTCTAAATCATTGGCTAAGATGGTAAAATGATTAGATATTTCAAAAAGAGGCATATATGAAGATGAATCAAGGATATCTAGGTCTATGTAATTTTCCTCTAGTAATTTGACAAGTATTTCTTCATATTTGTCATTTTTGGGAACCATATTTAGACCAAATCAATAGTTATAGCCTTCACACTTAGCCTCCAAATGTTTGTAATGTTTATAGGGCTATTAACATAGGTGGATTGATTGGAATTATTTAGAAATGATCCTAGTCTATTAACACATGGTCTAGGATTAATGGTGATGGTTGAAATACAACCTCCCACAATATGACCTACAACTTTGATGTAGTCATGTGCAACAACATGGTAAGTCTATTGGTTGTTGGAATAATTTTGGCCTTGGTTAATCTCATTTAGTTGATGTTGTTGTTATTGTTTTTATCATGGCAAATCTTGATACTGTTATTATTCTAGCCTTTGTTGTTGTTAATTATTATTATTATGTTGCATAAAAGGGTTTTAATACATCACTAGGTTCTAATTAGACATATATTATCTATTATCCAATGTAATCTCCCCATTTTCTAACATATTTTTGATGAGGTGCTCTATTTGCACACAAAAATGTAGATTATTCCCATGAACATGATGGTATTCATAGAATTCATTCTATCTATATCAATTTGGATATAAAATACCCTTAGGATGGTGTTTCAAAATTGGCCAAATAATCATATTAGCTATGGATAGCTCATGAAACACTACTTCTATAGGTTCACCAAGATCATTGAAGACTCAAGGAGTGGGTCTTCTTCTTGGATGGGGGTTTGCAAAGGTGGTGGTTATTGTGTTTGTGAAGCTAGTCTAGGTTGTTACAAAGGTTATGCTTATTTAATATGTTGTTGATGAGGAGTAAGTTACATTTATGGTGTGGATTATGAAATTAGTGTTTGCACCATTTAGACATGATGTGAATTAGTTACTCCATTTTAAACAATATTCTTATTATGATTATATTGCTTTGATTTCTCATATTTACTGGCCTAGGATGGTGCTGGCACTTACATTTGGACTTGGTCATGGTTTTTATTTGGGCTCATTCCTTGATTTTGGTTTTGATTTTGATTTGAGAAGGTTAACTTGATAATCCCTTTTTAATAAGGAATTTTTCAATTAGTAAACCTTTGTTAATGATTTCTTTGAAAGTATGTACACACTAAAGCTCTAGATGATAGGATATCTCATTATGCAAATTTTAATGAACATAATAGCCAATGGTTTATCTAATAAGTTATGAGTGAAGTGAATAGAAATAACTCTCCATATTTATTGATAGATTTTAGATTTTTCACCATGTTTCTACTTGGACTAAGTCAAATATACTAATGAAGTCTTATGATTGATATTATAGGAGAAATGTCAAAATTAGATACAAAATTCTTTGGTAATTTGAGGAACCACTCCAAATCCTATCCTTCTATACTTTGAGGAAACAAAAAGAGGAGGTAAATGTCACTATAAGACACTAGTTGGCAAACAAAAAATAATTCTATCAAATGGGCCTTAGGGTCTCCTTTACCCTCATATTTATCAAATTTTTTTGGTTCATAACCTAGAGGAAATGGTATCTCAATATACTCCATGTTGAACCAGTATGAATATGCACATCTAACTTAAATTTCTTGGTTTACTTCCCTGATTAAATGGTGTCAATAACATTCTTTATTTGTTGTAGTTATTATGCCAAGAAACTAGATGTAATATGTATCTAAGGTCGAGGTTGGGTTGTCAAAGGTAGATTACCTTAAGTTGGTTATAATGTAAGAATGGTTTATTTTATAATGTTGTTTTGATGAGTGAACCAACTAGGAATGTGAATTTATAGATTGGGATATGATTGTTGAAATTGTATGTGTTATTGTTTTATATTATAGTTTAGATTTAGTATATGGCCTTGATTTTGAGGGAATTGGGGCTGAAATAAAAGAATATGGCTTTGGGTAAAGTATTTTGCTTATTGAGGTTGAGTAAGGACTTGTTGTCGACTAGTCAAACCTGGTTGATTAAGGGGAACTTATTGTGAACCAAGGCCCTATCTTTGGATTTGTGGCATGTGTTAAGAAAAATGTAATTGTTATCTAATTGGTAGTTTTTGGATAGTGGTACCTCATTATTTCACAAACACCAATTTTTAACTAGATTCTCATTGGGTGTTTGGCATGTGTCTTTAACCAACAAATACATATTATTTATTGGAAAATGTTTATGATTGTAAAGGCATGCTAATCTACAAATAGAGAGGTGTGTTTGTCACTACCTATCAAGGTGGAACATTTTTTTCCCCTTGTTGAGGTGGTGTAGTGGTTTACCTCTGCTATGGTGGTAAACTAGATTATGATTGTTCTTGTGGAATGTTATTCATCACTTGTTGAGTTGAAATAGCATTTATCACCTTTTTTTAGGCAAGACACTAGTTGATGCTTGATTACTTAATCCATGTGGTTTATTCTTAAAGAAGTAGTTGGTTGAGGATTAGAGGTAACTTATTATGGTTGGGATATAAGAGTTCCTACCCCTACTTTTGTGCACCACTCATGGTATTAACTAAATCCACTTGTAAAATATTGTTTTATGTGGCTAAACCTCTTTAGACTAGATTGGAGGACACTTACATGTTATCCACTATTTTTGGCACATTAATTTGTGTATAATCTATATTCACCTCTTAAATAAATGGGACATTGTACATGTCACCAACTAGAGTGATTTATTAAAATGGGTCTATACTCAAATTATCTTGAATTGTCAACTCAATTAATACTCCTGTTAAAGTAGATAGGTTTATGAGTAGAGCATTTGACATGGACATGGTATTACAATTATGCACTAGATTCAAATAGGTTTGATATTCTTATTGCATTTGTATAAATTGGTCCTTCATGAGTCCCTTTCTTTTTATAAGTATATTTAGGTCTTGATACAACATCAATACAAACAAGTGTTTGAGGATGGCTAGTAGAGGCTTGTTCAATGGTTTAGGCATAAGGCATGTTGAGAGGTACTATAACTATACTAGGTAAATTCTCATGGGGGAATTCTATTAGAAACTTGGCCCCTAACTATGTAGCTCTAACTAAAACCTTGTCCTTTTTTTCAAGCAAGTGATGATCAAATAAATAAGGATCATATGTCAATAACATAGTAATGTAATATGATTATTGTTGATCTTGTTCTATAACCAATGGTATGATATCAATATATTACATGGTTTGTTATTGGTCTTTATCTAAATATGGAGGTGTGTTAACCAAATAATGGGCTAGCAGGTCTTGACTTTGTTCCCCAGATTGAGAAGTGTAAGGAGGACAAGGATATGTCTCAAAAACCACATCATCATTGTAGGGGTCTTAAAAAAAGTTATCATTCATGAACATATCATCATAATTTGGATGTTACATGGATCCACTATGAGTTTAATAATACATATCCAAATTGATGATTAACATTCCACAAAGATAGTCTATAGTTATAAAAACTCTTAAAAATAATGTCTAAAAATCAAATGGCCCAAACTTAGTTTAAAATGGTCTCAATGTCAAATGTCTTACACAAATAGTCAAGTGGATGAATAAAACTGAATGCCAAACTTAAGGTAGAAAGTGTTTCAAACAAGTCTAATCTAGGTTTAAAGATGAAAAGGTTGCTAGATCTTTAGGAACAAGGAAAAAATATAAGCACATAATAGATAGGTATAAAACAAATAGGTATTATGTACTCTTGGAAACATTATGAAAGAGCTAAAATTGAAACACACTATGTCTAAGAATAAATGGGAATCTTTAGGTCTTTTAGAAGCATGACAAAAAAGCTAGACTTTGAATAAAACTAGGTCTAAGAAAAATAGGAATTTTCTAGGACTTTTGGAAACATTACACAAAATTTAGACTTTAAAACAAAAATATGTATAAAAATAAATGATAAAGTGTTATGTCTTTTGAGAACATGACACAAAAGCTAGACTTGGCACAAAGTAGGTCTAAAAACAAACAAGAATTTATTTGGAATTTTTGAAACACAACATAAAAGATAGACTTTGAAAAAAACTAAGTCTAAGAAAAAATGGTAATTTTCTAAATATTTTGGAAACACAACACAAAATTTATACTTTAAAACAAAACTAGGCCTAAAAACAAATGGGAAAGGGCTAGTTATTTTGGGAACGTAACACAAAATCTAGACTTGGTAAAAACTAGGTCTAAAAATAAATGGGAATTTGCTAGAAATTTTGGAAACACAACACAAAAGTTATAATTTAAAACAAACTAGGTATAAAAAAAAAATAGTAAAGTGTTATGTATTTTGGAAACAAAACACAAAAGCTAGACTTGGCACAAACTAGGTCTAAAAGGCAAGATAACTAATCTAACAAATTTGAGATACTTTGACTCAAACCAGGAATTTGGATTCAAACACACACTTGAATTTTAACAAAACACATTGTAATTTAGGCATTAGGAATATAGACCACTTCATAATCTTGGCACAAAAATAGTATTTGAATTGATCAAGAAACTATTCTAAGTTGCATAACCCAAAAATGATAGATAAATGTCTAGGCCAATTTTTAGATGAGGCATAGGCGTAAAACAATAAATGTTTTAATCTAAACTTATAAATACCAATTTAAAATTTGATTTATAAGGCTAAGTGATTCAATGGAAAATAATCTAGACCAAAATGGATGGCGTAACGATACTAGGCATAGACCAAAAAGACACATGTAGTTGTGAAACCACAATTTAGACACAATGAATCAAGTCTTTAAAATAATGTGAGTAGTGTAATAATACGATATTTCTCTAAAGGTATGACAAATGGTTTGTTTCAAAAAATCCAAGGCACAAGAGTTAGAATTAAATTGGTAGTATAATGATGCCCCTTTTAAACAAGTGACACACACAAAAGTTTTTGACAAATGACTATGGCAAGTGTGGTGTCAAACATATGGAATAACACCTCTTCAAACAAGATAGTGATGTGAAAACATGACTCATTTTTAAAATGAAATATGAAATTTTTATGAAAGATAAATATAATTAAAAATAAACAACAACAAAAACACCTTAGTGAATCATCCTAATCCTAAAAATTGATAATGTAGATTTGTAGTGTCAAATTTTGTCTATATACTTGTTCTTGAGAGGAAATTAAGTTATTAATTCAAAATTAAAATTTTTAGGCCCCCTCTTCTCTCAAGAGTTTGTATGATGAAATGGAAATTTAGATTACTCACCCTACATTGACAGTATATATGTGGTACGTGGGGTTGTCTAAACTATCATTTTTTACATATTCTAAATGGTTTCCTATGTGTGGATAACACGAGGGAACAACATGTCATTTTGGAGTCACATTAACCATATTATTGTGAAAATACATTGTCCTTTTGACAACCACTACATCCATCAATTAATTAGTGTAGTATAATGTCTGAGTTAAACATACATTCTGAGGCAGTCTGTTACTAACGAATCTTGTTTAATTGATTTAACAAGCATCCAAATAATTTAAGCTCAATTTGTATACTCCTACCATGGAGTGGGGTTGAAGTGATGCTGGTAAATGAATTCTTAGGTCAACACTTCCCTATATAACCCATGGGGAGGTGACGAACTCACACCCATAAGCCAAAATGCATGAAATAAAGATTGAGTAGGACTTTAGGATCATTTTTGGATCACCCAAGGAGGGACTTAGTGAATTTCCTTCCATGATTTTGGATAAAAGTGACAAATGAAATAAGTGAGTATTTTTTATCACTTAAGATCCCTAAAGGGGATGGGGGGAGAGTATACACATGACACTCAGCTTACAAAACAAACACTCAACAACAATCATAAAAATGAAAATATTATGAGCATTTAACTAAAGTGTGAGTTCATTTTTATAGCTAAAAATGAAATACATGTTAAAGTTTAGCCCCTTGGTGTTGTTTGATAACTTTAAAAAATAAAAATAAATCAAGTAAAATATTTTAAAACACCAAATTTAAAAGGGAGTTTTGAATCTTAGAGTTCTAAAAAATGTCCTTTATTGGTCTTTGGGTCTTTCAAAATATGTTATGGAGTCCTTGTGCTTAGAAGCAAAAAGCAAGTGAACAAATGACTTTTGGATTTTAGCTCTTAGGTTTCAAATTTTCTTCCCACAGTGAAAATTCACAAAAACACAGAGCAATACCACAACTTTTCCTACAAAAATAAAATTAGTTAGCACAAAACTACAACTTCCTACAAAACAAAGTGTTAGCACAAAATTACAACTCTTAAATCAATATCACAAAAATTAAGACAATGCTTCCACTCTTAAGGAAAAACCACAACTTACCTTATAACACAAAATAGTTAGTGAAAAACTATGATAGTTAAGGTAATATCATAACTTATAAATAAAAATTACTACTTATCATGTAAAATATTAACTCTTCCTGAAAATTCACTACTTGTCTTATAGTTTCATTACTTATCATGAAAACTTACAACTCTTCCTACAACACCAAATGTTTAGTGGAAAACCATGATGATTAAGGTAATATCATGAAAGTTAAGTAAAAAACACAATTACAAAGTTTTGATGTTGCAATTAAATGCTATGATTATAGAAAGCAAAATTGCAATTATATAGAACAAAAATGTGATTTCCTATAGAATGTCTATGAGCCTCCAATTTCCACTTTTTTGGTCAACAAGTTTGGATTTTGACATGGAAATTATTATGAGGATGTCCTAAAATGCCTTAGAAATAAATTTATGGGGTGCACATCCCATTGGGTAAGCCATCATGTGAACATAGGAATCCAATAGAGGGGAGTTTAGTATAGTGTTAGTCTAATAAAACCAAATCAAAATAACACACTAAACACTAACACCTCTAGCCTAAACACTAAGGTGAGCATAAGTAAAAAGAATACAAATGAAAACACAACTATAAAACAAAATAAATCATATTTTTACCTTCATTTTAAATCCAAAATGACTTTTTGAAGTGGCTTTTCTTGGTTTTGTGCATTAATATGTATTTATAAATGAAACTTCATTTGCTCCTTCTCTCCTTGTCACCTTGGCTTGGCTAGTTAGATTATGACTTTGACATGGGAGCACTAAATTTTTTTCTTAAATATATTTTAGCATAATAAATTTACACCAAAATATCTTCTTGGAGGTGTTTTGGCATAATAACCTCATGCAAAACAATCTTGTTGATCAATAGGTATGGCCTTGTATTTATAGCCTCCAAAGTTAAATCTTACCCAAGGTGAGCCAAGGTGGAGTTTAAACATGGAATGAGTTAAATGTTAGGATGTGGAGCTAAAATCTTCAACTAGTGCAAATAGGGAGGAGGTTGTTGAGTTCTAGGGAGACTGGCATCAGCAGAGTGCAGTGCACAAGGCAACTGACGATGGTAGGTTGGATAGGAAGGAAACTGACATCAGTAGGATGTCAGTCGATGTTGGTCAGCTCCAGGCAGATAGGGATAGATGTCGGTCCCCTGTGGCAGTTCCAAAACTACTTGTTCCATGGACAGTTAGTTCATTGAACTGAGTGTTTGCATGTAAAGGCTATTTTTGGTCTTGAGTTGCGTGTCTAATTATTATAATTAGAATAGTCTAATTATTATATGCATGAGATCTATATAATAGACTCATAGGCTGTAGTGTAAACTTGTAACTAGGGAGTAAGAGAGCAATAAGCTCCTTCTGAGAGAAGAGAGCAATGGTGTGTTCCTCATAGTGCCACAGTACCAAGGTGGGTACTAGATTGGAGAATCAGCAGGGTTCTTCATATTTGTATGATCTTAGTCAGCAGGTTAGCATGGCTTCTTTTGGAGATCTACAATGGTGAGTAAGGTCTAGTGATTTGTAGATAGCAACAGAGAGCAGGAGATCTAATTGGAGTATGGTTGTGTACTTGGTGTACTGGCAACATGTTACTGACTGGTTGGAGAGGTGAACATCAATTCTGTATTGGAGTTGATTTTTGTGACCAAGAGAGAGAGGGAAGAAGGTCTTGAGGTGTGGCGAACCTTTGAGGTGGAAGAAGTGGCATCTTCTTTATTGTATATTCTTCTGAGTGATTATTAATAAAATTGTGTATTGTCTCTCAATTCCTGTGTTGTTTCATATTTCTAGTTACTTATTTATTCTGGTTAAATTCCGTGTTTAGTTGCTAATACAAGAAGTAATCATATATGTGCTCTATTGGTGGAGCAAGATCCTGACATGTGGTATCAGAGCATGCTTATTGTTCTAGGTTCCCGACATTAAAAATAACCCTAGGTGAGTTAAGGATAAATAAATTTGATTAAAATTTGTCATGTAATTATGATTTTCAATTATTAGGCATGACTCTCAAATTAGATATTTTGGGAGAGCTTGACAACTCATAAAGGCAATGATAAAAAGGCTTGATATTTTGAAATTTAGATTTCCATTTTTAAATATTCATTAATTTTAAATGGATAATTTAGATAATCATTTAATCTATTTTAATTATTTGATTCATTTTTATTAGAATTTTATCTCTTTTAAAAATTGTTCAAGTACCCCACTTAATGGGTACATAGGCTAAATTGCTAGTTGTTAGGTTGCAAGGTGACTAGGGATGAATCTATGAGAGGAAATTATTGCATATGATATAATACCCAAAATAAGGATGATTCAACATTATTATGAGCTTTTATAAATGATACATGACAAAAATTGGGATGTTTAGTGATTCTTAGGCTTAATTTGTAATGTTTGGTAGAATTCAATTTGAAGTCTAGTCGAAAGCTAGTTGTGGCCAAAATGAGGTGTCTACACATTTTCCCACATTTAATATAGTAATGAAATTTTTGGTTTAAAGGATAAGAAATACATACTTGAGTGTGTATAACACACCTTACCTTTACTTAAGTCCAACTTGAGTGCTTTATTGGTGACTGGCCTGTAACCAAGACCATGTTATATTACATATTCAGTGCATATAATCTAAAATTGAAAGTATTTAAAAAATTTAAATTAAAAGAGTAAACTTATGTATCAATTTAACTCTCTTACCTAATTTTAAGTTTATTTTAAATATGTATCATTGTAAGGCTTTGAAACTAAGATTAGGATATATATATATATATATATATATATATATATATATATATATATATATATATATATATTTAGGAAATATATATATATATATATATATATATATGGAAAGTGCATATATCCAATGAGATAAAGAGAAAGAGAGATTGGAAGGCACATTCCCCCAACCTTCGAGAAAAGGTGAGTTGTAGCCTGGTAGTTAAGATTAGCTAAACTATGAAACCCTATCATCCTTATAACTTGGTGAGCATAAGTGAACAAATTCAACTCATACTATCAAATTTATAAGGTTATATGGTATAATTAATTCCAACCTAAAAACATGGAAAAATAGAGTGATTTAGTCACCTAAATCATACCAAAATTGAACCAACTACTATAATAGATTGGATCAATATAGTCCATAAAATTACATCCTAGTGGGTGATGATAATCCTTGAGAGTTTTTTGAAATCTAAAAGTTATTTGGATTTTGAAATATTAGGTGCACATTACATAGCATATGCACCTTAGATATGTCTCATGTAGAAACTGTGTATAATAATAGTACCAATGTATAGAATTCTTTGATAAATGTGTATATAAATCATATAGTTTTGTGTTTTGGACAATTTATAAATTGTGTAAGTTTGGATAACATGATTCCAAAGCATGTACCCACTATATATGGAGAAATATAAAAATTTAAATAAGTTCTAATGTGGAGGACATGTTTCTAAAACATGCCCCCACTAAATTTGGGGGTGTCAAATACTAAATAAAAGTGTATAATATTCTTCCAAAGCATGCCCCCACTAAATCTAAAACTATGAATGTGTAGAATCCACTCCTATATTACATACCCCCACTAAATTTAAAACTATGAATGTGTGGAAGCCATGCCTATATGACATGGCCCCACTGAATCTAGAGAACATGCTTCTAAAGTATGCCTCCATCAAATCTAAAGATTGTGCCAAATGTGAACAACATGCCTCTATGGCATGCCCCCACTGATATTCACCCCCTTTGAGGTGATGTAATAATAAAAATTGGTAGTTACATCACCTCAAAAGGATGAGACAACTAAATAATCTATGAATGTAACCATGTAACATATAGAAGAACATGTCTAGGTAAATGTAGCATTGAAGAGCATAGAAAAATGTGATCACATGAAAGCCTAAGATAGATGATAAATATTATTAAAATGTTTAGATGTTAATAGTTAAATATCAATAAGAAAATCAAGCACACTTACAAGATCACTCAAATGTAAGTCAACATACAATGGTCCTAAGAGACCATAAAAAAGGACATGTTCAGTTGTCAAAAAATCAAAGGGACATAACTTATTCAAATGCCTATAAAATCAATAATAACATATTCAAATGTCCATAAGATAATCAATGACATGTTTTAATGTCAAAGAAATCATACATAGGCATGGGGTCCATAAGCAAAAGAGCATATTAAAATGCTCGAACAAGAAAGACAATAGTAAGTCAAGATACTCAAGGATGTGGATAAGGAAATCATAAACAACCATCATAAATATATCATAATAGCCCATGGATCCAATGTGTTATCAAAAAATGTCTAGTGTATATCATATCAAGTACCCTATGAAATATATAATCATAAATAAAGGCATGTTTAAGTATATATATGAGCTCAAAACATGATAATCTAAATTGACCATATAATGATATAACTTGGAAGTATCATGATCATATATTTGGATTCCCCCAATGTCTATATTACATGAGTAGAGGGAAGGCCAAACATCTAAAATAGTAATAGATCATGTATTTGTTTATACTTGTATCACACTCAAGTAGAATCATGGCACACATGTGAATGTAGGATTAAATGACTTGTCATCTATCAACATGGAACTAATACATAGATGCCAAGGATCCAATAGAACATGTTTTATACTGAAAATGTTTTTGGAGTTTTAAACAATTTTTTTATTTTTTTGGTATTTTTGGAATATGTGAATAGGAAATATCATCCTATATCCCATCTAAAGTATGGTCATATGTATCTCTCCACTTAGAACCTAGTGCAAGGAATTTGTGATACTTATAAAGAGCATGTGTATGTGTAATATTTGTCACTGTAATGTCTATGATGTTTTTTTATGTATATTAAGACTATATGGTCATGAAGGGATAATAGGAGTAATAGGGGTTTGTGGGAACCATCTCTATGTGATCTATAATTATTTTGGAATAACAATACTAGAAACATGTTTAGGTGCTCTAGATGTTTGAATATGGTGCATAATAGAATAGGGGGATTATAAGGAATATATTGTATGTTTCTCATGTAATGATCTCTCAAGTGATAACTACATAGTAAAGGGGATTGCATGCTACTTAAACTTTTATGGTGGATTAACCTTTGTAGGTTTGATAGTTAGTTATCTGGGTATAATTTTTCTTGTTCAAGAGGATGATCATACAATATTTTATAAATATTAATTACTTGATTGGCATTAATGTATTTAATATATACCATACATTATATAAGGTATTGCTTGAAGTGAATGGATCCAAGATATTCCAAATAATATATTAAAGATTCCCATGGAAGGTATAACTATAAAGGTAGTAACCACATGTGTGAGATTGAACTATAAAGCTAGGTTAATCTTACCAATAACCTCCTCAAATGTCTCATCAAATACTCTAACTAGTCTAGTATAAGGATGAAAATCATGATGAGTATAACATACATGTGCAAGTAATGTCATGGTGTAAACATTTTCACTTACACCATTATCAATCATAACATTGTGTATAGGTTGGTGATCAAAGAATGTTTGAATGAATAAATAATGAATATTAGAGTCATCACCCTTAACCTCACTATCATCAAAAGTAATAAAAATTCTTTGAACCATATGAGGTATATGTCATGTATAAGTACCAATAATCCCATCTAATGGGTGACTATAATGTGATGGAGGAGTATGTGCATTATATGTCATTTGCACTTTTGGTTCCTTCTTTGAATGGTCTTCCAAATGATTGTTAAATATTTTTTATTTATGGTGATCACTAGGTTATGAACCTAATTCCTTGATAGGATCATCAAATGTAATATTTTGGTTATCAATTAAGTCTTGGATCATATGCTTCAAGGTAAAACATTTCTTCATAAAATGTCATGGTCCCTAGTGATAATCATAATAAGCATTTTCATCATATCCTTTGGGTAGAGGTCTATTCATATCAATATCTATAGGATAAGGGAGAGATATAAGATGACAGTCTACTATTTCTAAGAGTAATGAAGCGGGAGACTCAGGTAAGTGTGTAAATTATCTCTTTGGTGCATTAGATAAGACAAGATGATTAGGCTTGAAACTATGTTAATCACGTTGTTTATTTCCTTTTTAGGCTCAGGAGGATTTACCATATAACTTTTTTTATTGTAAACTTGGTATTATATGTATATGTAGTTGGTGTGTTTGATACATAATTGAGATTACTCAATGAAATAAGCTTCATTTCATGATCTAGTATAACATGGCATAAGTCATCAAAAGTTTAAGCTTCTTGAAAATAATCGACTCATGTCAAGGATCAAGAAAAATTTGCTTGAATATGTCTTATAAATCCTTATCTGCCATAGGATTGGTTATTTTAGCTAACATTATCTTATACCTCAAGACATATTCATTGATAGGCTCATTTTTTCCTTATTTTATTTCAAAAATTTGAGCAAAGGAAACCTTTTTATAAATATTAATAAAAAAGTGTGCTAAAAACTGATCTAGAAGAGGTTTTAATGTTTTCACAAATTGGAGAGATAAATCATATAACCACCTCAAATTGTATTCCTTAAGAATTCTTGAGAATAATTTGCTTAAAATTTTATCATTGGAGGCATAATAAAGGCATGCCACATAAAAGGATCAAATATGTTGTTTAGGATCACCCTTTCCATCCTAAAATGTGAACTTAGTTAGGTGTAATAAAATTAGTTGTCAAAGGGTGAAAAGATATCTCAAGTACAATAAGGTTATGTAACACATCTTGGAAATCAATAGCATGAGGAGACTTTGAAACATTTTATTCAATGTTTGTAACTTTGTCCTACAAGATATTTATAAATTGAAGTAGTGTTTAAACTATGGACCCATTTGTATTTAGATTAGAAAGTTGAGTAGTGAATAGTCACCAAAGGTGATGTAGTCATGATTTGAATAGGCATACAAACTGGTATTTGAGTTGAAATATTTACTAGTCCCATGGTAGATGTATAAATAGTAGTTTTAGGAAACAAAGGTTGGAAGACGTAATCTGTGACTCCACTATATATACATAGATTAATTGTTATGGAATTAGTTATATTTGTATCCAAGGGAAAGTAAAGTTGATCTAAAAATCAATCCTAGCTCAGAGAATATAAATCAAACTATCCCTTCCACTTGTTGGTACATTTAGATAATCGAGGTCATAACCAATATGGATTTACTAGAATTAACTAAGGGGTTCCTTACCACAAAATATTTCTAGAGCGGGTTCAAAAGACTCTAGTCAATCAATACCATGAAATAACCCTAGATAATTCCTATGTTTTATTATCAAAATGAATGACGAAGTAAAAGAAAATCTAACCTAGTGTTCACCAAAGCATGTGGTGCAAAGTGGGAGTAATAAAAATAAAAGTAAACATGCATGAAATAATTATAATTAATTCAATGTAGATATAACCATAATGTATGGAGATATAAATATATTTAAAATCCATTAGTTATGCTACTTCTATCTACTAAAATAAAGGAGTAAGAGTTAGAGATACTTACTTTGAAGATAAACCTGTTGAGACTCAATATCTCCCTTGGCCAATGGTGATTTGAAATATGTCATTGTGGTTTGTAAAGATCACTAAGGTAGTCCATCTATATACTATATGACTCCTCATAAACATCCAAGACTTTTCCACAAGACAAGATTCTTCACTCAAAATTTAAAACCTAAGTAATAACTCCTCAAATAGAATGGTGGAAGAGAATATTGTAAAAAAGTGCAAATGAATGATTACCTCTATCTCTATCTATGAAATGGTGAAAAGAATGTTTTTATATAATTGTATCTAACCCTAAACTCTTCTAAAGTTTTAGATAATAGAGTCAACCCAATAAACCATGTTATTTAATAAATAAAGTAGTTAGGTCCCAGACTAGGTTAGTTGAGGCTGAACCAACCATGTAACATGATTATATTTTAAGAACAAGGTTGACCTAGGTTGAATTTATTTAGTAAATGGAGAAAAGAGGTTTTGGCTTAGGTAGGGGCTATTTCAAGAAGTGAATTTCTTGAAAGAGTGTGTAAGGGAGGTTTCAAAACTTTAAGTAGATGTATAAGAGAGGTTTGTGTTTGTTTTAAGTGGTGGTATAGGGAATAACAATTTGTGAAGCACAAATGGTCTACCCACCCCTTTCTCAATGCACCCTTTAGGGAATGTACTTAGAGAGATTGAGACTTTATGGGTTCTTATAAGAGAGAAAGCATCATTAATTAATAAAGTTTAAAAATATTATGTATATATAGTAGTACCTTCTAAGGACTCACCATCACTAGGTGAATAAGCTCTAGTTTTATCATGTTTAAGTATTTCATCTCTTGTAACATATAAAAATTCATTCATTAAGCTCTTGTTATTATTGAGATGAGTAATCAATGTTTCTTTATTTTCCATTTGAAATCAAGTTTTTGAATTAAAATTTTCCATTGCTTCACAAATGAAAAAATTAGAATTTACAACAAAGTACAAGAATCAATAAAACTGAAACATAAAACCCTAAACCACTTAGGGTTTTCACCAAAATTTTAACCCTAAATTTATCTAGATTAGAGTTATATAGGGTTAAAGGGTATAGAGATAACATAAGGTTCAAGGGTGACAAATTGTCTCTATAGTAGTCGAATTAGATTCTTAACTTAGATATAACATATATTAAATTATTAAATTGATATAAGATAAAAATAATAAGTATAACTATACTAGATATGGAAATTACACAGAAATAATGTGCTTCACTAGTTCTAGTGTTGATATAATTTTATATCAAGAATAGCCAACAAGTATACTAGAAGAGGATTCTATAACAATCATCAAATTCTAGATTGGGTGCCTCTAGAACTATGGACACTAGTGTCAACTTATGATGGTTGTGTCAATGCTACTATTGAAACTTGATGCAGGTGTCATATATGGAATACCTATTGGAAAAAGATGCATCTACCTAGATGATTTTGGGTTTGTCTTCACCTTCACTCTAGTGTATTTAGGTCTAGGTCATAAATTATCACTCTTCATAAAATTTCAAAACCCTAGTTCTTCATATTCATAGTGACCTTATGGGAAAATGGGTTAGTGGGCGCATGGTGTTAAGATCACCCCAAATACCCCTCTATCAATGAGAATTACTTACATAGCCAATCCTCTAAAGAGGGTCTCAAACTAGTGTATCTAAACCCTATGTTTTGAATTGTGTATGAATCATGCAATATGTGGAAAATAAGTACAATAATGACCTAACTTTTAACTTGGAAAATATAGCTCTTAGGCTAATTCTTCAGTACTTTAGACCTATGTATGTGGTTTCCCTATGATTGAAATGGAAAAATTATAAAATATGGGGACTTTTATCACTTGAGTGCTTGATTGGATTCCTTTTGTAAGTTGTTTGGTGAGTAGGTAATACGTTTCTAGGTGAGTAATGATGATGATTGATCTTGTATTTATAATAATCCATTTGGAGAAGTAACTTGCATTAAAGCATTTAGGCTGACCATTTAAAATATGTTTCATTTGTAAATTGTATGACTTTAGGGCAAAAAACACTTGTGTTAGAGTAGGACACCTATGTCGATACAAGTGTCTGTTTGGGATGTTAGTGTCTAGAGAAAAAGAAAGTAGGTATAGACTCAAAACTTGCAGAGGTGAAAGATAAGAAATTTTTAAGCATTATAGGTAAGATAGAAGCTCTAGGTCATCAACATAATATTGGTTAAACCTAGAGATAGGCTAAGGGGCACAAGATAGAGAAGATGTGAGACTTACAAAAGTGGGAAAGTTATAGAATTGAGAAGAACATCTAAGGTCTGAGTTTTCCAAGTGTACAAGATTGAGGTGCTATATAATCCATAAATATCATCTACACCTAGTGCATGATATCTATGGAGAAATTATAAGTAATGTAATAATGAGGAGGGTCTGGTGCCCCTTGTGAATTACAATCAATGAAATGAATATATACTAGTGTGTATCCAAAAACCTCTAATCTAAAGGAAGGCACAAATTGAGGAGAAGACTCAGCCTTTGTCCAAGAATTATTGAAAAGGTTGAGACATAAGCCTCATATAATCATATAAATGTTGTTTTATTACTCTACATCTATTTTTATTTTGTAGCACATTGATGACAAATAAAATAGACTTCTCTATGATTGGGGATATATTATCGAGATATCTTAGGAGGTGGTAAGATATAATAAATAGAAGGTCAGGTTGATTTAGGATGAATCAGATTAATGTACTATTTAATAACTTGGAATTGGGTCAAAGTATGTGTATTCATACCATTAAAACAACAAGTGTGCATAGGAGTAGTTTACTATAGAGGTCGACTATCTATAGGTGTTGTATTCAACACACCCCACCTTAGATTTTTGATGGAAAAGTGGGGACCCCTCTATTTTTAAAAGGCTTTTTCATTATAAGGTTGTGCATGCATGTTTGTCTTATTCATTATCTTTGGAAATCTGAATATCTTTGGTATTAAATTTCCTTTGTTATGTGTGTTTTCCTCTTGTAACCCATTTTCATTAGAATGACTTGTTGACAAACTTTGACCCCAATTCAAATTTGGTCACTCCATTATAAATTCAAACTTTCATGTGGTATTTTTCATGGTCATGTCATACCTTATATGGTCCTTAGAGTCCTCATTTAACCTTGTTAGTATTGTTTAAGTTTAGTTTGGAGAAGTTAAGGTAGTTTTATGTTGTGGTCATATAGTTGTCTAGGGGTGTCATTGAGAGATAAAACATGGTCAAGTTATGTCATAATTGATTATGGGTTTATTAATGTCATTATATGTCATAAACATATTCTAACAACATATCATAAAGTTTTGAAGTGTTTAAGGTTCACTTGCTAGCTTGAAGGTGTTAAAAATGCATGAAAAGGTAGTTTTTAGCTAAATTTATGTGTGTAAAAGTTAACCCAAAGGAAAAATTCGTAACATACACATTTCAAGGATCTCATATCAGTTAATTAATGGATACACATGTTATAAAGTCATAGCAAAGTCAGTTTATTGGATTTCAATGCTAGTTTGAGGAGTTAGAGGAATTTATACAGACTCTTGAAGTCACTTGTAAGTGAAAATAGATTAAAAACATCATTTGGACTTATAAATGTCAGTAAAAATCATTGGAAGAAGTTTAAATCTCTATATTTTCATAAATATTCTTCTCTCCCATCTCTTCCTTTACAAACTAGTTAAGACCAAATTCAAGTAGATGGTACAAGTCATATAGGTAGAGTTCAAGGATGATATTTTGTCCAAATTTTGGGACCCCTATGGGATTTTAATTTTTTTAATTTTTCATTATATTGGTTCTCTTATATTTATGAACAATTCCTAAGAGCCCAAACTACTTTTTGACAACTCAAAACCCCACAGGTTGAGTTTAGATCAATTTCAAAACAAATTGTGGATTATTGGTTGCATGAAACTAGTTGGAGTAGATTATTATATCTATTTATATCCCTCACACACATTAACTCACCTTATTGGCATGTGTGGATGTCCTTTTGGCATGAAAAGTCTCTATTGTGAGCATTTTGAATTGACTAATAGTTTTTCTATATTTTTAATTTTTCTATGTGGTTGGATGCATCTAAGTGACTATTAAATGGTATTATAATCCATCCAAATTTCATTAATATATTTTTAACCAACTAAGTATTCTTTACAAGTCCCTAAAGGCCACTTATTCATTCACCTTTTGTGGGTTAAGTGTTCTTTATGTATGAAATTTAGTTGTTTTAATGAGTTTGTATATGTTTCATAGAATTTGAGGTTGTTTTCTCATGATTATATGTATTTATGTAATGATAATCAATGATATTTAAATCCATATTATTCATAATACACTTCCCAAAGCTTTAAGAACTCAAGATTACAAATGATCACATACCACCTGTAGGTCTGTAACTCCATGGAAGTTCTTGTTGTCAGTATTCAAGGAAGATTACCTATCCATGGAGTAATATGATGTTTCAATATAAAAAAGGTATGGAATTATGTAGGGTTTACAAGCACTTAGAGTCAAGAAGTTGACAAACTAAGTTAACAAGCCTAGTGACATAGTCACCTATAGGACTATAGGTGGAAGTAGTAGTGACAGAGGTTGTGAAATTATTTTAAAGGGAAAATTAGACTTGTAATTAAGGAAGAATACAATAAAATTTTTGGTTACTATGAGATGTCATGATTGAATATCCAAGCATAAAATCAATTACATACATAATTAGATTTCTTGACATTCACCTATAGGCATGTTCAAGCTTGCCTTAAACTGAGAGGTTCATGAGTCTTGGGGTCCTTAGGGAATTCAAGAGGTCTTAATTCATCATCAAAAATAAGACACAACCATTTAAATTTTTTATATTGGAAATAAGATAACCTAAAGGCTCTTTGATGCACTAAGTCCTCTCAAAGAAAGACCTACAACTAGCCCATTTGAGACTTTGCCTTAAATAGTGAATACAGAGGTTGAGAGCTTCTTTAAAGATGCCATGAATTTGGTAATATAGTGAGATTAGATTTTGATTATGGTTTGGTCACCATAAGATAGAAATGACCTAGTTGAAGAAGATAAAACCTCAAACTCCATACTCAAAAATCTCATGTTAACACTTATAGCCATTCATTATTGAAATGGGCTCTGAACAACCATATTGATGAAGTTTGGAACTTCAATAATTTTATCAAGGTATTGAGATATCAACATGATATAATAGAGTAATTTGAAGGAATGGAGGTCAATACTATCTTCAAGACCATATAAACTACATGAGCAAACCCCTAATTGATACCTACATCCAACTAAACTATAGGGCTTACCTTGAGACAATGATGATGAATGTAACAAAAAATGCAAGGTGTTGATACAAATTTATAAATAAGTATAGAAGTGAAATGTTATATTAATGAGGGTTTATTTTTGAAAGGATTCTTAAGACAATGACTTGCAGACCCTTTCCAAAGGGGTATACACAAGAATGAATCTCTTGCAGGTCTGTTTACTGATCAAAATCTCTCCAAAACATGAGATAATGGTGTTTGTGTGAGTGTTTAAAGAATGTAAATAATATTAAAACATATTAAGAAGATATTTTTAGGACAATTATTTCTAATTAGGGGTTATAAGTTAGTCACACACAGTCTAAACATAATCCTACCTAGGCTAGTGGAGTTAACAACTCCGTAAGAGAGAAGTCTAATACATTGTATGATATCTGAGGAGAGTAAAATGTTGAATATGATGGAATAGTGATAAAATAACTATATATATCCATTATAATAAATCATGTTATAATAATATTTAGAACCCTATTCAACTTTAAATAATCTTGATTGTATGCATAAGCCTATAGGGAAGTCTTGAGGAGATAATGACCTAGAGAGGTAGTGAAGTGAAGATGAGACCTTAGAGAAATTGAGAAAAAATTTAGGATGTGGTGAGATGTATATGAAAACAATTCATATAGTTATAGACTTAAAACACTAAAATAAATAGTCAAACATAGATTGATGACCCTGTTCAGTCATACACAAGCTTAAGTGTATGCACATACTTATTGGGAAATCAATGGTGAAGTGAGGTCAGATGGAGTTAAGGTGAGAATTTATGAATTTTAAATATATTTTTTAATATATAAAAAATCTTTTCACAAGATCCTAAATTCTTTATAATAAGAGAAATAGTAGAATACAGTCTATTAGGGTAAGTTTGGCAGACTAGTACAAGAACCCTAAGCCTAAGCTAGTGGAATGGTTGGGGAGTTTGATGAATAAATGTTAAAAGATAAATATTGGAATAGGTCAAATTAGGTATAAAAAACCTAATTAATTTCATTATAACTTAGAAGCAACTCAAAACATGCACCTATAGACCTTATTTGTTCCTAGACCTCACAAAATGCCTAATTTCAACTCAAGAGGCTAGTTTGCTTTACTTGGTACAGATTATAGAAGATGCATGGGAACATGAGATTATAGGGGAAGTTTAATACCCTAATTTAATTTATTTTTTTATAATTTTTTAATGGTTTCATTCCCTAAGGTTTATGAACCATCCTTAAGAACCCAAGGCACTTTCAGGCTTCCTAGGAGGGCTATAAAAACTAGGTGAGGGAGAAATCAAATTTCATGACTCTATATGAATTTGATGGAATTAAAGACATATAAAATATTAAAAACTCCCATAATAATCATACCATGCCATTGGATGGTATAGTACTATAAAAAACTATATGTATTAGGGCTAAAATGAGTAATTTTTACTATTTTATAGGTTTGTACAGTGAGTTAGAACGTAAAATTTGGCATGGAGGATGGGGAGGAAGTTGGATAAGTTAATAAAATGCTTATTTTGGGTTTATCAAGTTTGGAGATCTTTTAGAAACATTTTTCACTCTTTTGGTAGATATGCCTAATTAAGGCCTAGTTATGAGAGAGAAAGGGCAAAAAGAGATATCTCTACTCACTCTCAGAATATTGAAGTTGACCTATAGATGTAAAGCTATAGAGGGTACTGTATCATTCCATTATATTCTTATGATCCTCTATAATTTTCTATGCACAGGGAGGTTTTTACTATTTTAGGGTTATAAGGAATGAGGCCTAATTGGGGCATTTGGTAGACAATGACTTATTGGGGATAGTTTGAGGACTCAAAATTATTTTTTTTGGGTCCAATATGATGTAAATATACAATAAATGAATTTTGGATGAGATAAGGAAGAAGAAACCAAGTTTTGACACTTGTGTGCAAAAGAGGCCTAAGGAGAAAATAGTCCTCTAGACAACTTGCAAGAGAAAGAGGTGATGTGTCAAAGAGAACCTATTGGGGTAATTTGAGAGGTGTCAAGAGAAAAAAAAGAGGTAGGAAAAAAAAAATTTACCATTAATAAGGCCACTTGTTCTTCAACATGTCAAGACAAGGGAGTTTCAAGAAGCTAGTCAAGGTGTCAAGCAAGCATTTTCTACCTCTTCTTTTTTTAAATCATATGACAATTGTTTACCTTATCTCTCCTATGCCTTTCTTCTCCTCTCTCCCAATTTATATATATATGGAGCCACTTTGGGATAAGTTTGTATCCTCCACCTGAGTATGGAAAATTCCAAATCATTTATAGCCTTTGATCAATAAAGAATGATTTGGTTTACCTTCTCCATGATTTGTTTCAATGTGTATGTTAAGTTAGTTGATCTTTCTAGGTGATAGTTTCTCTTCCTTAATATGTTGTCATTTATTGCATTCATATTTAGATTTAAAAGTCTATTTTTTGTCTCTTGAATTGTTCTAATGCAATTTTCACGAGTTTAACATCTCTTCACTAGTGTCAATTCATGATATTGTGTTTAGTCCTCCTAGATTAAGTTTGCTTCACAAACCTCCTTGATAAATACTCATGCAAGGGGCAGATTTGGATAAGTGTATGTTTAATTTAGGCTTGTATTTGAAGTGTACTTGTAATTAGTTGGTAGTGGTTAGGTTATAATTGGTGCATCGCCTCATTAGGATATGTTTGCTTTATGTTCTCTTTCTCCCTTTTCATCCAAATGAGATATTAGTTTAGGTTATGAGCTTTAATAGATAAACCAAAGGAGATGGCCCTTCAATCTAGAGGTTTACCTCTGCTATAGGTAACCCATAAACCTATAGGTAATCCCATGTTTCCCTTAATTTGGATAAGGTTTGAACTGCTTCTCCAAGGGTGAAAAATTGAGTGACAACATGATTTTTTAGAAATAATCTATTAATGAATATTTTGGAAGATTTTTATGTATGATAGGTATTCAAATATTACTTATTAATATTTACTTATTCAGACTCACTTATTTAGCATTATGAATATTTTAGTCTTCAGCATTTTGGTCTTTGATAAATTTCTCTTTGGTAACTTTCGGTTAGGAGATTTTCTTCAGGAACTTTTTGGTTAGAAACTTTGTGTCAAGAAAATATTCATTGGATCCTTTTGATTGGGAAATTTATATTCCACAACTTTATTAAGGGAACACTTTAGTCTTTGGGAACTTTCTCCTAGGCAACTTTCATTCAAAGTTTTTTGATCAAGAACTTTCTCTTCAATAATTTTCTCTAATAAATCTTCTAAAATGACAATATCCTTGAATAACATTAGGTCTTTAGAGACTTTTAATCAGGAATCTTGGCTCACCAAATAAAATGAATCAGCCCAAATGTAAACACCGACCCTTGACTAAACCACATATTAACAAGTGTAAAAAAGAATACCACCATGGCACACCCCTACCCCAAAATGAGTAAGCATCCAACATGGCATGCCAATTAAGCCAAGGTGGTCAAGTTCAAATTAAATGAAGGTGACAAACTTGTAGATATTAGTGATTAATGGTGCATGAACTGAGCATGAATGTTAAAAGGCTATAGCATTGAGCTACTAATTGAATCCACATCCATTGATTACTATAAATCTTGAGTGTATATTAACTTCTACATATTTGAAGCCCTAGTTACATTCAAATAAGTTGTAATTTGTATAACAAACTACAAATATACCATTACTAAGAGCTTGAACTCTACTAGGACTTGGAACAATCAATGTTGTCTTCATCTAGATCACATAGGAGATCTTAGGTGCCATCTAGATTCTCCAACAAGGATTTAATAAAATACATGGATATAATTTTTGATACAATAGTATTTGACAGTATTTATGCTAATTACTATAGAATAATAATGTACCTAGGTTATAAAGAGCATCAACCCATTCACTTACAAAGAAGGCATCTCCCTAGAGGAGAAATAAGTTGTAGCTGACCTATTGCCCTTAAATGCTAAACATGTTATTATGTAGCTACCAAACCTGAAATCATGACATGCATTGAATTATTATGAGTTTATTTTTTGAAAGAAGGATTATAAATGGTGGGTTACTACACTACGTCAATAATAACACCACCATCACCTACATATTAGGTGAAGCATTCCATAGGTACTTATAACCACCCATCCCAGATGTTGCCTTTAATTTGTATAATGTTTCCAGTTGGAAGAAGAATAATAATATAGAAAAAGCAATGAATAAATGGATTTTCCTAAGATAGACCTCTTTACGAGAATCCACCAAGAATATTGTGCCCATTACCAAATTTTGTATGGGAATCCACATTTTTATGGTACTACTAAACTATTTATTTGGCCACTTGAGCATCCACTTACTTCATTTGGAGTGTGTACCACTAATTGACCTGTTTGTCACCTCAGAATACACATTTGTGTTGGGGGAGATTATGAGCACTCACCTATAGGAATTGATGTTGCACAAGAAAAGGAGGACCTAAGGTGGAAATTTTTATATGATGTCATATATTTTAGATACATTCATGGGGACTATCTATAGACATAATGGGGCTTTGTGGGATCCAAACCCCGAATACATCAATAATAGAATCTATGATGTATACTCATTTGTCCATATTTATGCTTATATGAGGAACATATAAATAATTACAAAATATTTGTATCCTCAAGTCTGGATGGAAATTCATGGTGAACCTATATCCATAATATCCAAAAACATCACCAAAACACTCATGTCTTTCAATGATTACTAGTTGTACCTAGACTATATTATCATAATGGTCATTAGACATAATGTTGACCCTATTCATCTCCCCAAATACATCTCAAACAAATCATCTAAGTAGGATATTACATATTAACTATGGAATGGGAAGATGAGGACCTAATTAAGATCAAGAAGATCACCTTCCATGGCTTCCATATTACAATTGGAAGGATGTGCTACACATACCATAGACACTTTGGAGAGGTTGGTGGTTACAAGAAAGCTTATGCCCTAGCTAATTTACCCCATAGGGATTGGGACCTCCATGGGAGAGTGTAGTAACAAGTTCACAATCTAGGAATTCTCTACAAGTATGAGCCTTTTGATCATGACTTCTTATTTATCAATGCAAAATATGATTCAAAATTCAAGGAAAGGGCAAGGACTATTAGTGTGAGTGAGGACTTGCTTAGGGTAATCCATGTAGATCTTTCCCTCACACTTACACAAGAAAAATTTAGAATCCCACAAGTAGGATGGACCTCATTAGATTTATGGAGTCATAGACCCTTCTAACAACCACAAGATCAAATATAAGACCACTAAAATCCACCCATTATAATGATATCTCTAGAACAAAAAATAAGGTGTAGTGTAACATAAGTTATTATTGTGTAAATGGAAGGGGAAACTCCTCAAGTTTAGGTTGAATTGAGGAAATTAAAATAAGAAAAAGTAAAATAATTAATTTAGGTAGAGGAACATACTATTGAGAGATACGAGGAGATCATTTTTATATATTTATTTGATGAAGAAGACCTTATACCTATTATGGTAGCTCTAGAAACTACAACATCCAACATGACTCTCCCTCTTCCGACACAATAAGTAGCTGCTCCTCAATAAATAAGACAACAATTTGTTATAAAATAAAATGTAATTCAAGAAGGCCTTAAATATAATCCATAGATGGACCAAGAGAGTAGGCACAACATTCAACTGAAGATGAGCCAAGGGATGAAGTAGATGAGGAAGAACTATAGTAAGCTAAGGTCTTAAACTTGTAAGGACTAAAATGAAAGGCACCACTTGTGGGTGACCAATCAAATAATAATGTTCCCACTTCTCCTCTTTGCCACTCTCATATTATTTAATTACCATTTGTCTCTTCTTTTGCTTTACCAATTATCTCTTCTTTTCCTCTTGGGTTAGCATGCCCATCTAAGCTTATTTTCACAATTATTACTACAACTAATCCTTTAGTCTCTACTTCTATTTCCACTACCACTAGTTATTCTAACACAAAATTGACAACATCTACTCAATTAATTTCACCAATGTCATCCTCAAGAGTAGTAAAAAACACAATAATGGTGGCTACCAAAATATCTCCAAATAAGAAGCTAGTCTGCATTATCCATCCAATGCCACATTTTGAAAATGTAGATTGGTCTAAAATAATATGGCCTTCATTACCAAAAATATCCCCTGAGATTGAACCTATAAAAGAAACCCAAATATAATCACAACCATTAGACCCATCAAATTTGACCCTTCTAGACTAGGCCAAGGAATTAGAAGCATCAACTTCTAAGAGGCTAGACTTGAAAATCACCAAGATACCCACTATGATATCACTATTTGTTAAGTCAACTAGCTCTATGTAAAGGGTAAGGAAGAGAAAGAAGACAACATTGGGTAGATTTTAATCTTAGAATAAAGAGAGGAGATATACTCTCTTTCAAAAAGGTAAGATAAGAATAAGGCTCAATCCACTTTCATCGAGGACTTAAGTCCTATATAGAGACCCACACAAGAACATTGATAGCCATTCATGAAAGCATTGAATAGGAAATAAAAGAGTTGGAATAGGAATTGGATACCCTTAGGTAATAATAACAATTAATCCACATTCCCTTTGAGATAGAATAATATGTTCAAAATGTAGCATTGAGGCTCTACGAGATACTATATACTATTCATTATTTAAGGGCACAATTGGCTCCCCAAGCAACTGTAATAACTAAATTATTTAAGGTTATCAAGCAATATGAGAACAAGATAAATTTTTTGGTTCCATATACTCCCAATAAGGCTTTCAACCATCTCAATTTGATGTCCCCCTTGGAGGGAAAAAATGTGTTGAATCTAGTGGTGATCAAGACCCTAGAAGCATAGAAATAGATTACATATGTTGATGCTTTAGTCAATAAGATCACTAAGTAGGAAAAGTATGCAATGCAAATTTTTAATGAAATAGAGTTAACACGTGTGTGGGATAGCACTTGGAAGCTGGTAGTTAGGTCTATTTTTGACCAAATGTTACAAAAAGATTTAGATAATTTAAATTAGAGTTTACAAGGATTAAATTTAGAATATATTGAGGCAAATTTGATTCCATCAAGGAAGAAGGCCATTAAATCATAAGTCTTTTAGGTAGGATTTTTATCTACCAAAGCTAAGCATGCAAGGCTGATGACATAAGTGGATAGGGTGAACAAACTATCTCTTCTAGACATGAGCATAATATGGGCACAACATGCTAGTGGATACAAACATTATCAGAATATAGAGGCCAAGAATAAGTCTACTTTGGCACCATTTAGCAGTTCATAAGCCTAGACTCCACTTAATGTGCTAGTGTCAATACCACCTATGACTTTAGTTCCTATCAATTTAACAAGTGCATCAACTCAAGCTACCACTTTAGCTCTAGCTACTACTTTAGTTCTAACCACAATAATGAGAAGTACCATGCAATCAATGAGCAAGCCTTAGTTAAATTTTAATATTGTATATGAATGTTGCATGTATTTATTCAAACTAACTATAATTGGTTTTTATTCATGTTATAATTATTTTTTCTAACATGCACATGTTGCATGATTGTTGTAATTTATTTGTTATAACATACAATTTTGTATTGAATTGGAACTTGGGTTTTATTCATTTTGATGTAAACTAAGGTTTTGTTACACTTGGAATATTATGTGACTCCTCCAAGTCTTGAAATACTTGTAAAACCCTCTTTTAAAGGGTTAAAGTTTTGATAAATATACAAGAAGAAACTAAGCCATTGATTGTCATGTAATTGTGTTTGTTCTCTCTTATTTCTTTTCTATGTTATTGGAATTTTAACTTGTTTATCTACATCAACTCGGTAATTTTGAAGTGTACAACTACTAAATATGAATCTAGTTTTTATACTTGATGTATGTTGATCTAAGATGTTCAATAACTATTAAATATTAGTAAATTTCATTGATTTCAGAAATTAGTTTAGATTGTGTTGATATTTTGAGGTGTGCAGTAGTATTTATTTTTGATATAGTCTTCTAGGTGTGTGTTGTAACTAATATAGATAACTTCTTGGTCTAATTTATAGCCTCTTCACAAAGGGTGTGAAACAACAACTCCAAAGAGAGCAACCTTCAACTGAGGTAATTGTGTTTCCTATACCTTTTTCATAGATTATTTAACTATGTTTATTTGTAAATGTGCAATGGGTACAAATGGAAAACATTGGTCTTGAAAATACTCATCCACCAAATAAATGGCCTTGGGAGTGACCTTTCAGGAACATAGAACCTTCTTTTTTGCCTTGTATTTTCCTTATTTTTGAGTTTCTTTAAGATATTCCCACCATAGAGTAATTATCCACCTAGATAACTCACTTAGTATTTGCTTATTTTTATATTTCACATATTTTTCCATAAAACTAGTTAAACAACTTGTAAGCTCAACCTGTTATTCCACCAATTGGTTATTTTAACCACACACCTTCAACTCATGCCCTAGAGTGGAACTTCATTTCCATAGATATCTTAACACATTAGAGGCTATATCATTCAAGTTCTAGCGTGCATATAACCCACATCAAAAAAAACAAAATTTGGCACTAGGAGGGCACACTTATTTGTTTTATCAATAGTAAAGGTTAGTCACTATGTAGAGCTACACTAGAGACACCTAGGAGAGTAACAAGGTCTATATCCCAAGATAACCTTTTGGTTTCATCTTTATTGAATCATAGGAGGCCTAAACTAGTACTGATCACCCCTAAGGTACACCAAGCTAGAACACTTTCCTTAGTGAGAAACATCCCATTCATCAACCATCTTATGATCCAATATTGGTTAGTCAAATATACTATTATTAATCCTAGATATTAAAATAATTTACCAAGGAAATTAGAGAAATATTTTCCTATATTCCCCCCCTCAAGTGGGAGAATGGAAAAGATCACATTAAATCTTTCAAGGTTTCTCTAAGATTAATGAATGTAATAGATGATTATATAACATGCAAAAAAATTCCAATCACTCTAGAAGATTTTGTTTATAATTGGTATCTAAATTTATAGGAAAATTCCATCACCTTATGGAATACATGTCAAAATACTTTTCTTGCATAATTTTGGCAAGTTACTAATCTAAGTTTAGTGTATCAAAATTTCACTAGCATGAAAAGGGAGCCCAATGAATCAATTAGAGCCTTTAATGCAAGGTTCTAGAATATGTACACTTAGATGAACATGGCATAAAAACCATAGGCAAATATAGCACTTGATATGTATAATAATGCTTTGGATCCCATTACTATAATATTTCTAAGGAGAGCTACCACTACCAATACATTAGCCTTGGCATATGAATAAGTTATTATCATTGACAAGCAACTTAATCTACAACTCAATCCCCAAAATTCAAGGGGCCAAATGGTCAATAATGACTTTCCATTTTTGAATCCAATTCCACATGATAATTAGAAATCTTTGCATTTAACCAAAATCAATTTTACACTTTGCCTCTCGTGACACATCAATAAACTGATCAAAATTATTTTTTTCTGAATAATCAAGCACAAAGGAATGGCCATAAACAGAACCAAAAAAATAAACAACTAACTCAGTCCAACACAACAATCACTTAGGGTGTTGACTCCACCAAAGTTAAATTAGACTCTATACAAAGAATAGTCCAAAATTTGAGCAATGACATCTTAAATATGCATAACAATATGGGTAATGCCTCAAATCAAAATTATAACTAGAATTCTAGATTTCTAAGATACAACAATCCTTTTAATAGACCCACCAATATTATAGAACAAGAATAGTCTACTAAGATACTAGAAATAAATATCATGGAGAAAACTTTGTCTAATTTGTGTAGGGTCCATAACACATCATAACATGGGGAATTTTATTGTGTGGATTTTTGTGAAACCTTTGAAATCTTCCAAAGTAAAATGATTAGATAGGGTCAAATGATGAATCCTAAAGATCTCCCTCATGAATTTGGACCCTCAAGTTTAGCTATGGTCTTTGAAAAGTATGAGTTTCCCTTCCCCAGTGAAGATGAAAATGTTCCAAAGGATAATTCTAATGAAATGCAAGCATTTTAATAGTTCAATAGGAATAATTACAATATGAGGAACAATCATCCTCTCACCACTTCTAATCCTCCCAATAATACAATTATTCCCCCAAATCTTAAAGCTAATAATAATCCTTCTCCCCTAAAAAGGAATGGTCAACATCAACATAGATAAGAATAGAGTAAGGGAAGATATAATATTGTTGAGGATATGAAAAATATCCAGGCTAATATCAATTTTCATGAACTAGCACAAATCATAGAGCAAAAGCAGCCCATATAGAAGTTTATCACAAGGAAGTATATTGTAGAAAAAGCAAAGATGGCCAACATAAGTGTCATATATATAAGCAAGCATGAGGTTCCCCATTTCTTGCTAACTATTTAGGCATTTGGCAAGAATATACAAAATTATCTAGTGGATTCTAGAGCTTCAACTACTCTGATACCAACTTTTATTTTCGAGAAGCTTGGTTTGAACCCAAGTCCATTTAAGAGGATTGTTTCATAGATGGATAAGATAGTGGTGCTTATGATAGGAGAACTTAATGATGTATGCATCTAGGTTGCATCATTACCTCAAGTGCATACTATTATAGACATACTGGTGGTAGATATTCCTAAGGGGTATGGGCTACTATTGAACATAGATTGGTTGAAGATTCCCAATGGATACCTTTCCAAAAAATTCTCACATTTAGATGCCATGGAGATAAATTTATAAGTAGATTAGGATTGATTAGGAGTGAAGGATGAAGTACCCTATTATAGAGTACAACAATATTAACAAATAAGTTATAAATCTCCTAGTCTTGGAATTTATACATTTTCTACAAGGCATGAAGCATAGGAAGAGTTGTAGGACCCTTTCCAATTATGTACCCTCTATTTCAATAGAGAAAGATACAAGAAAAGATTAGGTTTTGGTATTGATTTAGTCAATACACAAATAAATAGATACTTAGAAGAATATAGGCTCTAATTCCCATGCACCAATAATATATTAGAGTATGAAGCCTTGATTTTGGGATTGTAATTTTCCATCAAGAACAACATCAAGGAATTGTTAGTATATGGAGACTCAGAACTAGTGAACAACTAGGTTGTAAATAAGTATCAATGTAAATTTTCATACTTAAAGAAATACAAACACAGAGCCTAGGATTTAATCAATTCATTTGAGGCTTTTAATATAGTGTTCATTTTGAGAAAACAAAACCAAGCTATTGACTCACTAGCTAATTCAATAGCAAATGTGGCATCCCCGTAGGAATCAAAAGTAAATAATTTCTCTATTAATTTAGTACATTATCCATCAGTGCCAGATAATATTAATTTTTTTAAAGTGTTTGATGATGATTAGTAGATCATTTAGTTTCTGACAAGTTCAAGATATTTCAAGTCATAGATAATTAATGATGAGGAGAGAAGCCATTAGTGCCATGAATAATTGGATGAAGAGGATGTCATATAACTAAATAAAAATTGTCTACCATTGGGGATGGTCACCTTGGAAAGGGCTTTTGATACTGATCCTCAATCACAACAAAGACAACTCAAGAGTAATGAGTCTAAGTTAAAATCAAAGAATTTAGGTGATGAAATAAACTTACATATCATCAACATTAGCTTACGTTGTACCCTAAATGAGAGATAAAGGGTCAAAGACTTTATTATTAGATATAAATATGTAATTACAAGGGTGTATGATGACTTGAGGATATTCAATCCTAGATTAATCACCCATAAGATTCCATTCAAGCCAAATCATAAGACATTTAGGTAGAGGCAAAGACTGGTTAATCCTATTTTAGAACCATTGATCTAAAAGGAAGTAGAAAATTTACTACATGACTAGATAGTCTTTCCTACCAAGCATTAAAATTGTGTGGTTAATCTAGTTCCACTCATGAAAAAAAGTAGTGAAATCATACTATGTGTCAACTTTAAGAACCTTAAAAAATATTTTGATAACCACAACTATCCTCTACCCTCATTAGATGAGGTGATATAGACTGTGAGTGGTTCTAGAATGATGTCTTTCTTAGATGGATTTTCAAGATATAATCAAGTGTTTATGGAATCAAAAGATATGATGAATACTGCATTTACCATAAAATGGGTAACTTATGCATACAAGTGGATGTTATTTATCTTTATCAATGTAGGATCTACTTCTAAGAGAGCCATGGATCATGCATTCCAAGGGATAATAGGTAAATACATAATCATATAATTGGATGACCTTACCATTTTCTCAAAAACTAGAGCTAATCACATAGACCATCTACAATCCATATTCAAAATATGAAGGAAGTTTTGTATCTCACTGACCCTAAAAAGATCATATTTAATGTTAAATAAGAGCAGTTTCTAGGCCACATTATCACCAGAGATGAAATCATCATTAGCCTAGATATAATTTAGGTAATTTACAAAATAATGTTCTCAAATAGAAAAAATGAGCTCAATTCCTTATTTGGGAGGATTAATTTCATAATAAAATTTATATCATGACTTGTAGAGATTGTTAGACCTCTGAATGCAATGCTTAAGTAGGATGCTAATGTAAAATGGATACCTAAAGCCAACAATTATTTCCAAGACATAAAAATGCCATATCACAAGCCCCAATATTGGTAAGCTCAAATTTTACTAAGTACTTCTTCATGCACTCAATTGATTCAAAATATATGATTGATGTTGTACTCATACAAAATAAGGAGTAAAGTGAAAATCCTATTACTTTCATGAAAATGAACTTAAAGGACACAAATCTAAAATATTACATGATTGAAAAATAGATCTTCTCCCTTATTAAAGTAGTGCAGAAGTTCTGAAATTATATTCTTAGGAACAAGACATTTGTTATTGTACCATATCCTATTATCAATCTTTCATTAGGATAGACTGAGTTAGGAGAGAATAATGGCAAATATATGGTGAAATTGAAAGAGTTTGACATTGAAATTAAAACTATCAAGATCATTAGAGGACAAGTTATTATTTAGTTGATGACTGAACTAGACCCATTCATCACCATTGAAGAAGTCTACCAAACATTGGTTTCCCAAGAGGAATGGTATTAAGGTATTATTTGGTTCTTACTCACTAGAGCATGTCCCCATGAACTCAAGAGAGAGATAAAGAGAGACTTGAGGCTCAAAATTGATCATTATATAATCAGGAACAAAATTCTATGTAGGAAGAACTATGAGGGTATCTATTTAAGATGTGTATCACATAAAAAATTCCAAGAGATTCTAGAAATTTTGCATCAAAATATTGGTAGTGGCCATCCATCTAAAAATATCACAACCCATATAATACTTTAAATGGGCTATTATTGGTCAACAGTCTCAAGGATGCTCACTCCCACATAAGGACATGCCATGAATGCTAGGTATTGGTGAAAAGAGAAGTTCACATAGAAATTTCACTACAACCTATGATCAAAGGCAAGTTGTTTACCCAATGGGGATTAGATTTCATTGGTGTTATTAACCTAAACTCTTTATCTAGGCACAAATTTGTTCTCACCACTATAGATTATTATAATAGATGGACTAAGGTAGTAGCCATCAAGAATTTAAGAGCATAATATGTGATCATTTTCCTTGAATAACATATAACATCTAGGTTTTATACTTTTATTTCCTTATTTTACGACAAAGGGCTAGCATTTCAATCAACTAAGTTTATAGAATGGGCCCATGATAATTAGATTATAATTAGATGATAATTAGATAAGCCTAGAGAGTGGAATATATTTCTAAAATACACACTCTAGATAGATTAAACTCGATACAAGCAGGCCCTTAAAGCTTCACCATATCTACTAGTCTATGGGAAATAACTAATATTCTTAGTCATGATTATGTTGCCAACATATTAGTTCATGGAGGTATACATGAAACCCAGTGAGATGATAAAATCCAAATTATTATATATTATATAAATGGAAGAATCTAAGATTGAATCCTTATAGAACTATAGTAAGTATCACGATGTAGTCAAAAGATGGTTCGATAGGAGAGCAACATCTAAAGCATTCAATATTTCTCACCAAGTGCTTCTATGGGATGAATCCCATGAAAAGAAAGGATAGCATGATAATCTCACCCCACTATGGATATGACCTTATCATATCTCTAAGATCTTGGGTAACAATGTTTTCCATTTAAAGGACCTCTAAGGAAGTGAATTGACATATCTGATTAATGGATAGTTTTTGAAGCATTACTTCATGGTTAATCCAAATGGATATGTCTATAATTAATAATAACTATTTTTATAGAGGTAGGGGTAGGTTATATTTGATTTATTAATTAGATTCTTACTTTTAGTCATTTATTTACATTAGATTAGTTTGTGCTTTCTATATTAGTCATTTTTTGTTTTCTACATTTTTTTTTACTTAGTCTATTTGTTTGTTTTAGGTATTTTCCTACTTTATACAACAATTTTCCTTTTGATTTCATAGAATCTAATTGATCATATCTTTTATAATCAAACAATATCCTGTGTGTTTTGAATCCAACTTGAATTAGTGGGTGTTACACCTTATACATGATAATTCCTTATCTAGGTAAGTAATGAGAGAGTTAACCATGACAATGTTATAAAGAGAATGATTTCACCATGTATATAAAATTTGTGTCCACATCTTCATACAAATTTAGGAAGCTTTTCTTATCTCCTTGGATTTAAATCACATTAAAATTCTAGCACTTGTTTGATGTAATAACCATTGATATGAGTGAAGTTGATAGGGACATTCTAATGAACCTAATTATACCAACACTAGCTCAAGATGGTCACCTTCTTCTTTCTTTTATTTAATTTTAAAAAAGGTATAATCCAAAAGTTTAAAATAAAATCAAAAGGGATTAAAATCCTACATGATGAAATAATATTCCTATATCATGCATCATGAAAAATATTGATGCAAAGGAGGAAATGTGATCAAAGATATCTCTATCAGGAGGGCTATGGATGCTTGCCTAGAATTAGATCAATGATTTAGATCCTCTAATTTTCTCCTAACTTAATTCTAAATTAGAATGAAACCTACAGCTCATCCCATATATTTTATAAAATCCTTTGATAAGGAGTAAAATATATCACTCTGACACACACTAGTCCAAGGTATACATAAAAGTAAGTATGTTGCATGAAGTTATCAGGAGTATCTTTCATTTTTATAATCTAATCATTTCTTTTATAAAATGGTTCGTGAGTGATATTGGGATTGTGAAACCATAGATTCTAGGTTTTTAAAACTCAAGAGTATTCACCCCTATGAGATGCCATTTGTTGTATTCAACACACCCCACCTTGGATTTTTTATGGAAAAGTGGGGACCCATTTGTTTTTAAAATACTTGTTCATTATAAGGTTGTACATGCATGTTTATCCTATTTCATTATCTATAGAAATCTAAATATCTTTGGTATTAAATCACCTTTGTTACATATGTTTTATTCTTACAACCTATTTTCATTAGAATGACTTTTTTGAATTAATCTATTAATGAAAATTATGGAAGATTACTATGTATGATAGGTATTTGTATATTACTTATTTGGAATCACTTATTTGTAATTATGAACATTTTGGTCTTTGACATTTTGGTCTTTGATAACTTTCTCTTTGGAAACATCCAGTCAGGATCTTTTATTCAAAAACTTTTCAGTCAAAAACTTTGTGTTAGTAAAATATTCTTTGGATCCTTTCAGTCAGGAAATTTATCTTCAACTTTATTATGGGAACATTTTCACATTTTGGAAATTTCTCTTTTATAGCTTTCATCTGGAGACTTTTAGTCAATAACTTTCTCTGACATATATTCTCAAACGATAATCTCCTCGAAGAACATTTAGGCCTTTAGAGACTTTAGTTCAAGACTCCTGGCTTACCAAATCAAATGATTTAGCTTGAATGCAAACACTAACCCATGAATAAAATATATATTGATAAGTGTTAAAAAGAATAACACCATGGCACCCCCCACATGAGTAAGCATCCTACGTGACATGCCCACTAGGCCAAGGTGGTCAAGTTTAAATTAAATGAAGGTGAAAAGCTTCTATACATTGGTGATTAATGGTGCATGAACTAAACATGAATACTAAAAGGATATAACATCGATATGCTAACTAAATCCACATCCATTGATTATTATCAAAGTTGAGTGTATATTAACTTTTGTATATTCAAAGCCCTAACTGCATTCAAACAAGCTAAAATTTTTGTAACAAACTACCAAGCCACCATTACTAAGAGATCAAACTCTACCATAACTTGGAACTAATAATGTCATCTTCATCTAAAACATACAGGGGATCTCAAGTTCCATCTAGATTATCCATCAAATATTCAATAAAATACATGGATATAGTTTTTGATGTTATAGTATTTGATGGTATCTATGTTAATTACTTAGCTTTGTGAGAGATCATAAAGAGAATTGACCCATTCACTTATGAGGAAGGCATCTTCACAAAGGATCAACAAATTGAATTTGATGTATTTCCCTTTAAACACTAAGTAATCCATTATATAGCTTCCAAACTTAAAGTCATGCCATGCATTAACTTATTACTAGATTTATTCTTCGAAGGAAGGATTTCCAGTGGAAATTTCCTAAAATATGTCAACAAAAACACTATCATTGACTACATATTATGTAAAGTATTCCAAAGGTACTTATTCCTACCCATCATAGATGCTACCTTTAATTTACATAGTGTATCCAGTTGGAAGAAGAGTAACAATGTTGAACAAGTAGTGAATAAATGGCTTCTCTCAAGAGAGACCTTCTCTTTCAAAGAAGCCACCAAGAATCAAGTGCCCATTACCAGATTTTGGATGGGAATTCATATTGGTATGGTGATACTAAACCATTTTTTTGGCCACCTAAGCATCCACTTCCTTCATTTAGAGTGGGAACCACTACTTGACCTATTGGTCACCTAAAAACACACCTTCACATTGGGGGAGATTATCATCTCTCCCTACAACAATTGATGTTATACAAGGAAATGAGGCCCCAAGGTGGTAATTTTTATATGATGTCATATCTTTTAGATATAATTATAGGGATTGCCTACAGACACAATGGGGTTCTTTGGGATCTAAACCCTGAATACATCAAGAACAAAATCTATGGTGTATACTCATTTATCCATATCTATGATTATATGAGGAACATATAAAGAATTATAGATGATTTGTATCCTCAAGTCTAAATGGAAATTCATGGTGAAAATCAAGCTAGAATATCTAAGAACATCACCAACACACTCATGTCTTTGGGTGATTATCAATTATACCTAGACTACACTATTATAATGGTCATTAAACATAAGGTTAACCCCCTTTTCCTCCCCAAGTATGTCCTAGATAAAGTATCTAAACATGAGATTGTATATCTTAAATGGAATGGGATAGATAAGGACTTGACTAAGATAAATAATAACACCTTTCATGGCTCCCATCTCATAATTGGGAGGATGTGTTATACCTACTATAAACACTTTGAAGAGGCTAGTGGTGGTAGGAAAGCTTATGCCCTAGCTACTTTTCCCCACATGGATTAGGACCCCCATGGGAGAGTGCAAAAATGAGTTCACAATCTAGGAATTCCCTAAAATCATGAGCCTTTTGATCATGACTTCTTAATTCTCAATTTATAATATGATGAATAATTTAAAGAAAGGGCTAGTAATATTGGTATGAGTGAGGACTTACTTAGGGTAATCTAAGCAGATCCTTCCCTCACACTTGTACAAGAAAAATTTAGAATCCCACCACTAGGGGTATAGACCTCATAAAATTTTTGGAGTAGTATACCCTTCCATCAACCATAAGATCAAATCTATGACCCCAAAAATCCACCCACTATGATGAAATCTCCAAAGCATGATCAAGGTGTAGGCGAAACATTAGTTGTTGTTGTGAAAATGGAAGAGGAAACTCCTCAAGTTTAGGTTGAATTAAGGAAATTAGAAAAAGTACAAGAAAAATAATTAAATAGAGTAGAGGACATCACTATTGGGAGATAAGAGGAGATAATTTGTCTAAAGTCCTCTAATGAAGAATACCTTTCACCTACTATGGTAGCTCTACCAACCACAACATCTAGAATGACTCTCCCTCTTCCTAGCCAATAAGTGGTTATTCCTCAAGTATAAAAGATAACAATTTGTTATAAAATAGAATATAAGGTAGGAAGGCCTTAGACAAAATCCACATGGGGACTAATTGAGTGGGCACAACCTTAAACTAAAGGTGAGCTAAGGGATGAATTAGATGAGGAATAACTATAGCAAGCTAAAGTCTTAAGCTTGCAGGGACTTAAATAAAATGCACCCCTTATGGGTGACCAATAAAATAAGAACTCTCCCACTACTCCCTTTGGACACTTTCATATTATTTCATTACCATTTGTATCTTCTTTTCTTTTACCAATTATCTTTTCTTTTCCTTCTAGGTCATTGCCTCCATCTAGGCCTATTTTCATAATTATTTGTACAAATTATCTTTTAGTCTCCACTACCACTAGTCATCCTATCACCCAATTGAAAACATATTATACTCAATTTATTCCACCAATTCCCTCCTTAGGAGTAGTATAGACCATAGTAGTAATGGCCACCAAAAGATCTCCAAAGAAGAAGTCAATATATATTTTCCATCTAATGCCACATCTAAGAAATGTAGAATGATCTAAAATAATATTGCCTTCAATTCCCAAACAAGTCCCTAATGTTGAGCTTATAAAATACACCCAAATAGAAGTAAAACCATTATACCCATCAAATTTGACCCTTCTAAACTGGGCCAAGGAATTAGGAGCATCATATTCTAAGAGGCCATACTTGAATATCACAAAGGTGACCACTATGAGCTCACTCTTTGATAATTTAAATAGCTCCATGAAAAGGGTGAGGAACAGAAAGATATAAGACACCATTGGGTAGAGCTTAATCTTGGAAGAAAGAGAGGAGATTTACTCTCTTGAAAAATGGAAAGATAGGAAGAAGGGTTAGTCACCTTTCATTAAGAACTTTAAGTCCTATATGGATACCCACTCAGGAGCATTGATAGCCATCCATGAGGGCATTGAACAAGCAAGAAAAGAGTTGGAATAGGAATTAGATACCCTTAGGTAATAAGCAAAATTAATCCATGTTCCCTTTGGGATATAACAAGATGTTCAAAATGCAGTATTGATGCTCTATGAGATACTAGATATTATTCATTATTTGAGGGCACAATTGGCTCCCCAAACAACTATAATAAGTAAAATATTTAAGGTTCTCAAGGAAGATGAGAACAAGATAAATATTTTGGTTTTGTATAATATTAATAAATATTTAAACCATCTAAATTTAATGTCCCCCCTAGAGGCATCAAATGCATTGAATCTAAGGGTCATCAGGATCCAAGAAGCCTAAGAATGGATTACATCTATTGATACTTTAGTCAACAAGCTCACTAGGCAGGAAAAGCATGTAGTGCATATTTTGAATGAATTAGAGTTAACACATGTATGGGATAGAATTGGGAAGTTTGTATTTAGGTCTATTTTTGCCCAATTTTTACAACAATATTTAGTAAATTTAAAGAAAAGTTTATAAGGATTTACTTTATAATATATTGAGGTAAAGTTGAGTTTGGCAAGGAATAAGGCCACTGAAGTAAAGTATTTTGGGTGGGATTTAGAGCTACCAAATTTAAACATGAAAGGTTGATGGCACAAGTGGACACTATGAATAGACCATCTCTTATATACATAATCATAATATGGGCACAACATGCTAGTGGATACAAACACTATTAGGAGCTAGAGGCCAAGAAGAAGCCTATTTCAGCACTATCTACTAGTTCAACAACATAGAATCCACCAAATGTGCCAATATCAACACCACCTACCACTTAATTTTTTTCCCAATTCATCAAGTGCATCAGCTCAAGCTACCACTTCAACTCTAGATACTACTTTAGTTCCAACCATAATAATGAGTAGTACCATGCAATCACTGAGAAAGCCTTAATTAAAGGCTAATTTTGTATATGAATGTTTCATGTATTTATTCAAAATATATATATATTTGGTTTTTATTAACGTTATAATTATTTTTTATAGTATGCACACATTGCATGAATGTTTTAATCTACAAGTTATAACATATAGTTTTGTATTGAACTATAACTTAGGTTTTGTTCATTTTGATGTAAATTAAGGTTTTGTTACACTTGGAAGATGAGGCCCTTACCCAAGTCTTTAAATACTTGTAAATTCATATTTCAAAGGGTTGAAGTTTTGATCAATATATAGGAAGAAATAAATCCATTGATTGTCATACAACTATGTTTGTTCTCTCTTCTTCCTTTTTTTTGTTATTTGAAATTTTAACTTCTTTGTCTACATCAACTAAGTAATTTTGAAGTATGCAAATGTTAAAGATGAAATTGGTTATTATAATTGATGTATGTTTATCTAATATGTGCAAAATATATTTAATATTATTAAATTTTAGTTTTATGAGAAATTAGTTTCAACTGTGTTAATAGTTTAAGGTGTGCAAGATTTTTTTTTTGGTATAGTCTTTTAGGTGTGTGTTGTAGTTGTTGACCAAATTTGACTTTTAGGTCAAATTTGGACCCCTATAGGTAAAAAATTGGTTTATATGTTTTATGGGTATAATAATTTTTCATAATGTATCTTATAATCCATTTTATGTTATTTAATGCATTTTTAGCCTTTGTCATGGTCTAATAAGTTTATTTGTCATTTTGGGTCATTTGGTGGGATTTTAGGGGTCATAAATTCAAGTAACATAGTTCCCAAGGTGTGTAGGTGTCATATTTTCCTTTAAAACATCAAATATATCAGATTACCTATTATGAATGTTAGTTCAATCAAAATATTGTAGGTTATCTAAATGAAGATTAGGTAATCAACTAAAAAAGGGGAGTTTGACACTTGTACAACCCATAGGGGAAGATGACATGTGGGATAAGGTCATGGAACACCTCTTCATCTTCATAATACTAATACAAATTATTCACATGATATAGAATTTCCAATTTTAATCCAAAACCTTTTTGCTCCTTCTTTGCCTTTTTAGACATATAGAAGTGACCAATAGGTTTGTGCTTAGTATAGACAACTAAAGGGGTTTCAGGTAAAATTATTTTTGGAGGTGGTAGTAAAATAAAATTGATATATTTATATAAAAATAGTGGATTTATTTTTAAACCATGATTTATTAACCATCCTTTACAAGTTGACTATATTTTTTTACTCACTATTTCCTACACCTTATAGGTTTTGCTCCATTTTGGATAATTATGTATGAACCAGTTAATGATGTTGAATAAAAAATATGTTGGATACCTTATAATATTATATCCATGCTTATTTTCATGTCTCATGATATTTTTATGGGCAATTTATCTCATGCTTCAGGAAGGTGTCACCATTATGAAACTTCAGTTAAGTTCTTCCTTGTTCTATAATGTTCGTACTCTAAATGGGTATCATTTGAATATAATATGGTGTTTCATATGTATCAAGGAAATATTATCATCTCTTCCCATTTTTGGTTTCATCATATCATGCTTTAGGCAACTTTCAATTTTGTCATTCCTCTCAGTCAACTCTTTGCTCAATTTTATGTTAAAGCACACATGTATAGGGTTGTTTAGCTTGTTCATGGAGTTGTAATCAAGGTGTATCATTTTAATAAGTCATAAATATCTAAGTATAATTCATTTGGTTTTTAAATAAGATACAAGACTGGTTACAAGATCATTCATCATACCAAATAACCATTAAACACCCCTACCTACTTTGTTCCAAATGTCTACAAGTGTTTTTCACATTAGAATGGATGTTTTGGAGATTTTATTAAGATATCCTTCATTTAAATCAGGAATTTGGATGTTTTAAAATAATTTTTATTTATTATGAGTCCATTCATCAACATATTATTGCTCCATTCCATGCCCTGCCCGTATACAACCCAATGCACACCTACATGAGCCTTTTGTTGACATCATGATAAAGGTGAATATTTAGGATATGTTTCAATTTCTTAAGATTTATAATAATGCATTGAGGTACTTGGTGAAATCATATAAATTATTAAAAACCTAAACACCTTTTACACTATCCAGTTGACCTACTGCCTATGTATGTACAAATGACCATCTACAAGTGGTACCATCGAGTTTTGTAAGTCCTTGTATGAGGAATTTGAAACATAGAAAAAAATTATTTGGTATTTTGGCATGTAGGTTCACCATTTCAGACCCATATAATTTGTTAAAATGTAAAAATAAGGTGAAAATAATTTTGGAAGGAACAAGGACTAAACTTAGGGATCTTTTCCCAAAAAAGTGAAAATAGAGTTCCAGCCTATTTTATGAATATATTATAGCATGGTTGTAATGAATTATGAGGAAAATAAATTGGTAAACCTTGTATAATTTATAATGTATAATATCCATGAAAAATATGGAGGTTATAAAATGAGTATAAGATATAATTGTGGAGCCTCAAAGTTGCCTTGAAAAACACTAAAGCCCTGCATTCATATCTATAGGTTTTGAGTTTTGGATGACCTTTGACATCTTAAAGAGAAAAAAAAGACATCATCATGTTGGAATGATTAAATTGATTTAAATTTTGAATATAGGCATAAATATCATCAGTAAATAATTGGACTATAGTGTTTCAAGTTTCATGGACACCTTCAAGTGTCCCTCTACAGGAAAATGAGCACTTACAACTGGAAATACAGATATTGGGATAGCATAGGTTTTTTGATGGTGTTTTATCCAATCCAAGGTGATAATAGGTATGATAAGATAATTTTTTATCTCAATTATTCAAATATAATCTTTAAATACCATAACCAATCTCAATTACTTCTCACACACACCTACAGGAATCAAAAGACAAGGTTTCACAATCTAGGCAGGGAGAACTCAGTTTGTGAACTCAAAGTGCATATAAAGGGTGTAATTAGATTTTAAATGATGAAATATAATATAAAAACCTTAATTATAGATATTATTACCTATATTAAATCTTGTAAATGTGAATCAAGTCTACATAGACCTCTTAAGGCCCTCTATGCCCCTACAGTTGGGTGTGTAGTCATGATGAAGGTAAGAGGTGAATATGATTAGGAAGAGAAATAAGGATAAGGTTATTTTTTTAAAAAAATGGGTCATGATTTATCAATATGTTTTTTACACATCCTCCATGACTCTTTTCAATTTGACCACCCACTCTTCTTCCTAGCCAAAGGTAGCAGTCTGTATAGTTGCACTAAGAAACCCATGTTGCTTAATGGGTAAGAAAGAAGAATCCAAAGGAGAGGAGTGTTTTTGGGTGAATTATAAGATGATTTATCATAATTATAGGTATGAAACATTTTTAATAAACCTAAAAATCTTGTAGTTAGCATTGAGAGGTCATTCTTAGGTGAAGGTGAAAATTGCAATAAAATAATCCTTTTAGAGGCCTTTCTGGGGCAAATTGAGTTGGTTAGGTGCCTAAATGGATTAATATAGCTTATAAATTTATTAAAAAGTTTCATAATGACCTTATAAAACTCATAAAATCTTCATTTTACCTTGGATAAGAGGGATATATCTCACTATTTTGTCTCAGAGGTCAACCAGTAAAAAAAAATTAGGGTTTGGTAAAGTAAGCAAATGAAGCCAAAAAGGTTAAGGAACTTTATGGAAAGATTTGGGAACCTCAAGAATTTTTTTTTGTGGTTTATTAAAGGTAAATATTTCATATTAATAACTATTTAAATCTCATAACTCTCAAAAATATCAAAACACCCTTGCACACAATCCAACTAGACAAGCTCCAATTAGGCCTAGTTGGTGAATGAGAGGAAGAAATGAGGAGTGTTTAGAGGGTTTTAAGATGATTTGGAAATCTGAATGAAATAAAGGAAACATGATATACCTTAATGAAATGGATGAAACTAAGTATAATAGTCCAAACCCATAAAGGTTATAGTCAAGCCTATTAGCCATGTTTAGGCCTAAAGACCAATTGTGATACCAATGTAACTTTCAGCTCTAGGATTAGTTTTCAATGAAATAAAACATGTTTATGAGGTCATAATAAATATTTTAAAGATTTTGGTTTGTATAAAAATCATAATAAATTAATTTTTGGGCTTAAGAACCATATTATGGCCTATGCAAATGGAGAAACAAGTTTGATAGGCTAGTTTTAAATGCTCACATCTTTCATGAGACTATACATGGATACCAAACGAGTTTGGGGATGTTAGTAGGGGTATTTAATATCATATTTGTGATTTTTTTTGGAATTTCCAATGTCATAGCTTTATGAAAAAATATTAAGAGTGAAAGCTACCTAAAACCCTTGTAAACCCTTGATCAAGATCCGATGAAGGAAAATGAAGTTGGATAGTTGCTCTAATGACATAGTTTTCCCATGAAAGTGATTGAAACTTGTAGAAGACTCCCCCAGGCTCCCCTATAATTTTTGAATATACATAATTGTATAGACAGGGTATAAAATAGGGTACTTTTGACTATTTTATGTGTTTTATAGGTTTTATAAGGAGTCTGAAGATGAAATAAAATTTGGCAAGAAGATATAGACTTATAATAACTCACTATGGTAATTAATTCCTTGAAAAAACTCCTAAGTGTTAAAATAATAGCTCTTATCTTAGCCAATTAAAATTGTCATAGTGAATCTAATGGTGAGAAGTTTGAAAAAATCAAATGGATGTCTTTTTAAGGTGTGCCTGATGCCTCTAAGGCCATAAAGGGTCTTGAAAAGTGTCATCCACCCCATTGTATTAATTTTCATGGAAAATTAATGATTTTTAGAAGCCAAGTGTGCAAAGTGTGTGGAAGATGAGTTTTATTAGACTAAAAATGGTGATAGATCATCTCCAAAAGTTTCTAGATGATAACGAATACAACCAATGCATGGAGAGGAATGTATGAAAGCCTTCCATCTCATTTCAATCATCAGACCTATCCCTAGTTAGTTTTGGGATGTTTAAATGGGTGTGGATGATGAAGGTAATTTTTGAGCCAACACAAGGTGTTTCATGCCATTTTTCATGAGTTTCATGACTTGTATGGACACTTTTACTTGCTAAAATTGCATGGTTGATTTCACACATCTTTATGATACATATGCAACCTATTTCCTTAGCTTGAAGTGACCTTTTGACTTCCCTTATCTCTCCCCTCTCCCAAATGCTATAAGTAGTGAGTCTTTTGGCTCTTTTAGGTAGGATCCATTGGTCAATGGTGAAACCATAGCAAATTTTTTATTTGAATGACTCTTAAAGTAATAAAAAAGTGAGTTTTCCTACTTAAATTTTGTAAAATTGAGTTTTTTATAATCTTGTTGGTCTTGTCTAGTAGAAGATGATCTTTTCTAGCATGTTATCCTTGATTTTTCACCAAGTGTGTAGAAGAGTAATTGTTATAGGTATTTTTTACTATTATATTTTAGTGTAAAAGTTTTTATAAGTGGTCTATGATCATATTCTTAAAATGATCATTCATCATCCCTCTTAAACATCAATATACCTCTTGAATCTAGCATATGAAACATTGATGTAAAAATCTATCTCAATTTATGAGTTTTGTTTGAAAGAAGCTTTGATTTTGTCTAAGTAGTATAATTTTAGTTAATACAAGGAAATTAAATATTGGTGCATCACATTTTATCTTTTTTAATTTTATCTTCTTAACCCTTTTCATTCATATTTGATAAGTGAAGGATTGTTGCAAAGTGTGCATCAATGGAACTAGCCCTTCTAGAGATTCATCTCACCAAATTGATTACCCATAGCAATTGACATGTTTCCATTGTCCCACTTAGATGAAGAGAGCTTATACATTCCTAAATGGGTACAAATCCAAGTGATAATAATTTTTGGCATGTCTAGTGGGACTCTAAGTCATAGAAGATTATCCAAGATTGGTGTTGGTTTTAGCACATTTGAAGTCACAAGAACATATTCATTAAGTACCTAGAGAATCCACTAAGTTTTCAACTCTTTCTTTGCTAAATCCTTAATTTCCATGCCAAAGGTGACCATTAAGTCTGATGCTAAAGGTATACCTTTTGAGTTTGTGTAATTACCTTTGTATTCTATCAAAAGATTTAGATTTGTGAATACTCATCCTTATTCAAGGGAGTTTGTGTTTAATAAGTCTAGGTTTCTACTTATTTCAAACCCTAATACACATATCCTACATTAAAATATGGCTATGAACCTTCCTTTTATAGCCTTTACTAGATCACCTGCTTTGAATCTTGCCCAATATGACCAAATTACTAGAGCATCCCTTAAGAGTGTTCCATATTTTAATGAAGAAGGTCCTATTACTCCCATTAAACATATTAGAAACATGGAAAAAAAATTCAACATCCATAATATCACTCAAGAGAACATGGCTATTGGCATTGTCTTTCAAAGGGAAAGCTTTAGATTGGTATGGAACTCTACCTAAAAATTCCATTACTTCATGGGATAAAGTAGGAAATCTATTATCTAAGAGGTTTGAAGAGAAAAGTGATTATTTATCATTAGTTGAGAAATTAACTACTATAAAGAGGGATCCTCAAGAGTTCATGCAAGATTTTAACTCTAGATTTCAAAAGACATGGGATAGGATCCCAACCCTTGTGAGACCTACTCCAAAATATGCCTTTTTGTACTACCTAAAAGCATTGAATAGTGATGTAGCCATGATGATCCAATCCATGGGTGGAAATAAAATACCTAATACCTATGAAATAACTATTAATTTTAATAATTATCTTTTTTAAGTAGGGAATATTTCTCCTAGACCACCAATGCCATTGTTCCTTGATTTGTAACCTCTTAGTCAAGTTGCATTACCTACCTTGGCTCCTTTACCTAATAGTCAAGAAAAGTCTGGCCTTGACCCTACCAATGAGATTCATGAAGTCAAAAATTTTCTTCAAAGTGTTACTAATCAATTAGTTACCCTAAAAAGGTAACAAACTCAAATTTATAGACCTTATCAACCCTATAATTAGTTTAGATAAGAAAATAGGCCTCCTTTTCAAGGTAATGCTCAAGGACAAGGTTAAATAACTCAAGATAGACATTTATAAAGTTTAAATCCCAATGCCCCATTATCTTATAAATATCTTGTCCCCACTCAAAATAACTTTTTTCAATAACAACCATGCTATCCTTCCTATGACCAAAATCATGGCCAAGTTGCATATGCCAATGAAATGCCTAGTCAAACCATGAGAATATAAGGTAGTCAAGTACCTCAAGTTCCCACTTTTGAGATGCCAATGAAAAATTGAATGTAAAATTTACAAAAAAATATTATTATACTCTTATTAATAACTTAAAAGGGAAATTTTTTGCCATGAATCATTTGGGAAGTTCAAATATTGTGGATGCTAGTGTATCCTCTAACACTAGATCTAAAACAAGGGTTGTTGAAGAGACATAATGGGTAAATAAAGGACTTATTTTAACTCCTACATAACCTCCAATAGTAGGTGGGTCTAACTCATCTCCTAAGGTACAATAAAATTAGAAATTTTAGAATGCAAGGGCATCTCTTAGACAACCATCTTCACATGCTACACCACAAGGTACTAGTGCTTCTAAAGATAAATTCAAGATGAATAATTATTATATAAATGTTATGGATAAAATGAATAAGTTAAACATGAATATTTAATTATGGGATTTATTTAAAAAATTGGGATAAAAATATATGCTCCAAAAAGAATTGCTTGGACTAGGCAAAAATGTTGGATCAGCTAGGATTGAAAATGTTGTCTTGGTGAATATAACTCAACCTATTGATGGACAAGTGCAAAAAACTAATAATAATCCTCATTTTTATATATATTTGATCATTGGTGGTTTTTTATTTCACAATTTTATCATAGATAATGAGTCTATTACTTTAGTTATGCCCAAGTCAATAGCAAATAAACTAGGCCTCAAATATGAACCAATGGCTAAAGGATTTATATAATTGGATGGGTCACTAGTAAATAACTTGGGAGTAGTCAAGGATTTGAATTAGAATTTACATGCTTGTCTTAATTTTTCCATCCATCATGATGTGGTTGTTGAAGATTTACCTCCATACTTTTCTCTTTATTTGTCAAGAGAGTTTATAGCCAGGATAAGTGGATACTTGGTAGCCAATTGGTCATATATGGTTTTTAGGACAAAGTATGGTACTAAGGTAAATATTTAATCACAACCTATTAATAAAAATAATTTAGAGCCCTATATGTCTAAGGTTTCAAATGTCAATAATTTTATTATTGATGAGGAGATTCACATGGATTAATCCCCAACTATTTCTCTTGAAGGAGTTTTTGATTTGTATCTAGATGAATGGGGAGTTGAGCATTATGAACATGATCCTTATAAATTAATAGAGGAAGCTAGTCTTAGAGCGTATTACCTTCATGAATAAGTATTTTTCATGCCAAATTTGATGAAGCTAAATGAGATTATGGATGGTTTGTGGTAGCTATTCTTTGATGGATCAAGAAGAAAGGTTGGATCAGGTGATGGAGCAATGTTGGTTTCTCCATCCAAGGAAAGGTGTTGCTATACTTTCATATCTCACTTCAATTTTACTTGTAATGTGGCAAAATATGAGGCCCTCATTCATGGCCTTGAATGGGATAGAAAGAGAGGTGTGAAAGAGTTACAAGTTTATGGTGATAGTGAGTTGGTTGTAAATCAAGTAATATGAAAAAATATGACTAAGAATTCCTTACTTAAGTATTATAAGCATAGAGTGTGTGATCTTGTGGAATATTTCCAAGCTTTCAACATTCAATCTATACCAAGATAAGATGACAAACGTGTTGATAGGTTGGCAACAATTAGAGCTTAGTTTGATGTTCCAAGAGGGATAAGAGAAGACAAGAACCTACCCCATCTCAAATTGATTATAAGGCCCTCTATACCTGATAATGTCACTAATTGGCAAGTGTTTTATAGTGACCAAAAAATAAATACTTTTATACAAGAGGAGGCTGAGTTTTCCTCAAAGAATCAATTCAAACTATAACAGCAAAATAGAGGGAAAATTATATAATTGAAGACAAAAAATCTCCCTAAGGGATTAATCAAAATTGAGAGTATCTTCAATGATGATGATCAATTGAAGAAGGAAAAGGTAAGAATTTTTACTAATCAAGAAAACTATGAGAGAGTACAAATCTTCAAAGATAAGTTGCTTGCTCTTAGGAAGGTATGTACTAAAAAAGAAAGACATGCTTTCATTAAATCATGCAAATAATTTTATGATGTCTTTACATGGGAATATAGTGATTTAAAAGGCTTTGATACAAAATTAGCTAAACATACCATAGATCTAGATGAGAATTCTAAGCCTATCAAGTAAATACAAAGTCCATTCAATCCTAAGATTGAGCCTCTCATGAGAAAGGAGCTTACAAAGTTGATTGAGTCTAAGATCATTTTTACTATTAAGCATTCATCTTGGTTGGAAAAATTAGTCCCAATAAGGAAGAAGAATGGGGAAATTAGGTTATGTGTTAACTTTAGATATTTGAATAGAGTTTCCTTGAAATATCATTACCCTATTTCTTCCATGGAGTAGATTTTGCAAGTTATGGTAGGTAGTGAAAGGTTCTCACTCTTTGATGGGTACTCAAGGTATAATCAAATTTTGGTGAAAGAAGGAGATTAATATAAGACAAACTTTACTAAAAAATGGGGTACATATGCTTATTGGAAATGACTTTTGGTTTGTCTAATGCTGGAGCATCATTTCAATGTGAAATAGATATGGATTTTTTAGGTTTAATAAATGATATAGTGTTGGCATATCTTGATGATATCAAAATTTTCTCTAAGGATGTAAAGGACCATTTGAATCACCTTAGGAATATTTTCTCTAAGTTGGTAAGTTAGATAGGCTGGTAACTCTCTACACTTACTTATAGGATAAAAGCTAAACTACCTATCTCACTTGAGTTACCAGCCTTGGATCTCACTTACCAACTATATTTTATGGAAAATGAAAGCATGGAGGTCAAATTGTGTGAGTTGATGGAGCTTGAATAAATAAGGGATCAAACTATACAAACTATGAGAGCTCACCATGATCAAACAAATAAGTAATTTGACAAGAAAGCCATGACAAGAAGCTTTCAAGTGGGGGACATTGTTCTAAAGTGGGATGAAGATATGGCTAAGTCTAGAAAACACACAAAGTTTGATGCTTTGTGGAGTGGCCCTTATGTCATCACTCAATGCAAGAAACATAACACTTTTTAACTCTCAAATTTTTATGGAGAGGAGATTCATATCCTAGTAAATTGGATGTATCTTAAACATTGATACTAAGGTTCTCATATATCCTTGTACATAGTCTTTTTCTTGTTTTCCCTGAGTATTTATGCACATATGTGAGTCTTATTGGCATTTTGCTTTGTCTTGTGTTTTCTCAGTGTGTTGTGGTTATTTTGTGTATGTTTTAGGTAATTCCTTTCTAGTTGTCTTCAATAATTAATTGAATACATTGGACCATGGATTGATAAGGCTACTTTTATTTAGTATAGTAGGCATACTACTCCTATGAGTCACCATTTTGTTGACCAAATTTAACTTTTAGGTCAAATTTGGAACACTATAGGTAAAAACTTGGTTTTTAGATGTTATATGGGTCTAATAATTTTTCATAGGGTATGTTATAATCCATTTGATGTTATTTAATGCCTTTTTATCCTTATCATGGTCTAATAAGTTTATTTATCATTTTGGGTCATTTAGTGGGCTTTTAGGGGTCATAAATGCAAGTGACATGGTTCTCAAAGTGTCTAGATGTCCTATTTTCATTTAAAACATACAAGAGGTTATATTACCTATCAATAATGTCAGTTCAATCAGAATATTATAGGTTATCTAATTGAATATTAGGTAATCAACTGAAAAATGGAAGTTTAGCACTTGTATGGTCCATGGGGGAAGGTGAAATGTGGTAGAAGGTCATGGAACACCTATTCATCTTCTTAAAACTCTTATAAACAATTTATATCCTCTATAAGTTCCATTTTAATCCAAAACTATTATTTTCCTTCTTTGTCTTTTTAGACATACAAAAATGACCAGTAGGTTTGTGTTTAGTATAGATAGTTATAGAGGATTTAGGTTAAATGCTTTTGGGAAGTCATAGTACACTTAGATAGATCCATTTACATAATAATATTGAAAGGATTGGACACCCATGCTTTATGAACCATCTTTTACAATTTCACTATGTTTTTTTGCTCACTATTTCCTTCACCCTATAGGTTTTGCTCCATTTTGGATATGTTTGTACAAACCAATTGATGATGTTGACTCTAGTGGATGTTATATACCTTATTATATTATATACATTATTATTTTCATGTTTCATGATGTTTCTATGGGCAAGTTGTCTCATGTTGCAGGAAGGTGTCACCATCATGAAACTTTAGTCAACTTCTTCCTTGTTCTAGAATGTTGGTCTTCTACAAGGGTCTCTTGTGAATATAAGATGGTGATCCATAGGTATCATATACATATTATCATATATTTCCATGTTTGGTTTCATCATATCATGCTTTAGGCAACTTTCAATCTTGTCATTCCTCTCAGTCAACTCTTTGCTCGATTTTATGTTGAAGCACACATGTATAGGGCTTGTTTAGCTTGTTCATGGAGTTGAAATCAGGGTGTATCAGTTTTCAAAGTATTAAAGAGTTGAGGATATTTAATTTGGTTTTTAAATAAGATACAATATTGGTTACAAGCTCATTCATCATACCAAACAACCATTAAACACCCCTGCCTGCTTTGTTCCAGATGTCTATAAGTGTTTTTCACATTATAATGGATGTTTTGGAGATATTATTAATATATAATTAATGTAAATCATGCATTTAGAGGGTTGAAAATGAGTTTGAGTTATAAATCATTCATCAACATATTTTTTCTTCATTTTATACCCTGCCTGCATATAGCCCAATGGACACCTATAGGAGCCTTTTGTTGATGTCATGTTGAAGGTGAGGAATTGGGAGATGTTTAAATTTCTTTAGATTGATAAAAATTCATTGAGGTACTTGGTGAAATAAAATAAATTATTAAAAACCTACACACATTTTATACTATCCAGTTGACCTACTACCTATGTATGTGCAAATGACCACCTACAAGGGTACCATAGGGTTTTGGAAGTCCTTGTATGAGGAATTTAAAACATATAAAACCCTTATTTGTAATTTTAAAATGTAGGTTCAAAATTTTAGACCCATAAAGGTGTAAAAAGGGATAAATAAGGTGAAAATCATTTTGGAAGGAATAAGGACTGAATTCAGGGATCGTTTCCCAAAAAAGTGAAAATAGAGTTCCAACCTATTTTGTGAATATCTTATAGCATGGTTGTAATGAATTTTTAATCACATAAATTGGTAAACCTTGTATCCTTTATCATGTATAATAGCCATGAAAAATATGGAGGTTATAAAGTGAGTATAAGATAGAAGTTTAGATCCTGAAACTTGCCTACAAAAACACTAAAGCCCTACATTCATATCTATAGGTTTTGAGTTTTGGATGACCTTTGACATCTTAAAGAGAAAACAAAAGACATTCTCATGTTGAAATGATTCCATTGATTTAATAGTGTTAAAATATGCATAAATATCATAATTATTATGTTGGATTATGGTGTTTCAAGTTTCATGGATACCTACAAGTGTCCCTCAATAGGAAAATGAGCACCTATAGCTGGAAATATAGACAATGGGATGGTATAAGTGTTTTGATGGTGTTTTATCCCATAAAAGGTGATAATAGGTATGATAATATAATTTTTGACCTAAAGGATTAAAAGATAATATTTAAATACCATAACCAAACTCAATTACCTCTCACATACACCTACAGGAATCAAGAGACAAGGTTTCACAGTCAAGGTAGGGAGAACTCAGTTTATAAACTCAAAGTGCATATAAAGGTTGTAAGTAGAGTCAAAATGATGAAATAGAATATGAAAAAATTTATTATATCAATTATTACATCCATGAACTCTTATAAATGTGAATAAATCCTACACTGACCTCTTAAGGCTCTGTAGGCAACTAAGTAGAACAGTCCAAACCTACAAAGTTTATAGTCAAGCCTATTAAGCATGTTTAGGCCTAAATAATAATGTCACTTTAATATATAGGATTAGTTTTTAGTGGACTAAAACATGTTTATGAGGTCATAAAATATATGTTCAATATTTTTTGTTTCCAAACAAAGCACATGAAATTCATTTTTAGGCTTAAGAATCATATTATGGCCTATGCAAATGGAGAAACAAGCTTGATAGGCTAGTTTTGAATGCTCATATATTTCATGAGACTATGAATGGATATAAAAAGAGTTTGGGTATGGGTCTTGAAGATCATATTTGTGAATTTTTTTTGAAGTTTTAATGGTAGTGCTTTATGAACAAAGATTAAGAGTGAAAACTGCGTAAAACCCTTAGAAACCCTCAGTCAAGACCCGATGAAAGAAATGAATTTTGATAGTTTATCTAATGAAATATTTTTCCCATAAAAGTGATTATAACTTGTAGAAGACTCCCCCAATATCCCCTATACTTTTTGACTGTACATAATTATATGGATAGGGTACAAAATAGGGTACTTTTGACTATTTTGTGTGTTTTGTAGGTTCTAGAAGGATTATAAAGATGAAATCAAGTTTTAGAGGAAGATATAGACTTTTAATAACTCAATATGGTAATTTAATGCCTTGAAAATACTCTTAAGTGTTCAAACAATATCTCTTATCTCTGCTAGTCAAAATTGGCATAGTGAACATAATGGTGAGAAGTGTGAAAACTTCAAATGGATGTCCTTTTAAGGTGTTCCTAATTGCTTTAAGGCCACATATGGTCTTTAAAAGTGTCATCCAACCCAGTGTATGTATTTTTATGGAAAATTGATGCTTTTTGAAAGCCAAGTGTGTAAGGTGTGTAGAAGAGGATTTTTTGTAAACTGCAAATGGTGATGGCTCATCTCCAGAAATTTATAGAAGATCAAAAATACAAATGATTCATGGAGAGGAATTTTTTAAATACTTCCATCTCATTCTAATCATCATACCTATCTATATTTAATCAATTTATTAACCCAACATAAGGAGTTTCATGCCACTTTTCATGAGTTTCATGACTTGTACGGACACTTGTAATTCTTGACATTGCATATTTCATTATTCACCTTTTTTATCATGAATATTTAACCTATTTTATTATCTTGAGAAGTGTACAAGTGACCTTTGGACTTCCCTTTTCTCACCCCTCTCCTAAATGTTATAAGTAGTGACTCTTTTGGCTCTTTTGATAGCCTCCATTGGTTAATGGTGTGACCCTAGCCAATTTTTTATTTGAATGACTCTTTAAGCAATAAAAAAGTTAATTTTCATACTTAGATGATATACAATTCAGTTTGGTTGCAATCTTGGTGGTCTTGTCTAGCAGAAGATGATCTTTTCTAGCATGTTGTCCTTGATTATTCACCATGTGTGTAGAAGATTATTTATTACAAATCTTTGTTAGTGTTCTCTTTTAGTTTATAAGTGTTTTATAAGTGGTATATGATTTTATTATTCAAAGTATCATTCATCATCCCTCCTAAACATTAATATACCTCTTGAACCTAGCATATGAAACATTGATGTAACAATCTATCTTGAGTTATGAGTTTTGTGTAAAAGAAGCTTTGATTTGATATAAATAGTATAATTTCAATTAATAGGATGAAATTAAATATTGGTGATCACATTTTAGCTTTCTAAGTTTTTATTCTTAACCCTTTTCATGCAAATTTGATAAGTGAAGGAGTGTTTCAAAGAGTACATCAAGGGAACTAGCACTTCTAGAGACTCATCTCACCAAATTGATTACCCATACCAAATGAGATGTTTCCATTATGCCACTTGAATGAGAAGAGTTGATACATCTCTTCAAGGGGTAAAAATATAAGTGACAATAGTTTTTACTCTAGATAACTTCTTGGTTTGAGTTGTAACCTCTCCACCAAGGTTATGCAACAACAACTCCAAAGAGAGAAACCTTCATCTAAAGTCACTAAGTTTCCAATACATTTTTCCTAGATTACTTAACCATGTTTTATTTTAATTTTTAAATAGCTACAAATGGTAAAAATTGGTCTTGGAGATACTCATTCACCAAATAAACATCTTTGGGAGTGACATTTTAGGAACACAGAGCCTTTATTTATGCCTTACCTTTTCCCTCCTTTTTGAGTTTCTTTAAGATCTCCCCACCATAGAGTAATTCTCCCCCCAACCAACTCAATTAGTGTTTAATTCCTTTTATATTTCATACATACATCCATAAACTTGGTTAAATAACCTACAAGCTCAACTTATTATTCCAATAATTAGTTGTTTTAACTGAAAACATGTAACTCATGCCTAGAGTGTAACTTCATTTTCATAGAGATCCTAAAACATTAGAGGCTACCTTGTTCAAGTTCTAGTGTGAATAAAACCCACACCAACATGTGTCATGAATTAATTATTGTGTTAATGATAATTGGTATGAACAATAACCCTTTGCCTAATGATCAACTATTTTTATAAATTCACAATATGTCTCATCTACCCATCATCTAGGTGGGGATTCTTGTTGGGGCCTAGCTGGGACCTCATAAAATAGATCATCATTAAATAATAAAATATTAGGTTTATGATTATGTACTATAACTACATGTATAGGAAGCTACCTCAATGTCGATTAGAGTAGTGTGGCTGACATATCAGGAGGAATGATGCTCAAAGGATTAAAAAATATGGTAAATTGATTTGGTCTTATACAATAATGATCAAGTACTATACTCTAAAGAACTTCAAAAGTTATTAGAGCATAATTTTAAGAGCTGGTACTTGCTCCATCTTAGACCTATGAACATTGATCAAGGGAGAAATAATTTTAGGTGTAGTAAAAGGAGAGGAAGACATCAACTAGTTGAATAATTATAAATATAAATTAGACTCATAAGAATGTTATAAGTAAGATTGATAGTGAAGGATTTTCAAATCCTTAGCTTGGGTATAGGTAGCTAAGAAGGGATCATGCATGGAATAACCATCAACCTAATCAAGTGTGTGAAGATCAATATAAAAGGAATCAACCAATCTATAGTTCAATGAGGAGTGGGGAGCCAATTTGTTAGGCATAAATATTAAAGTGGGAAACTCATCAATTGACTTCTTGTGATAATAAGGTCATAAATAAGGGGTAACTAAGTAATATTGCTATAATGGAGATCTAAGGTTTTGATATTTATACTAATTTTATTAGAGTTATCATTATCATAATATAATAGATTAGGTGGTATGTTACCCACTAGTTTTGGATGTTCATTATAACCATGGTTAGAATTGGTAGGATTGTTGAAACATTGATATTCATGAAATGGGGTGCTAGGTAAGCATTCAAGGGTAGGTGTTTTAAATACACCACTTATTTGAATTTTAAAAAATTTCAAGGTTTAGTATCATCATAAATCTTTTATATAGCACCATTATGTTTAAATTTTTTACACTTGTATAAATAAGAGGTTATTGCTCTCATGTGATGCATTCAGGGTCGACTAAGTAAAACATTATAGTATAGTGGAAAGTTGAAAATCATGAACTTAACTCTAATTTTGATGGGAGGGACTATGATAGAGATATAAACACAATCGAGAGGATGTATTTGTCTTTTATCATAGCTTCAATGTATCTGAAGTATCTAATATTTTTGATGAAGTCAAGGGAGGAGACACAAGTTCCTGACCCTTCATCCATCAAAGTACACTTGACTTTAATGTTACCTATTTTGACACTAATATTAGATAAAAACATAGAGAGTGAGAAAGAATCAGATTATATTTAGAGCATACATTCCATATTTGAACAATACAAGAAGGCCTATTAAATAGGAAAATAAATGAGCCACCCAAGGAACATGTTAAAAGGGTGGGTAAAACAACCAACGTTGGCTAGCATGAAATATCTAAGCCCATTAAACAAACTAACCTCTTAATCCAATTGGTTAAGGAAACTAACCAAAGATAAATTACCTTAGTCAATAACCCAAGGTAAATACATAATTACACTAACACCCTCCCTTAATGATAAAACCAGAAACAAGATTGAGTTTGTCTCTAAATTTTATGAACTTGTCTGAACCAAGTGGTTTGGTCACTATATTAGCTAGTTTCTCTATAGTGGGGTAGTAAAAGAGACTTATGTCTTCATTTACAACCAACTTTTGGATGTAATGATGGTGATCCTCAATGTGTTTGGTCTTGGCATGTAATATTAGATTCTTCACCATCTTTAGAACACTCTGGTTGTCACAAAAAAATGGAGTTGGCTTTGATGACTCAAACTGAAGATCCTCTAAGATTTTCTTTATCCACATAGTTTCACAACCTGCACTAACCACAACTTTATATTCTTATTCTATTGAAGATAATGCCACTATAGTTTGTAGTTTTCTCTACCATGATAAAACTCTTGAACCAAGAGTGAAAACATAGCCTATTGTATATTGTATTAAATCTACTGACCCTACCCAATCAGAGTCAGAATATCCTAAAAGCTTAAAATATATAGACTTATCATATAGTATGCCAAATTTAAGAGTATCTTTGACATATCTTAATAATTATTTTACAGCTAACCTATGTACTTCTTATGGTTTAGACATGAAGGGAGATAGAAAACTCACTGTAAAACAAATATCTGGTCTAGTGGTAGTGAGGTAAATGAGACTACCCACTAGTTTCTGATACACTTTCATTAATTAGAGGTGAATCAATGTTCACTAAAATTTTAGATCCAACTTCCATAGGTGTGTGAGTTAGATTATAATCCATCATTTGAAACCTTTCCAATAATTATTCAACATACTTTCATTGTGACATGAATACAACACAATCACCTTGCTAAAACTCAACACCTAAGTAATATTTTAGTAGTCCTAAGTCTATTATGTCAAAATTACAACAAATATTAGCCTTCATCAATTGAATGAGACTATCACTACTCTCAGTGATGGCTATATTATCAACATATACAATGAGAATCAAGATATCACTAGACACCTTTACATAGAGAGTTGGTTCAGAGTTACACCTTTTGAAACTAGACTCCCTAAGGTATGTATCTATCTTCATATACCAGGCTTAAAGATCTTTTTAAAGCCCATATAAGGACTTGTTCAACTTGTAAACAAGATTTTCCTTACTAGGAACTTGAAAACCCTGTGTCTGAACTATGTAGATTTCCTCCTCCAAATCCTCATTCAATAAAGAAATCTTGACATCCATTTGGTGAACTTACCATCCAAACTGAGTAGTAATAGCAATAATCAAACAAAAATCTAACATATTTGTAGTAAAATCAAAATTCTCTTCATAATCAACCCCTTCCTCTTGTGTATAACCTTTTGCAACAAGTCTAGCTTTGTGTTTGTCCAAGGAACCATTCACTTTGCATTTTACCATTTCAATCCATTTAAAATTAATGGATTTATTTCTTGGTGGTGGCTCCATGAGTTCCCAAGTCTTATTTTTCATCAAGGAATCATATTCTAATTGCATGGCTGATTCCTACTCATGCTTCTCTTTGGCCTTTGAAAAAGAATTAGGCTCAAAAGCATGTTAAACAATAGTTATTAGAGCAAAATTTTCATGCTCACCTCTATTACCAAATTGCTTTCCTAATCTCAATCTTCTTCCTTCCACACCCTATGTTAAGTATCCTTCCTTTAGTGCTTCCATAATGGTAGAATACCACTTTATCTTCTTTGGTTGTTCTATTGGGACCTCACAATGACCTGCATCAAGTCCCTCCCTAGAATGTGATTCCACTGATGAACTAGAATCTTGCTCAACTTTCACACCATAAATTATAATAGATTACTTGATATTTATACTAATAAAGTTGTGGTAAATAGAGAAGTGTACTTTCCTTTGCATTTTGTGGATATGAAAGCTTATACAAGCCTTTCTCACCAATCCCAATAGCAATAATCTTGTTATCTCTGGTAGTGACTAGACATTGTTGTCCTTGAAACTTTATAAAAAAATCAAAGTTTTTAATGATATCACTAATGAAAATTAAATTTTTATTCATGTTTGGCACATACCTAACATTCTTAAATGTATATCGAATAGTACTATCAAATATAATCTAAACATTACCATATCCTTTCATAAAATGAATCTTACCATATCCCAAAGGTATAGATTCATTATTATTATCATTTTCAACAAAATCTACATACAAGTCCTTATGACATGTATAATGGTGAGATGAACCTAAATCAAATTACCTAGCTCGATCCATCATAGAATTACCATTGGAAGCCATGAAAGCAAAATTAGGAGATAATTCCTTGCCTTCACCTTCATCTACATTTACATGTTAAACTTTCTTTCTAGGGTTAGCCATATCCTATTGTCTTTTCCTACAATTTTTCTTAAGGTGACAAGGTTACTTACAGTAAAAACATTTCCACTTAGATCTATTATTATAACCACTTATGATTTTTTTATTAAAGAACTAGTAATTTACCCAAACTGATTACCCTTTCCCTTGATGAAGAATGTACTCTATTTAGAAGTAGATGTAGAAAACACTATTTACTCATGTTGTCTCTCCTTCTGCAATAGTAATGTGGATAACTTTTCAAATTCCAAAGTCTATGTCTTAGCAATCATGTGCAAGGACTCCACAAACGACTCAAATTAAGGTGGAAGATTCTGCATAACTAGAGCAATCAAATCTTGCTCATCAATAAGCTTCTACATAGCCTTTAACTAATCAATGATGTCCTTGATCTACCAAAAAAATCAAAAATAGAGCTACCTTATTGCATCTTAGTGGAAAATAATAAATTCTTCAAATATAATACCCTAACAACTTCAGAACCCTAATATTTTGAAGTTATATTTTTTCATAGATCTAATGCTATAGTCACATTTCTGACCTCTAAGATTAGATTATCCACTACTGATAGTTTTAACAACATAAGACCTTCTTGATGATGTTTATCATAGTCATCATAACTAGTGGCAAGCTTTTTCTCTTTACCAAGCACTATTTGATCAAGGTTTTGATATTCACATATCATTAAAACCTTATGATTCCATAAACTAAAATTTTTGCTTGTTAATTTTTATGAATCTAGAAACAAGAGGTGTTGTAAACTAGCCATTTTTACCTATTTTTTCTAAAAAATACAAATACTAGAAAAATTATAATGACTTTACACAAAATTCCTTCTACCCACTGATTCAAATCACAAACTAGTCAATACCTCCAGTTTTTAGCAAAAAAACCACACCATTTGGAAAATTATAAATTTTTTGTCTTTAAAAACACCCAAAAATGGATAAAAAGAATTAAATTAGGAGATCTACAACTCTGATTTAAAAAATTCCTTCTCCATCAACATCCAAATCAAAAACTCAAAAAATGGTGAAATTTTCACCTTTTAGAACTTTTTTGAGATAATTAGCCACTAGTAGGTCCCCAATAACCCTTATAGGTTAAAGTTTTGAATTATTTAAATTAAAAAAATTAAAATTAATTGAAATAATAAAACTTTAGATTAAAATTTTCATCACAAAAATCAGCCAATCAAAAAATTGGCCTACCTACAAAACTTCAGGTGTAGATTCTAGGAGAAATACTCAACCAAATTGAATTATATCATTTCCTATAATTTCCTCTTAGAAAATAAAATAAAATTAGACCCCTCACTCACTAAAAATAGTGCCCAAATGAAAATATAGTCTCTTCCCCAAATTGTATGAAAATGACCAACTAGAAAACTTTAAATGTAGTTTTCAAACAAAATACTCAACAAAATTTAAATACGTCTGATACAATAGATGAATTTTAAGCCAGAGAACTTTATAGAAACAAGAATTATTAAAAATAGTGCTCAAATTATTTTTTGGGATTTTCCTCCAAGTTAAATGGTTGTTCATAGGAAAAATAAATAAATTTCTTTCTCTTATAGCTCTCCATTGGTGCTTCATGCTTCTCCCTAACAAGACCATCCTCTCTTACTTTACAACCTTCCTCCCAAGCTTCCTAAATTACAAGATCTGATACCATATTAGATAAAACATAGAGAGTGATAAAAAACCAAATTATATTTAGAGCATAAATTCTATATCTAAACAATACAAGAAGCCCTATTAAATAGGCAAAGAATGAGCCACCTTAAAAACATGTGAAAAGGGTGGGTAAAATAACCAATGTCAGCAAGCATGAAATAGCTAAGCCCATTAAACAAACTAACCTCTTAACCTAAGTGGTTAAATAAACTAACCAAAGACAAATTACCTTAGTCAATAACCTAAGGTAAATACATAATTATGCTAACATAATGAATATAAGAGTGTTACATTCTGATTTCTCACCAAGAAAACTTACTTGATTATCCATGGATATTTATAGTTAGTTATTTTATATGATTATTATTAACTAAGTTGTAAGTCATATGTTGTTATAGGATAGTTGTATACTACTTTGGTTTCATGATTTTATTGCTATGATTTTAGTTGTATTGTAAATCCCTTACATTATGATCATGTTAATTTATTATTTCATTAGTATTTTATGATATATGTCATAATATTATGGAATAACTACCTTCTTTCTGTGAGTTAGATGTAGGAGAGATTCATCCCTCAGAATATGATGGAGGGAGAGCATCATCAGAGAGGGTGACATAGATGGAGATATTGGGGGATGATACAAGAATAACTAGAACCTCTACACACACCACGTTAGATAGTACATGTTATATACATTGTTTAAATTATTAGAATTAGTACATTCGTTATGTTATCTACATTTAGATAATTACATATGTGTGTGTTAGTTCAGATTTATGCTTAGGTAAATTAATATTATGTGATTGCATTATGTTATTATGTCTTTATGTCATGCTATGGAATTCATGATCATTAATGTTTTTGTGAGAACATTGGTAGGCTAACTTTATTATACTTTGAGAATACCAATTACTATTGAAAAGACAGATATTCTACGTAATGTGATTTACCATTTTTTGGATAAAAAGAATATTATTGACTTTATATTTGTTAGTAAGTTATCATGTTAATTTATTGATTGTCTATTATTAATTCATATTACTAATAAGAATAGGAAAAGTGAATAAATAAATAATTAAGAAAATTATAGTTAGGGGAAAAAGTGATAAAATAAAAAGAGGCTAATGCTTTAAAAAAATGTTAACTTTGAGAAGAAATGAAAAAAATAAAAAAAAGAAAGATAAGAGTCATTCACTAAAGAAAAGATAAAGGTGGGTTCAATTGGAAAGTAAAAATATATCAAATTGTAGGAGAGAAGAAGAGAGGAAGATAAGAGAAGGAAACACTTGAAGAGAAGGAACAACAAAACATTTTTGATAGGTAGGTGATACCAGTAAAATTTATGTGAATTTATATGTTTGATCTCTACAAAGAAAATGCAAACCAAAAGTATTTCTAATATATATATATATATATATATATATATATATAGAGAGAGAGAGAGAGAGAGAGAGACACACACACACGCGTGTGTGTGTGTGTGTACGCTTGGATTTATAGTACATTAATGTGTTGACTAAAGAAAATAAATTATTTAGTTTTATTGTAATTTATATGATTTAACAATGAATTTATGTGCTTGACATATTTAACATTCCAAATTTTGTCAAGTTCTCAGTATGTTGGTAGAGGAACTATTCTTTTTCCCCCCTCTCCACATCTTTCATTACAAATTTTAAGTTTGGAAAAAAATATGAATCCTCTAGCCTTGCATAGATCTCTAATGTTTCTAGACTTAAACCCTATAACTGTAACAAATCCTCTTACCTTATTGAAACTTTCCCCATTGTTACATAAGATGTCGGATAGAAGGACATAAGGTGCACCCTTTGTATAACCTAGCTCAAAATCTGAGTATTGTTAAAAATAATACTTTGTATAATAAAACAAACCTATATATTATGATAATTAGGATAGTGAACTATATATGTATGTAGAGATATGGTATAGTTATATAGCAATCAGATGACAATCTGAATTAGCCATACAATGATATATTGGAGTATAAAATGTATAAAAATCAATGTAAAAGGTATAACAATTCCAAGAAATCAAAATATGTAAATACAATAATTTATATTTAGTGATATTCACAACACAAAATGATTTAAATATATATAGTTATGTTGAGCTAAGTTAGATATGCAGCGAACAATTAAATGGATAGCAACTTATATTTATATATTATTATATATATTTATATTTAATTATTAAAACATTAAACTTGGTGGGGTATATGTATAATAATAATTATTGTATAGTGATTTATATTCTCTAAACTATAAATATGTATAACGATTTAAATATGAAACCTGAGAATAAGTTAAATTGCAGTGAATATATATGGTAGGTCTATAGTGATTTGTATATATATACTATAATCTAAAATTCAACCAAGTGTATATATATAGATAGTGATTTATTATATTGTTAGTCAATAATGACTATAACTAGTGATTTATATCTTTATACATTCTTTATATCCTTATATCTTTATAACTATATATATTCAGATATATTGCAATTTATATCTTATGATATGTAGCATTTTATATACATCAAACTACTTATTAGGCAATCTAAGTATGAAATGTAGTAAACAAACATTTTTATTATATATTATATCGACCACTTGATCTATATTGTATGTTGTTATAGTGTATTACTTGTAATTAGAGATAATATGAAATTATTTTGTATACACCAAGCAGAAGTTTGGATGTATACAAGTTTATGGGAATCATACAATATATTTGATTTTTGAATCAACTAAACTATGAATTAGATCTATATTATGTTGTATATATAGAATTATATAATGCATATAATCTTAATTATAATAATCGATACCCCAATATGTAGGTTATAATACATTCTAGTGTCAATATATAATAATGTCACTAAATTTGTTACAATACTCCAAATTATAATAACTAGAGCTATCAGAGCTGATAAATAATGAACTTATACCCCAAACTATGTAATAATAATTAGTCTCTGAATTATATAACATGATTTGTATTATAATAGTATAATTCCATAAGTATTGATATTACTATATTGAGGTATCTTGTTATCTTGTATTGATTATACATGTTATCTTTCTATGGTTGTGATAAGTGGTGCCTATACATCATGTGATAATATTTATGGCTCTAAAAATATATTTGCTCTAGTTTTAAATTGGTTATATAAATAGTATTTATATAATTTGTGTACCTATATTTGGTGCATATCAAGAATATATCTAGTATGAATAGGTGCCCATTACAAATAATAATAAGTCATAAGGGAAAATAAATTGTAACTTTATAAATGTAGTTTATCAAAATATAACAAATTATTAAAATGAAATTTTATGTGTTTGTGAGAATTATGAATTCCTTTGTCATGAATGGTTGTTTATAATGGATTAGTTTCCCATATGAATAATGGACTATGATATTATTTTTCTTCATAGAATGTTTTATATTTAAATCTATTTATGAGGATTAGAAATATATAGTCTAAATTTACATTATACCCAGATGGTAAGAACTTTATATGATATGATTATTATTTATGTGGAAAATAATATAGAGGAGATTCATTCATACATTTGATAGACTAAATATATGCATTTTAATTATTCTTGTATTTAGAATGTTTTTTGCTTGAAAGTAGGAAGTAATTTATATGAATATGTTGGTTTTATTAACCAAATATTGTATTGTTGGTACTAAGTAAGTAGTGAGATAGACTTAACTAGATTACTAGTATCACCAATACTAAATGAAGGTTATCCAATCAAGTGGTGTGTATGAATTTGACTGATCCTAGAGATAAATAACTATCAAAAACTTTGGCCAAAGTAATGTTAGTTAGACATTGTCATTTCATGTATATAATTTACATGTTTATGTGATATCATGTTAGAATGAATTTATTTATGGTACACTGCATGTACTTAAAAATCATATAGCACATGGGTACTAGCTTATCTCTAAATTCTCACACTGTCACTATCTACTCATTCATGAAGGGAAATTCATTCCCTAATAGGGGATTGTGTGGGAGAATGATGGTCCATGGTTGGTGTGGAAAAATTATTGTATGATGTTCTCCCCACACACAATAGTACTTCTTTGGAGATGACACTTAAGATTGCCATAGATACTAGAGTTTGGGGAACTCATCCTTCATGGAGTTTTATATCTTGTATCTTGTACATTATATTGTATTTATTATTATTGAAACATTATACATGATGAGATATAATTTTTTATTCATTGTATATTGAAAATAGTGGTTGTATGTTTGTACCAACCATGGCTAGACATCTGTAATTACTTTCTATATTTAGTTATATTTTGTTTCATATGATGATAGTGATCAATGATGGATAGATGTCACATGTTTATTTTATATTTATCATACTTATATTATTTTATTTAGATCACTAATTATATTCTTGTGGTGTAATCTAATGAAAAAATGCACTGATTAAATTTTTTAAAAATCATATTAATCTAGGTAGATCCTAGTGAGGATGTTACATATGGTATCAGAGCTACAATTCAAACTCTAGAACTTAATGAGTTTGCTAATATTATTGTATAATTTTATTTAATAGAGAGGATAATGGTTAAATATAGAGTATCTAGAGAGGATCCTTCAAATGTCAATGATAGTAACCCTCTATTTGATCTTAACCAATTTTTTATTAAGTAAATAACAAAGTTAGATCAAATTCTTGCAGCCATGAACGAAACTAGGGACTGACTGTTAGCCTTGAAGTAGGAAGTTCATGTCCATAAAGAGTAAGAACATCAAGATGAACTTGAAGAGCATCCTACTGAGAAGGAAACCCTCAGAATGTAAGATCTCAGATAGCTATATAATTAACTAGAGATATGAAAAAATTGAATCCACCTAATTTTGATGGAACTAATTTTTTGTGATGGAACTAAAGCATGGTTGACTGAGATGAAGAAGTATTTCAAGATTCAAAATTAATATGAGGTCACTAAAGTAGTTTTAGGAGCTTACTAGTTGGCTGGTGAGTCAAATACGTGGTGGGCCAATAATAAGTTGGAAATGAATCTTAATTTGATCACCACTACATGAAAGTAGTTTGTGACATTATCCAAAAAATGGTGGCTTTCAAAGCTATATTTTGGCCAAAATATTATAGATTAACATAATCTGAAGCAAGGAGAATTATCGATGAATTATTCTTGAAAGAATTTCACCAAACTTATAAAGTATGTACCTCATTACTAGGTAGATCGTAGGTTCAATATTAGGAATTTCATCATGGAATTAAAACCCTAGATTAGTGGAGAGGTGGATGTGCATGGACCATATACCATGGACTAGGTCTTTTAGAAGGTAGTCAAGCAAGATCAAAAGTTGAAATCTCTTGCATAGTCTAGGGACAAGTTCAAGAAAAAGTTTAGAAGTTCTAAACTAACTTTCAAAAAGAATAACTGGAAGCAAAGGTGTGGAGACTCTAAGAGTCAATTTAAAAATAAAAATGCCAAATTCAATAATGGTTTAGGTAACAAGAAACCAAGTAATGGTTTAAAAGGTAGTTTCAAGGGAAACCAATAGTCTAATAGGAAGGGACCACATGTATGTTGATTCATTTGTGGAGGTTACCATTATGCTCATGAGTGCACCCAAGATAAGTCAAAGAATAAAGGTTTTACTCCTTAGTAGGGAAATTGTTATCAATGTATTCATACAATAGTTGATATTTAGTAAGATGAATTCTAATATTCACCCATAGAACTGTCAGGTTATTTTTTAACATCTAGTTTCCATTTTGATAGACATAGGGGCTAAAAAATGTTTTGTAACTCCTAAAATGCTTATTAAGTTATCTAAAAGGGCTAGAATAATTTCAAGTGCATGGTCTATACAATATGAGAATGATTTAAAAGTCATGGTTGACACGTGTTTAGTCAAAGTAGAGATTAGGTTTCCCAAATTTATAATAGTAGTGGATATTTATATAGCACAACTAGGGTCATATGATGTGATCCTAGGATTCAACTGGCTTTCAAAGCATAAGGCCAAGGTTGACTAATATTTGAAGAAGGTATAGTGTTTGGATTATTTTATAAATTAGACACAAATTCAAGGTAAAAAGAGAAATTTGAAGTTTAGATAGATTTATGCTATGTAAATCAAGAAGGATCAAGGAAAGGGGTGCCAAGCATTTATTTTCAATATAAATGAAATGAAGGAATCTAAATATCCATCCCTTGAAGATTATCCATTATTTAGGAATTTTCATGATGTATTTCTATAATAATTACTTGGATTTCCTCCTAGACATGAGTTTGATTTATCTATCGATATCATACCTGGATTAAAAGCATAGTCTAAGGCACCATATAGGATGACAACCATTAAATTGGTTGAATCAAATGATCAACTTTAAGAATTATTTTCAAAAGGGTTGATTAGGCCAAGTGTGTCACCATGGAGTGCACCAATTGTATTTGTCAAGAAGAAGGATGGAACTCTTTGACTTTACATAGATTATAGATGTTGAATAAGACAACTATAAAAAATAGGTATCCACTACCTCATTTAGATGATTTTTTTGATCAAATGTGGGGAGTAATAATATTTTCTAAGATTGATCTTATATTAGGGTATCATCAGCTAAGGATAAGAGATTAATATATTCTAAAAATAGTATTTAGAACTTGTTATGGGCACTATGAGTTCACAGTGTTACCTTTTAGGTTACCAAATACTCTGATAGCATTCATGAATCTCATGAATAGTGTGTTTAGATATTATCTAGATCAATTTATTTCGGTCTTTCTTGATGACATTCTTATATACTCTAATAATGAAGAGGACATTCTTCAACATTTGAAATTGGATTTGTAATAGTTATGGAAGAACAAGTTGTATGGAAAGTTAAGTGCACATTTCTATAGGATAGAGTGTAATATTTGGGACATATTATTTCTATCAATGGTATTTATGTAGATCCAAAAAAATAAGAGCCATTATGGAGTGTCCAGCACCAAGAAATGTACACAAGGTAAGAAGTTCCATGGGATTAGTGGGATATTATAGGAAGTTCATTCTAAATTTCTATAATATTATTAATATAATTACTTCTATACAATAAAAGAACTAATTTTTTATCTATTTAGATAAGTGTGAAGTATTTTTTCAAGAATTTAAAAGGAGGTTTACTTTAGTAATAGTGTTAATAATTCTTGACCCTAATGGCCAATTCTTGGTGATCATAGATGTGTCTAAGGATGGACTAAGAAGAGTCCTTATGCAGCATGGTGTAGTGGTATCTTATGAATCAAAGAAGCTAAAACTTTATGATTTTAACTATGCCCCTCATGAATTAGAACTTGTAATAATTATGCATTCTTTATAAGTTTGGAGGTATTATCTATTGGGAAAAAAATTTGAGCTCAAGATCGATAACTTGGGAGTCAAGTACATTTTCAACCAGATAAATCTAAATTCTCATCAAAGATGTTGGCTAGAGTTATTGTCTGAATATGATTTTGATATAAATTATATCAAAGGTAAGGAAAATAGAGTAGATAATACCCTTAGTCATAGAAGGTATATATAATATATGGATACTATTAAGAGTACCTTCAAGGATTAATTGATCAAAATCTCATCAGGAGATGAATTCTATAATTAGGTTAGGAAATCTTTTTCTGAAGATGATCAAAATCTTAGGTATAAAGGATTTAGATTAAAGAATGATGGTTTCTTACAATACAATGGAAGGATGTATGTTTCATATTGAGAGAATATGTAGATCATAGTGTTAAAGGAACTACACAATGCCCCATACAAAGGACATTTAAGAGTAACCAAGCTCATAGCAGAGCTTAGACCACTTTATTTCTAGAAGGGAATGAAGAAAGATGTACTAGACTTTGTGTCACATTATCTAAATGTTAGTGAGTGAAAGATGAACATGTGCATCCAATTTGATTACTATATCCACATGACATACAAAAATGGAAGTGGTAGGTGATCTGTATGAACTTTTTCCAAGGTTTATCATTATCATGAAGTAGGCATGACATGATCTTGGTAGTAGTTGATAAAATAACCAAGGTAGCTCATTTTATGATACAAAATTTGGTAGACGTGTACCTACTCTTACAAAGAGGTTCATAAATTAAAGTGTATCAATTGTAAGGATTTATAGAGAAGATAATTTTAGATCATGACCCAAATATGACCCAAAGATGACTTTTATATTTTGGGTGACTCTGAATTAAACTTTGGGTATGCAATTAAACTCCAACACTGCATATCACCCAGAGACTAATGGATAGATTGAGTGAGTTAATTAGGTGATAGAGGATCTTCTTCATATATATTTCATGTATTATTAGTACAAGTGGGAAGATTATCTTATATTGGTTAAGTTTGCTTAAAATAACTCATACCAATCAATATTGAAGATGGCACCATTTGAAGCATTATATGGAAGAAGTTGCAAGACACCAATCAGTTGGGACAAGTTAGAAGATAGGGTAGTCTTTGGACCTAAGATGCTTTCAAAAATATAAGATCAAGTCATAATAATCAAGAAAATATTGGTCAAGGCTAATTATAGGTAGAAGAGTTATGTTGATCTAAAGAGAATACATAGGCTATTTTTTGTAGGTGATAAAGTGTTTTTTCATGTTAAGCCACAAAAGATCTTGATTAAATTCAGGAAGTTAGTAAAAAATTCACCAAGATATGTGGGACCCTTCAAATTTTTATAAGTGGTTAATCCTATAGAGTATAATCTTATATTGCCACTAGCCTTAACTTTATTACATAATGTCTTCCATGTTCATTATCTTAATAAGTATATAGCTAATCCTTCATATGTGTTAGATTGGAATGTTTTACAGGTTCTAGATCATAAGGTGGTCATGGTAGAACCAATCAGAGTAATTTACACTCATAAACTGTTTTTGCATAATAGAGAGATGCCACATTTCAAGGTCTTATGGGACTAATACTCTAAGGATAGTGTTACTTGGGAGGACTATGATTAGTTCTATAGGCAATTTCCACATTTATTTGTTTGATTTGATACTTTATACTATGTTATCTTTCTATTAAATAATGTTTTAATTTAAAATTTATGTTTGAATAAGTGTCATCAAGATGATGACCAACTTTAGGGGGAAGGATGTTACATCCTGATTCTTCGTTAAGAAAAATTACTTGATTGTCTATGGATATTTATAGTTGGTTATTTGATTTGATTATTATTAACTAAGATGTAAGTCATATGTTGTTATAACATAGTTTTATGTTGCTTTGGTTTGATGATTTAATTGCTATGATTTTAGTTGTATTGTATATCCTTTACATTGTGATCATGTTGATTTATTATTTCAATATAATCTATGATATATATGTCATGATGTTATGGAATAACTACCTTCTTATCATGAGTTGGACATAAGAGAGATTCATCCCTTAGAACATGATAGGGGAGAGCATCATCTGATAGGGTGACGTAGATGGAGATGTTTGGGGATGACAAAGGAATGGATAAAACCCTTGCACACACCATATTAGATAATACATGTTATATGCATTGTTTAAATTGTTAGACTTAGTATAATCTTTATGTTATCTGCATTTAGATAATTGTATATGTGTGTGTTAGTTTAGATTTATGCTTAGGTGAATTAATCTCATGTGATTGTGATGTGTTACTATGTGCTTATGCCATGTTATGTAATTCATGATCATTAATTTTTTTTACGAGAACATTGGTAGGTTAATTTTATGATACTTTGGGAATGCCAATTACTATTGAAAAGACATATATAGTCTATGTAGCGTGATTTACCATTTTTTTAGATAAAAAGAGTATTATTGACTTTATATTTTCTAGTAATTTATTATGATAATTTATTGATTATCTATTATTAAGTCATATTATTAATAATAATAGGAAAAGAAAATAAACCGATTGTAATGTATTGTGTTATAATTAACAATTTTAATGGATTTTTATAAATAGAAAATAAAATGAATAAATCAATAATTAATAAAATTATATATTTAGGGAATAAGTGAAAACATTAAAATAGGATAATGCTTTAAAAAAATGGTAGCTTTGAGAAAAATAGAAAAAACAAAAAACAAAAAACAAAGAAAGATAAAAGTCATTTAATAAAGAAAAGATAAAGGGAGGTGCATTTGAAAAACAAAAATATAGCATAGTGTAGGAGAGTATAAGAGAGGAAGAGAAGAGAAATCAATGCTTGAAGAGAAGGAGAAGTGAGATGTTTTTAATAGGTAGGTGATGCCAGTAAAATTTGTGTGAATTTATGTGTTTGATATCTACAAAAAAAATGCAAACTAAATGTATTTCTAATAGATTATACAATGAACAATATATCTATATGAATATTTGTGCTTGGATTTATAGTATAGAAATACATTGACTAAAGTAAATAAATTATTTAGTTTTGTTGTAATTTATGTGCTTTAATAATGAATTTATGTGCTTGACATGTTTAACATTCCAAATACAATCATCAACTTCTCACTATGTTGGTAGAGGAATGATTCTCTTTCATCCCTCTCCACATCTTTCATTCAAAATTTTAAATCTGGAAAAAAATATGAATCCTCTAACCTTGCATATATCTCTGGTGCTTGTGGACTTCAAGCCTCTAAATGTAAAAAATCCTCTTACATTATTGAAATCACCCCACTACTACATAAGATGTCTAACAAAAGGACATAAGGCATACCCTTGGTAGAACCTAACTCAAAATCTGAGTATTTATAAAAATAGGACTGCATATAATATAATGAACCTCTATATTGTGACCTTTAGGATAGTAAACTATATATGTATGTAGAGATATGATATCGTTATATAGTAGTCTTATGAAAATCTGAATTAGTTATATAGTGATTTTTTGGAGTATAGAATGTATAACGAATCGATGTAAAAGGTATAACAACTCCAAGAAATTGAAATATGTAAATTTAATGATTTATATGCAATGATATTCACAACACACACAATGTGTGTGTGTGTGTGTGTGTGTGTGTGTGTGTGTGTACATATATACACACACACACTATGTGTGTGTATGTATGTATGTATGTATATATATATATATATATATATATATATATATGATGACAACCAGTGCTGAAAAATGGTGAAAACTAGTGCTTTATCCAACAGGGTTAAACTATAATATATAACAACATTTATTATTTATTTAAATTGCAATGGTCTAGACCTCAAGCTCCTAGAAATGGAATACATAAGTCTTGCCAACAGGGTTATGCAAAGATTTTAAATGATGAATAAAACCAGAATAACTTACATATATTTCTTTTTTTAAACGAACAATATCACACATGATATACAGTCCTTGCTTTTAAATAGGGCTAACATATATTTTGACAACGTGTTACTGTTGATAGACCCCAAACTGAACACAGGGAATAATGGATAGAAAGCAAATGGCAAATAGGAAATGACATATATGTTTTAGTAAGTCGTTTGAAAGATTGAAAGCCAACGTATTGTCCTGAAAAGTCCACCTACCATAGCCTAGGGAACAAAAATCCTATTTTTTTTAACAATTTCTTTCTCCTTCCTGTTCCATTGTAAATCTTGAAACTCCTTTTCTAGCAATAAATGAAATACAACACAATAGAATCTTATTTAAACTGACGAATTTCCATAGTTCTCCGAGACTATTTCAAACATAGAAGGAAAACAATTTCCAATCTTAAAAATTTCAATTAACATGATTGCAAGAGGGGAAACTCCCCGTCCTTCACCATTGAATGTATTATCAATTCACACCACAGTCAAAAAGAATGTGAGTTGCGATGGCAGAAAATAAACTGGGACTAGATTTTATTCAAAACAAATACACCATATCAATATTACCAAAAACTATATGCCTAGTTTTTTTTGTGCGTTGCCATCTCCTTCCCACGCCCTTGCTTTCACCAACATACATCATCCCCTATTTTCCAACTAAAAAATCTTCCCAGAGAGTAGATTTCCTTAACTTAGACATTCGATTCCATCCCAGGCTTTGAATAACAACCTCCCAAATATGACTAAAATAGTTCTTTAACATAGAAAAACTCATAACCATTTAAAAATTTGCCCAACAAACTAAAATTTTAGGCTTAAGGAATATTTAGCTAAATTTACAAATTTGAAAATTGAAGAAAAGGAGGGAAAAAACAAACAAACAATTAAATATACTTAGCATGCTAAAACTTAACCCAAGTGTGAGGATGCTCCTGCATCATTCTTCCAAGGAGCAGAAGAAGTATTCTTCACTTGTTTTTCTGCATCACTTCTTCTATACTTGTGCCCAGCTTGAGGATGTCATTTGTAGTCAACCATGTTGCATCTTCAGCTAGTAGATTCTTCCACTTAGTTAGATACTGGAAATATTCTTTGTCCCTTGTCTTTTTAACCATTTTCTTGTGTAAGATACTCTCAATCTCCTTTGGCACTTCCTTTGGTAGTTGCTACTCCCATTGGATAACTTCATCTACCCCTGTTTCAGCTTCTTTAGCTGGTTGTCCTTCATCTTTGTATGGATATAGTTAAAAATTAGAGAAATTCCAATTCCTTTTGGCAATTCTATTTCATATGCATTATTTGAAAACTTCCTTATTACCTTGCATGGTCTTATTTTCTTTACCTTCAGCTTGTTGTATTCCCTTTTTGGAAACCTCTCTTTTCTGAGATGAGCAAGAACAAAGTCTCCAATACTAAAACTAACCTCTCTTTTCTTTTGGTCTACCCTTAGCTTGTACTTGATGGTGTTTTCCTCAAGTTTCTTCTTTACCTGTTCATGCAAATTTTGCATGGCATTGGCAAATTCTTCTACATCAACACTCCTTGTCTCCATGCTACTTAGATTTATTAACTCATACACGCCTCTTGGATGCATTCCATACATGATTTGAAATGGACTCAATCTTGTACTTCTATTAGGATAATCATTATAGGCAAATTCAGATTGTGCAAGTGCAAGATCCCATTGTTTTGGATGCATACTTACCAAGCTTCTTAGGATGTTGCCCAAGCTTCTATTGACAACCTCTATTTGGCCATCCATTTGGGGATGATAGGCTGAACTGAAACTCAATTGTGTTCCCAATTTTTTCCATAAGGTTCTCCAAAAATGTCCAACAAATATGGTGTCCCTGTCAGAAACAATGCTTCTAGGCAATCCATGCAATCTGACAACATCTTGAAAGAATAGATTAGCTATGTGAGTAGCATCACTTGTTTTGGAACATAGAATAAAATGAGCCATCTTTGAAAACCTATATACCACAACAAATATGGAATCATGGCCTTTTTGAGTTCTTGGCAAACCAAGTACAAAATCCATGCTTATTGAATCCCAAGGCCTATTTGGAATGGGTAGTGGCTGGTACAAACCTACATTTTGACTACTTCCCTTAGCATATTGGCATATTTTACACCTTTCAACAAATTTCTTAACATCAGTACTCATACTTGGCCAATAGTAGTGAGCACTCAATTGTGCTAATGTTTTGTTCTGCCCAAAATGTCTTGATAAGCTGCCACTATGCTTTTCCTTCAAAAAATTCTCCTTCATGGAACTCTTGGGAATGCAAAGTTGGCTGCTTCTGAACAACAAACCTTCTTGAATCATGAAATCTATACAAGGACTTCTATCAACCCCCACTGGATTGATGCAAGCTTCATATGGTTCCTTGAAGTCTAGATCTTCCTTATATAGCTCCTTCAAATCTTCAAATCCCAAAATACTTACTTGAGACTCTTGCATGATCAGATTTCTCCTGCTTAAAGCATCTACAACCTTATTAGATTGTCCTTTCTTGTGCTTAATAGTGAATGTGAAACTTTGTAAAAATTCAATCCATTTGACAGGCTTTTGATTCAACTTATTCTGATTGCTAATGAACTGTAAAGCATAATTGTCAGTGAACAAAACAAATTCCTTAGGCAAAAGATAGTGCCTCCATTTCTTCAAAGCCTATACAAGAGCATAGAATTATTGATCATAAGCTGAGTACTTCTTCTTAGCATCACTTAACTTCTCACTAAAGTATGCTATAGGCTTCCCATCTTGGCTTAAAACAACGCCTATTGCAGTTCCACTAACATCACATTCTACTTGAAAAAGCTTATTAAAATTAGGTAAGGTCAAGATTGGTTCTTTAGTTACCTTCTTTTTCAATAATCCAAAACTCTTATCAGCAGCCTCAATCCAACAAAAACTTCTTTTATCACCCTTGATTGCATCTATCATTGGAGCAACAATTCCACTAAAATTTCTTATGAATTTCCTATAGAAGCTAGCCAAATCATGAAAGATTCTTACCTCATATGTGCTCCTAGGTGTAGGCCACTCAATTATAGCCTTAATCTTTTCCTTATCCATCTTCAATCCTTCTTTTGAAATCACAAACCCCAAATATATCAACTCTGTTTTCAAAAAACTGCACTTTTTGACATTGATTAGCAATTTCTCCTCATGTAGCTTACTCAATACCATCCTAAAATGTTTCAAATGATCTTCCTTAGTTTGACTAAACACCAAAATATCATCCAAATACACTATCACAAACTTACCAGTGAACTCCTTCAGCACTTCATTCATCAGCCTCATGAAGGTGCTTGGTGCATTGATTAGTCCAAATGGCATAACTAACCACTCATAGAGTCCATCATTAGTCTTGAAGGCTATTTTCCATTCATCCCCTTCTCTTATCCAAATCTGATGGTAACCACTTTTCAAGTCTATCTTAGAGAAATATGTAGCTCCACTCAAACAATCAAGTAAATCATCAATTCTAGGCAATGGAAATCTATCCCTGATAGTAATCTTGTTGATTGCTCTAGAGTATGTACACATTCTCCAACTCCCATCCTTCTTAGGACTCAACACTATGGGGACAGCACAAGGACTTAAACTTTCTCTTACCAATCCTTTGTCTAAAAATTCTTGAACTTGGTGCTTGATCTCTTCATTTTCCCTTGGTATTAACCTGTAGGCAGCCTTGTTTGGAAGATTTGCTCCTAGAATCAAGTCTATGTGATGGCTAATGCTTCTTAATGGTGGTAAATCATTAGGTAAATCATCTACCACAATTCCAATGTCCTCATTCAACATATCTTGAATCTCTAAAGGCAAATCATTCAACTTAGTACTAGTGACTACACTCCTTGGCTTACCAATCACAGCAAAGTTTACATTTTCCTTCTTCATTTGATATAGAAACTCTTTACCACTCACCATCAATACTTTAGAATTATGTCCACCAATAGTAGCAGCCTCTTCTTTCAATGGTGTAAGTGTATGCTTGATCCCATCCTTTTCAAACATATGTGTATTCTGTCTTCCATCATGCATGGCCTTCCGGTCAAATTGCCAAGGCTTTCCAAGTAAGATATGACATACATCCATGGGCATGACATCACATAAAATCTGATCCTTGTATGTTCCTATCTGAATATCTACTTTGCATTCTTCACTTACCAGGAGTTTGTGTCCTTTTTCTAGCCAAGAAACTTGATAAGGTGTAGGATGTACCTCCTTCTTCAAGCCTAGTTTCTCCACCATCTCAGTTGACACAAGATTGTCAGTACTTCCGCTATCTATGATAACCTTAAAACATTTTCCTTTACTTTCCATGGTAGGTGGTATTATGGGCATGAAGGGCTACCTTCCTCTGGAGTTACATGTGGTTCTAAATAAATTTTTCCTTTGAGGTGGTTCTACAACTTCTTTATTTGGCTTTATCAAAATTCTTTTCATCAAAAGAGACTCACCTTCTTCTGGAGTACCTTCATAAGCTGTTGCAACTTCTTCATTTTTTTCTTGACCTTGAGTCATATGTACACCCCTCTCATGGCTGGTAGAAGGGTTCTCTGGACACTCATAGGCCCTGTGTCCTACATACTTGTTGCACTTAAAGCATTTACCCATGAATCTTCCTCTTCCTCTTTGATATCCTTGGTATGGCCTTCTTCCTCTTAGTGTATAGCTACCTCTTGAACTTTGTGAGCTGTTGGCCTCTTCATGCCATGTTTGCAGCTATCTTCTACCTCTAATGGACCTACCCCTTCCTCTTGAGAAGGATGTTTGTTTCCTTGCAATCTTCTCCTCAGCTTTCAAGGCAAATTGATATGCCTCCTCAACTATCTTAGGAATGAGAATACTAATCTCATCTTGAATGGTAAATTTTAAACCATTAGTGTATCTAGCTACCTTCTCTGTGTCATCCTCAACATGACCTGATCTTATAGTTAACCTGTAAAACTCTTCAGTGTATTCTTTCACAGACATTTCTTTTTGCTTCAAATTTTGTAATTGCTTAAAAAGATTGACTTGATAATCTTTAGGCATAAACTTAGCTTTCATTTTTGCTACCATTCTGTCCTAGCTTCTGATCTTTGGCTTCCCTTTCCTTCTTCTTTCTTCTTGCACTCCATCCCACCATAGGGATGCATGTCTCTTTAGCCTTGTCATGGCATACTTGACTTTCTTATCATCTTCTTCAATTCCTTCATACTCAAAGTATTTGTCTAATGCATTAATCTAATCAATTAATTCTTCCACATTCAAATTACCTTCATACATTAGAACCTCCATTTTTGGCTTTGTGTTCACCTTCATAATGGCTCTGATCAACCTCTCTTTAGCTGTTTCTTCTTCCACCACCAGTTCCTCTTTTGGTGGTTCCTCTTCTCCATCACTGACTTCTCCCATGTCAGTGCCTCTTCTTTGAGCCATCTCTAGGTCTTGTAGCCTAGCTGTCAGATTCCTAATCTCTTTTGCCAATGCAACCTATCCTCCAGGTCTCCTTCCTCCAGCTCTACCTCTGTTTCTAACTCTCATGGCCATCTTGCTTCTTCTTCTCTTAGATCTTTAGATTGTGCACAATCCCTTGGGATTTGATACCAAAATGATGACAACCCGTGCTGAAAAATGGTGAAAACCAGTGCTTTATCCAACAAGGTTAAACTATAATATATAACAACATTTATTATTTTTTTAAATTGTAATGGTCCAGACCTCAAGCTCCCAGAAATGGAATACATACGTCTTGCCAATAGGGTTATGCAAAGCTTTTAAATGATGAACAGAACCGGAATAACTTACATATATTTCTTTTTTTAAACGAACAATATCACACATGATATACAGTCCTTGCTTTTAAACAGGGCTAACATATATTTTGAAAATGTGTTGCTGTTGACAGACCCCAAACTGAATACAGGGAATAATGGGTAGAAAGCAAACGACAAATAGGGAATGACATATATGTTTTATCAAGTCATTTGAAAGATTGAAAGCCAATGTATTGACCTAAAAATTCCGCCTACCATAGCCTGGGGAATAAAAACCCTATTTTTTTTAACAATTTCCTTCTCCTTGCCATTCCATTATAAATCCTGAAACTCCTTTTCCAGTAATAAATGAAATACAACACAATAGAAGCTTATTTAAACTGATGAATTTTTGTAGTTCTCTGAGACCATTTCAAACATAGAAGGAAAACAATTTCCAATCTTAAAAATTTTAATTAACATGATTGCAAGAGGGGAAACTCCCTGTCCTTCACCATTGAATGTATTATCAATTCACACCACAGTCAAAAAGAATGTGATTTGTGATGGTAGAAAATAAATTGGGACTAGATTTTATTCAAAACAAATACACCATATTAATATTACTAGAAACCATATGCCTGGTGTTTTTCTGTGCATTGCCATCTCCTTCCCACGCCCTTGCTTTCACCAACATACACCATCCCCTATTTTCCAACTGAAAAATCTTCCCACAAAGTAGATTTCCTTAACTTAGACATTCGATTCCATCCCAGGCTTCGAATAACAACCTCCCAAATATGACTAAAACAGTT
>JARHVA010000364.1:5462500-5507500 GCA_037957365.1 Torreya grandis | reverse complement strand
ATGGTGAACTACATATAGGGTGATCTAGGTATGACATGTAGTGAACAAATGTTGTTATTATATATTGGAGTGACCACTTGATCCATATTATATGATGTTATAATTTATTATTTGTCACCAGAGAGAATCTGAAATTATGTTGTATACACCAAGTAAATGTTTGGATGTATAAAATTTTATTTGAATCATACAGTGTATTTTATTTTTTAATTAACTAAACTATGAAGCAGATCCATATTATGTTGTATATAGAAAGTTATATAATCCAAATTATAATAACAGATGCCCCAATATATAGGTTATAATACATTATAGTGTCAATATATAATGTCGTCATTGAATTCATTACAATACTCTAAATTATAATACCCATATCTATTAGAGCTACTAAATAATAAACTTATACCCTGAACTATGTAATAATCATTAGTCTTTGAAATATATACCATGATTTGTATTCTAGTATTATAACACCATAAATATTGATATTACTATATCAGGGTAACTTTTTATCTTGTATTGATTATACATGTTATCTTGTTTTGGTTGTGATAAGTGATACCTATACACCATGTAATAATATTTATGGCTCTAAAAATATATGTGATTCAATTTATGATTGGTTTTATAAAAAAATTTATATAATGTCATGTACCTATATATGATGCATATCAAGAATATATTTAGTATGAACAATTTCCCATTATAAATAATAATAAGTCATAACGGAAAGGAAATTTAACTATATGAATGTAGTCTATTAAAATATAACAAATTGTTAAAACAAAAGTTTATGTGTTCATGAGAATTATGACTTCCTTTATCATGACTAGTTTTTTACAATAGAGTAATTTCCCATATGAACAATGGACTATGATATTATTATTCTTCATAGAATGTTTTGTATTTGAATCTATTTATGAGGATTATAAATATGTAGTCTAAATTTAGAATATACCCAGATGGTATGAACTATATATGATATGCTTATTATTTATGTGGTAAATAATATTAAGGATATTCATTCATACATTTGTTGGACTAAATGTATGAATTTTGATTATTCATGTATTTAGCATGTTTTATGCTTGCTATTAATAAGTAATCTATATGAATCTATTGGTTTTATTAACCAAATCTTGTATTGTTGGTACTAAGTAAGTAGTGAGATAGACATCACTAGCTTACTAGCATCACCAATGTTAGATGAAGGTAATTTGATCAAGTGGTGTGTATAAATTTGACTGATCTTATAGATAAATAACTATTAAAAAATTTGGCCAAAGTAATGTTAAATAGATGTTGTCATTTCATGTGTATAATTTACATTTTTATGTGATATCATGTTAGAATGGATTTATTTATGGTACACTACATGTTTTTTGAAATCATACAACACATAGGTACTAGCTTATCTCTCTCGATTCTCGTACCATCTATATCTACTCATTCATGAAGGTAGGGCCATTACCTAATGGGATATTATGTGAGGGATCAATGGTCCATGGTTGATGTGGAAAAGCACTCACATTATGCTCTCCCTCCCCAAAGTAGTACTTTTTTGGAGATGACACTTGAGATTGTAATAGATACTAGAGTTGAGGGAACTCATGCTTCGTGGAGCTTTGCATCTTGTATTTTGTACATTGTATTATATTTATTATTATTGAAACATTATACCTAATGAGATGTAATTATTTATTCATTATACGTTGACAGTAATGGATGTATGTTTGTACCAGCTATAGTTAGACATCTATAATTACTTTCTATATTCAATTATGTTTTATTTCATATGATGATAGTGATTAGTGATGAATAGATATCACATGCTTATTTTATAGTTATCATACTTAGAGTATTTTATTTGGATCACTAATTAGATTATCATAGTGATATTTAATGAAAGAATGCATTGATCAAATTTATTAAAAAAATCATGTTATTCTAGGTATATCCTAGTGAGGATGTTATAAGGAGGATCATTTGCACATAGTAATATTTCATTGAGGATCATATAAGTAATAGTAAATTTAAGTGTCGATTAGATATGGGTGAGTTGGTGAAGTGGCTTGGTTATTTTAATTCCCACCTAATTTTAAATATAACTAAGGCATGTGAAGATAATTTTAGTTGTTAGTGGTATTATTGAGGTTGATTATGGCTATTGGTGGTGTTCTTGAGGCAAGTTATGGTTGCTGGTGTTATTTTCAAGGCTATTTATGGCCCTTGGTTATATTATCTAAGATGGTTGTGATGTTGGTGGTTAATCATTTAGGCATTTAGGCCCTCATCATGTCATATACCAGTTTGTATCTTTGATTAAAAGTTATTACCAAAAAAAATAAGTGAAAGAGAGGATCTAAAGTTTTGTCAACTTGAATGGACATTTATTCACACTATTGAAAGATACTATCCTCATATCTAGGCAAGGTAACTTCTTTCCCCATAGGTGAAGGTTAAATGATGTCCATTTAAAATATAATTACATCAATCAATTGGATTGATGAGGGGATGTCCTCATGAGTTCAAGGAAATGAATTTGAGAGGGGAGTCAAGAAAGTTCTTTAATGGGGTCCTACTCATCATATGTTAAGGGATATAAACAAGATAAGTATAAAGGTGCATAATGTTAAATAAAATAATCCAAGGTAGGGTCTAAAGGGAATTTAAACTAAGAGTAAAAATAATTATGTGGTTTCATTTCATCAAATGTAGTTTTGCTAGGCAAAATAGACTACATCAAACTAGTCAATAGAGTTTGCTACAAAGGATAACTAAAAAAATCATATATTGAGTTGGTGGATGTGGTAGTATAAGAGGAATTAGTATTATAATAATCCATAAAAATACTTGTTGTAGTAGTTATAATATTAGGAATAATAATAAACTACTTCAAGTTAATTGATGTAGTCAGTTCTAGTCTGGGAATAGTTAGTTATGTCATGTTAGCTGATGTAGTAGTTAAAGAGGTGTGAAAATTAATAAACTATATCAAGGTGGATGATATAGCGAGATAAGGACTACTAAAAGGTATCAAGGTGTTTCATATAGTTGGAATTTCCATTAGGAAATGTGACTACATAGAGATAGTCAATGTAGTCATAATAGCTAAGTGGGTAATGATTTTTATATACTCGACATATAAAAAACTATATGGATATGTGTTTTGAATGGCTCTATAAGTGGGGAAATTAGTATAATTAGAATGTTGATATGGATTGTTAGGCCATTTATTTCACTAAGTATATGATTCTTTCCAATATGAAATCCACATTGGTGTGAAAGGATCATTTTACATAATAATTGTCATTTTTGTGCCAGCTGGCAAGTGATTAACTGGTTATCTTTAGGGCATCTTTCAGGATTGGCAATACATGGTGATTATAGTTTGAGCTTAGAAAATTCATGAAGCTGGTGGTAATGATCTCCAAAGTTTCATCTTAGCACTCAGAATGCATGTTCCACCCTAGTGGAGATGCTCCTATAAGATATAAAAGGAGTTCAAGCTAGGATACAATAGGGAAATGGAAAGATCATAGTGAAGCTCTAGAGAATTGTAAATTTTCTATATAAATTGATACATAAACCATTAGACTTAGTGGTATGGATGAAATTAAGAATCCATTTGTAAACACCCAAGCTCACTTGTGACCTATGGGTCATTAATTAGTTTGAGTGAAGTATGTACTCTATTTTAAATACTATGAACTATGTTTTATTTGAACTTTGATTAATGAGAAAAGAATGGTTATAGTAAAATATGATATCTAGCTTATGCATATTTTGTACTTTTATTTGAATGTGGAATTATTGTACTATTATAATTTCAATAAATTTATGTTAAGGAATGTTCATATGCTTCTAGTTTGCATTTTTAATGGATTCCCTATAATAAATGATGATGTCATCATAAAGTTGTAGAGATAATGAGTATATAACCTACAACAAGTGATTCCATCCTTGTTAGGAGAATAATTCATAAAGTTGTAGAGATAATGAGTATATAACCTACACCAAGTGATTCCATCCTTGTTAGGAGAATAATTCTAGCATGAATAAGGTGAGTGAACTCAACCTTTTAACCCTTGAAGTACCCATATGACTAGGATTAGTCCACCAAAAGGCTTATACCTATGAATCTACTTAATCTTTCTATGAATTGCTTAAGTCCCATAATTGATATCTTGTGTCATGGCATAACTAGACCAATGTAGGTCCCAGTTCCTTCTCAGTTGCACTTCAGGTGAGCGTATAATTCATGTGCCATATGTGGATTAATGTTGATGTATCTGAGTGTTAAAATTTTGAGTGTAAAGGGAATATCCCATGTTTGTACCTAGTTGTACTAAGCTAAGAACTGATTAAGATAACTTTATGCACCCTTTTTTACAACATTTCGATTCCTTTGTCATGAACCATGTTGAATTATGTTATTATAATGGTGTGGCAGAATGATTTACTAACTTTATCTCAAATACATTGATTACTAGTTATAATAGGTGGAAGATAGATTTACACTAAAGCATCCAACCTATAAAGGATAAAAGCTGAGAAAATGGGTTCAAAATAACCTATATGATGCTTTGTATGAGGTATTTTTCTATGATTTACTTGAGCATGTGTATGGGTGGTTGGATGCATATTCAACCCTAAAAGAGGAAGCTATAATCAGTGTTATGACTGGATGAAGGAGTGCCTAAAGAGACTTGAGACCCTGAATTCCACTTGGACTAGAGCAGTGGATAAATGGTGGCAAGGAGTGCTAAAGAGCTACATACTTGAGTTTATAGTCTCAACATACTCATGACCTAAGAAAGTAGAGTAACAATTTTTACATGACCCTAGAAGCATGTTTGTGAAGTAATTTGGTGTAGAGCCCATAACACTAATGGTGGATTACAGTTTTGAAACTTTGGGGATGGAAGGCTAAAGTCCTTTTGTGTATGAGTGACATAAGGTGGGAAAATGGGATGTGTAGGTGAGGCAAAATGGAAGGGGATGAGAATATTGACACTTGAGATCTTAGAAGACAAACCTATAATGAGATATGACACAAACTGATGGAAGATCTAAAACTTAGAAGTGCTGAGAAAACCCTTAGTGAGCAAGAAGGTCATGGGAAGGATCTTTTGAAATATAGTAATGTGAGGATGAAATATATAATGAAGTGATGGATAAAGATTAACATTTGATAGGTATGGAATTAATTTAGTTCCTATAGTATTTGGTGATTGAAGATATGTTTGATGTGCCTACCCCATTTAAATCTATGATGCATGCTTACACATTGGATCCCCCACTTGAAGAAAGTATAGAAGTAATAATTAACTCTATTTATGACTTAAATATTATACATTTTGTATAATTGGAGTATAAATTTTTACTTGAATATATTATTCCATACAAAGAAGTTAGTGTGACTACATCTATACCATTAGGTATTATCTCACCACAATAAAACTTGAGCACAAGAATACCAACTTAGTTGATGTCAACAATACAAAGTGGAGAAAATCCCATAAGAAGTAGCCTAGCACCACAAGTAGTATAGTTCCATTGACATCAATTATGCTAATATTAATGATGGGACCAGTGTCTAACCTAGTGGTTGGAGTCATTAGAGGATTTCCACCAAAATAGATACTAGGGGGACAAATTCCCCAAATACTAGTTGCCCCTACATAGAAAATATACTGAGAGATGGATATCCACTTACTTGAGTATCATGGCATGGATAATGTCATAGAGCATGTGCTGAAGTGTGAAATATAGTGTAACATATAGGGCATAACCCAATTGAAATTCAAAGTGACCCAATTTACAACCACTTTACTTGATCATGCCCACACTTGGTATAGAAAATTTGACCCTAATTAAACAATGGTTGATTATGATACCCTAAAGGATGAATTCCTAAAGGAATTTGACATTTTGGAGTTTAAGAATCAAATAATCACCATGCTAAAAGAGATTACCCAAGGACTCTTAGAAAGTGTGTGCTTGTACAATGCAATATTCAAAACTCTCTTATCAAATATCCCATATGATATTCACCCTTCCCACAATGCACAATGGTTTATTGGAGGGTTTATCTTGTCAATATAAAGAGTGATTTCTATGAATAAATTTATAGACCCTAGAGATGAACTTGAATCCATACTCAGAGCTAAGGTAGTTAGAATCATAAACATTGAGACCAACACATTTATAGAGGTGCGGATTGAATCTATGGCCTCTCAACTCCAAAATCTTATCACTAGCTCATCACATGACACTCAAAGTGGACTATGGTGTAATGATTGTGAAGCAAAAGGCCATAATAAGACTAATTTCCTATGAAATAATGTGCACACTTTTATTCTAAGCTAAAAATTCTATTGAGAAGCACATGATGTTTAAAACTACCCTTTGTTACAATACTCTATCGAAGTCAACACAACCATATATTATCAATTATGTAATACATACACCCATACCATTGATATTTGTTAGGTGATTGATGAAATGTGTGAGGACATGGAAAGAGGTGTATGATAGACCACAATATTAGTCAAAAGATATGCTAACCAAGGAAATGAAGGCTAAGGTCAATAGAATATAGGCTTTGGGATGTAATGAGGCACCATAGGGCAAAGTAGGGGATGTGGTGGTAGAAGGTTCTCACCAGTCTCATGTTATAAGTGTGGCTTGATAGATCATTATTAGCATTATTTCCCTACACATCCCACATGTGGGTATTATCGAGGGTCCCATAAGGTTGAAGAATGCCCTAACTTGTATTAAAAGTTGACCCAAGGAAGGCATGGCATAGACAAGGGCATAAGATTGATTAGGCATGAGCCAAAAATATAGAAATGGACCCTAAAGGTGCAACCAACCCATACAAAGATAGTCAAGGTAAAGGTAACTACTCATAGTGGATTTACCACTCAGCTGCTAGTTGTGCCAATCCCTAAGTTATGCTTACAATATGGGTATAAGGGTCACACTGAGTGCATAAAGTGGATTGAACCTAAAGTTGTGCCTTACCCAGACCTAGTGCACCAAAAATATATATTACAACAACCCATAAGTGTAATACAAAACCTACAAAGGGAGATCTAATTAGCATTAACCTATAATCATAAGTTGTTACCTCTCAAAAAAATCAAGATAGCTAAGAATTTGAGTTATAATAATTAATTGAGATCCTGTACCTCCTACAAATAGAGGGAATGTTGCCCTTATTAAATAACTTGCTCTTAGATCATGTAGTTCAAAATCAAGTTGAGGTCACCATGCCACACATGAAGAGGGTGTGATAATTTTAGAATTTACAAAATGTTTAATATGAACAAGAACTCCTTGTGGATGCCACTATTGATGGATGGTCTATCTGTGAGGTCCTTGTAGATGCAAGCACCAAGTTCAACATCCTAATCATAATGCCTAGGAGAAAATGGGTAGGTTAGAATTTAGACCTTTCCCTCATGTATTCTTCATGGCCAATAAGACCCAGGTGTATTCTATCAAAATTATGAAAATCATAGTTGTAGATATCATGGGTGTTAAATTCTACATTGCCTTTGAAGTGATCAAGTTAGAAAAATAGGACAATCACTTGGTGCTTCTAAAAATGCCATGGTGTTATGCAAACAATACATATATGCACTTCAAAATCTACATTACCTTTTAAAATAGAAAAGAGAGGGTAGTTATACCCTTCTCAAATGACCAAGGACCCCTATGTTGAGAGCATGGACATCAAAGATGAGATCAACCACATATATAACATCATGGTGCAAGGCGTTGAGACTCTAGACCTAATAAACAAGGAGTCCTCTCTTGGGAATATATACAATCAATGTCAAATACCACTAATGTTTCTTGAAACTAATGGGTTGAGGAAGTATATGAGACCACTAGTTGATGGTATCACTTGGTACGCATGAAGGCACCAAAACCAATAAATATAGGTTGGGTCTAGGTTGATCGCACTTTTAAAAAGTGGGTTCCTTGCACAAGAAGGGAAAGAGAGTGTTTCACCTTAGTAATGGAAATCTTGTAGCACTCCCAAGATATGAGGAGAATAATATAATGAAATATTATGCTCAAGACATCAAATCATGCATACCAAAAGAGGTGAATATAATGGACACACTAGTGTATACATTAAAGAGCATTTTTTTCATTGGTGGATAGTGTAAAAGCCTAGTTTGCCAACTTGGTAAGATGTGAAGGTAACCATTTGAACTAGATTTATAAAGAGAAACAACGACCTAGACATCTCAACTTTGTCACCTCTAACACTATAGTACATGTGTTCCTTTGCAAAGATATGTGGATTGTCTTTGGTGAAAATGACCCAAGGAATCTATGGGTACATTGCTTGTATAGGACCTTAAAGACTTGGGTGCAGGAATGGTATGCTATAAATGATATGTGTCATGAGACAACCAACTAGGATGCCTTTAAGGAGAAGTTTATTCACACCTTTTCCTTTTCTTTGAAAAATCTTGAACTAATTGAGCCACTATAGGTAGTTCAAAGGTTAGTGTTTGAGGACACTAAAAATTTGAGGAGTGCCTAAAAGGCATGTTTGGTGAAAAGGGGTTGGTGCTCCCAATCTTATTCAAAGAGAAAACCCTTAATATTGAATCTAGTGATGAAGATGATGAAACATGGAAGGCATGCAACTAGAAGAATTTGATAGGCAAAAGAAAGTTAGTGCACCAAGTTGAGGATAGTGCTCTAAAATAAGAATACCCTACTCATCTTCAGATAGAAATGATTAAGGGTAGAAAACAATTCAAGGATTTATACTAGGTGAAGAATGAATCCTATTATGCACCATTAAAAACTATGAAGGTAGATATCAGTTCAGAAAGAGAACCAAAGGTCGCCACTCTAGGTCCCTATTTGTCTGACATAGAGCTGGTGCATATTGTGGACCTCCTAAAGGAATTCTAAGACTTGTTCCCTCATAATTAATTAGATATGAAAGGAATTGTTATCAAATATTCTTGTTGAAATAAAACATGCTAAGTATGATGATAGCTAAGTTTTTTAGTACTACATAGGATAGTACAAAAAAGTCATAATTAACAAAGGCATTAAATATATGAGTTATAGTGTGATAGATTGGAACTAAGATTAATCTAGAGTTTTCTTAAGGTATGTAGAGCATTTGGATTACTTTAGATAAGATTAAACCAAATAGTAAACATGATAATGTAGACAAGAAATAACATAAGAAATACAATAGGTAACCATAACCAAAAAGTCTATATTGATCTCAACAAAGGTTCATCATCTTCTTCATACAAATATACATATTTATAGTCACTATAGATCTTGACTATTCATATTCTTCTCATACATTGGTGCCAAATAGAGGAAAATGTTCATCTTCTATCCCTTTAAAACTCATGGAAGATAGGACAAAATATATATAGCCAACAATTTCATGCATAATACATAAATATTCAAAGAATATCCTATGCAACTTTACTTATCCATTTTCTTCTCCCAAGACTTTCTTGAACTTAAAATGTTCTCATCCTGAGATGACATTGTAGGTTCATCTAACTTTGCACTGAGGGTAAAATTTAAAGATTTGGGTAGACTAGTAAGATTTTTAGTAATTTATTAAGGCTACAATTCCATTTTCCACCTCTTGTGCACTACTTAGCCTCCCTTTTAGGTTTTTAACTAAGTAACATACCAACCTACCACCCTTTCAAGTTTTCAATAGGTGGGCATAACTAGGTGGCCACCCTTTATAGGTTTTCAACCATCCTATCCCCTCTTATCTCACTAATCATTCCCAATACAAAAAATTACTCAAAACTTTACAAAAAAATTCAAAAATTGCACATCATGCAGTACTCAATTGGAAGGTGGCATCATTGAGGAAGAAGGCTGGCCAGTAGGATCCTTGGCCCTAGACTGAGCAGCAATGCATTGTGCAAGTTATTTTTGGAGCTATGATGGTGGTTTTTAAAGAGGAACTTTGAGGATTGAGGCCACCTCACTACATAAAAAAGTTAAGTCATTTTTAAATGCATCTTAATCAAGCATCACTTCCTAAACCATGTAAATCAAGATATGCATTGGTGTGTAACATCCAATAAGTTCCTTCAGGTTTGTATCCTCAATGGTACTCATTTCTACCTTTATATTACTAACCTTTAATTGAATTTCTATGCTCAGTTGCTCCAAATTTTATACATGTCATTCTACCTAAAAACTTATAAATTCACTGTGCCTTAGGTCTTACTACCATCTAAGGAGTCAATCATGTACATTATCCCTAGAATTGAAAGATTGTTGGAGAATACGGTTAGTTTCATTAGCCAAGGTAGTCTCTACCTTGTTTGATCCTGATATTTTTCTATAGAGGTAACCTTTTGTTTGATGGACTCTTGAAAATCTATGGCACCCTCTAACTATTTATTTAAAAGCAACTAAGAGACATCAAATGAAGCCTCCTACTTGATTGAAAGCATGGCCAATGTGATTGTTAAGGTTGTAGATTTAGGCTGTGGCATGGTAGCTAGAGGGAGTGAAAAGGTATTATACTAATTAGTGACTAGAGGGACATCCCAAATCTAAACACCTCTTAATGGTGATTATGGAAACTATGATCATAACTACATTATGGCTAGTGCTTGTTGTTGTGCTTTAGCCTCTACTATCATCTTAGCTTGTTGCACAGCATCTTCAGTCATCTTTCATTTGATGTCTTCCTCTTATTTCTACCTCATATCTTCTTCCTCCCTCTTATTTTCCTCCTCTTCTTGCTTTTTCTTTTCTTCTTCCTCTCTTTTCTTGTCCTCTTGCTCTTCTCTTCCTCTTCTTTATTATTTTTCTCTTCTACTTCCTCTTCCTCTTTCTTCTTTCTCTCATCTTCTTATTCTTTTTTATTTTTCTCTTGTTCTTCTTTCTTCCTCTATTATTCTTCTTCTCTCTTCCTCTTCTCTTGTTCTTACATAGCTTGGGCCTACATCTAGGCTTTTGTTTGTGCTTGTGCTTGATTTTGCCATAGGGCTTCATCGTGTTCCTCCTTATTATTGGTAGCTCCCTCTATCTACTATTGTGCCTAGTCTGTTGTGTCTTGTTCTTATTTTTTTGCTTCTTTTTCCTTTTTTATTTCTCCTCCTATGTTTTTTATGCTATGATGGCTACTTCTTGGGCTTACCTGGCCATCTCCTGGGACTTTTGTATGTTTGCCTTTACATCCTTGGCCTTTTGTGAGGCCTCAAATTCTTCATATTACTACATTTCTTGTTGTTATTGTGTTTCTTCTTTCTTCCTCTTCTTTTCTTCCTTTCTAAGTTGATGTTCACCTATGTAAGTGATTTCCTCCCTAATAGCCTATTATTCCTTCATTATTGGCTTCTCCTATGCAATTTCCTCAACCTCCTATGCCTATGATGATGGTGGGGAATCCTTTAATCTCACTTCTAAACTTGGAAACTATTTCTTCTTTAAATCTATTATTATTAGTCTACATCATGGTGGTGGTGTGGAATATTCAAGAGTAGGTTGTTCTTTCTATTTATTAGTTGTTCGATCAAATGTGCATTCCTCTAAATTAGGGGAGACTCTTACCTCCTATCTTTTCTAGGCCAATGCACTAGTTATTCTAGTAGACTCTCTCGTAGGGGTGCAAAGATGGCATTAGGTACAAATGGTGAAATAGTCAAAGGTTATAATAAGTCCACTTTGCACTAATATTAATTTGCCTCTTCTCAAACTGTGTCGATAATTATAGAAGGTGGGCAAGCTAGGAGTTCTACCCATAGCTCAAATGAAACCTACTTCTTGATTTACATTTTTTTCACCTCCTTCCAAGAAAATAACTCTTTCTCCTCCTCTTCTTCATAGTATTCTCTAACCATGTCTACCAACATGACCTGATAGACTTAATTTGCATTGATACCCATGTCCATACGTTGGAGAAATCATTTATCTATGGTACTTTAAGATCATCATTCCAAGTCATTATGATATGTGTTATTTACTTTGGGTGAGGGGACATCAAATGTGGATCTAATTTACACTTCCTCTTCTATTATTGTGAGCTTGATGCCAATTATGGTTGTTGTATAACAACAATGTCTACACCTAGTGGTATAGATTGTAAAGGGGTTGTTTGCCTAGTTGCATGCTCTTTTTATTGGTCCACTTTGGCCTATGTCATATCCATTGTGATGAATAAGGGGAGTGGTTTTAATGGTGAGTGTGGTAACTCATGAATTTTGGTAAAAACTCCCTTTGGTAGTAGAGTAACTATGGCATGTTGACCTAGGTATTGTAGGACATTTGGTGGTACTTTGGGGTGTGTGGTAGTGAGGTCTACGAACTCCTCCCACCAAGATTTTAACTTCCCCTCATGTGTGATGGATCCATGTTCCTACATCCATATTATGTTACATAACTACTTCATTAATCAATAATCCATATATAGGTGTACTTATCCCTCTAGTGATTTTCACTATGTGAAGTAAATTAGAAAGATTAAAAACTGATATTAAACATCTACCTAAGAGTGGTGTGGCACTTTTTAATATTTTTTATCAACTCATGGATGAAGTACCTAGGCCAATTGAATTCTTTATTCTGGTGGATCATCTTATGAGTGATGTCTATAACTCCCTTAGGTATTTTCTTAGTAGACTTGGTCATCAGCCCAAATCTTCTAGTGATACACTAGACAAGAATGTACACTAGTTCATCAGGGATTTCATAAATAGGAATCCCCCAATTTTGTCACACATATAGGTCCCAAATCTCTCATAATATGGGAAGCAAATTGGTTTTTTAGGGAATCAAGGAATATCCATGTACAAGCATGCCCAAGGCTTAGGCCATGACTTGTGTGTTGATTACCACAGTCTCATCTAGGCCTAAATAGATTGTGCCCTTATTGTATCACCCAAGTAATACTTTAACTATCTCTCCCAGGTCACCAAATGTCATCATCCATAGCATGCACTCAATGTTCATGCTCTAAAATCAGTGAGGAGATGCAAGAGTGAGTGATTGCATAAGATTCATAAGATTAGGCCAAAAGAGCTTATGTTCAACTTCTTAAAATTACTAAAATAACTTTTGATCACTGTATTTGGTTTTTCAAAGTACCATATCAACACCCATGGCTTCCTTTTATGCTTCAAATAGGGATCAAATTAACTATGTGGTATCCATGGCTATGTGAGAGGAAATTTGAATTCTCTATATGCTCCATATAATGAAAATGGTTTAGTTCTTAATAGTTGCAGCTTATGAAAATATTCTAAGGATTAAATGTGAACTTGGTGTTCAAAATTAGCTTTCATAGATTTGGTGCCTCTTAGATTTCTACATCTAGGCCATGCTTAGTTGTTTAGTCATTTTGAATGCAATGGTGGATGTGGAAAATCTACATCTAATTTGGACATTAAAGTGGTTAGTCATTGGTGCATGCATGGAATTACACCATTATGTTCTTTATTGTTCATACGAGGGGTACGAGTAGATGATGTTGACTAGCTACCAATTTGTTGAATATTACATCAATCAACCCTTGGATCTTGCATTTATTTCTAGTGGATGACCATTGTTTGATGGATATCTTGTTGATGGGACATTTTTTCATCTTCCTCAAATTTAATTATTTTTAGTCATTCCTCTTTAACTTTTTTGATGGTACATGTGGATCCTCCTTTTTATGTCTAGCACACATAATGATTGGTATTTATAATTTATAATTATTGTTACTAATATCATCTACAAACAAACAAAATAAAAAATAAACACAAACACACACACACAACTTACAAAAATAGAGAAATCCTAATCTACATGGTTCTACTCAGCACCCACTCAGCTTGCAAAATGAGATCAATAAACTATTGGTGGTAGGGCTTAAGCCTACAACCATTTACCTACCATGGTAACATAGTTCCATGAAGATCCCTTTAAACCATGGTTCCTTGCTATGTTAGTTCATATATAATGTAAGGCCCTTTCCATCTTATTTGTAGTTTTCCTGAGAATGTTTTGAATTGACTATCATATAATAAAATTGGTTGATCTTCATTAAATTATTTTTGGCATAAGTTCCTATCATGCCATGATTTTTAAATTTACTTATGCACTTCCTACATCCACATTGCTCTACATTTAAACCCATCCATCCAATTTAGTTCTAGAAGCCAATTAGGAAGAGACTCCTGTTCTCTGAGTCACATGGCCATGGCATTATGTAGGGTGGGTACTAGATATTCCATTGACATGATTGCTTCCAAACCATACACCAGTTATAATGGTGTAAATCTTATAGCCTTTTTATAATGTGTGTGATATGCCCACAAGATCACAGGAATGCAATCTTCCCAGTCATACTACTTGACATCATATATTTTTATAAGCATTTTCCCTAGTATCTTATTGGAGGCTTTAATTTGGCCATTAGTCTATGGATGATAGGTAATGCTTTTATGATGAAATATCATAAACTCTTCAGTCAATTCCTTAATGGTATTATTTAGAAAGTGCATTCCTCTGTCATTGACTACCTTTATAGGGCATCCAAAATTAGTAATGATGTTTTCATATAGGAAATTTATTTTGTCCTTCAAACCATAGCTAGGTGTGGTAGTAGCTTCAACCCACTTAGTAAAATTTTTTGTCATAGTAATGATGTACCTTGCTTTGATGTGCTTGCTTGGTGGGTTGATTGGTCAAATAAAATCAAACCTCCATTATTCAAAACTCTACTTTGCTAACAGGGTATGTAATGTCATCTCATCTTTTATAGTGGTCTACCCATACATTGGTATACATCATCGTGTTTCATATCTCTGTGTACATCCTAGAACAAATTTGGCCACCATAGTCTACTCTATAGAATATTTCTAGCTATAGACTCTCCTATGAAATGTCCTCATGTGACTCCTTGATGAGTTTCCTTCAAGAGTTGAGGTCATTCATGTTTGAGGATAACCCTACATAGGACTTCATCCTTTTTAAGTGATATATAAGTCCATTAATGATGGTATATGGTAGTTCTCTAGTTACAAATTGTTTTTTATCCTACTCTTGAAAGTGCATAGGAAAGATTCCTTACTCAAAGAATTTGGCAATGGCTTCAAAGTTTGTAGGAATTGTAGAGACCTAGAAAATATGGGCATCAAGAGAGTCTTCTTATAATTCTTCTAGCTCTTCCCCATTTGGGATATGGCTGAGGTGGTATGGTCCTACATTCTCCTTTCTTGGCTTGACATTTATGCTTAATTGAAACTCTTGGAACAACATTGACCATTGAGAGATTAGTCCTCCTAGCATAAGTTTTTTGACCAGATATCACAGGGATTGATGGTCAATGAAGACTTCAAATAGTGTTGTAAGAAGATAATACCATAATTTTTGAAGTGAAAACATGATAGCTAGTGCTTATTTCTCAGTGGTTGTATATTTTTTATCTACATCAGATAGTTTCTAGCTAGCAAATTAGATAAGATGGCCAAGTGCACCATTTTTGAGTTCTGCAAGCACAACACCAACTATGATTCCCAAAGCATATACATGTACATGTAAAGGCTTATTCCAATCTATAAAAACCAATATGGGTGTAGTAACAAATCATTTTTTCATCTCAATAAAAGTTGTTTGACATTCTAAAGTCTAGACAAATTTTTCACTTTTCATAGTAAAGTTTCTAGTAAAGATGAAATAGCTGCATAGCCTTTGACAAATTTTTGGTAGTAGCTTGTATGTCCAAGAAAAGATCACAGTTTAGTATAAATAATAGGTAGAAGTATACTTAGTACTATTATGATTTTTCTTGATCTATTAGAATACCTTCACTACATACTACATGTCCAATCAAAAATCTAAGTGGTGTAAAAAATAAGCATTTGTTCAAATTCAAGGTGATGCATAAGACTCAACATCATTCAAATATTAAATGTATCTCTGAAAAATGTTCTTTAAACAAGGAGAAGAGTACCCAATCATGAAGGTAAAATTCTAATAAGTCATATATTAAATCCTTGAATGTTGTAACCACTATGTGAGAGAACACTGTAGGTGCATTCTTAAGGCTAAAAGGCATGACCTTGTATGCAAAAGAACCCCACTCTATTACAAAATTTATTTTGGATCTATCCTTTTCTATGATTAGATTATGATGATATCCATTTAATCCATCTATGAAAGAATATACTTCATTTCCTATGATAGACTCTAAACTTTATATGTGAATGGTATTGGAAATGGATCATTTATGCAGACATCATTCAAAATGTAGTAGTCCTCACATACTCAGATTTCTCCTATTTTATTATGTAAAAATACCATAATGATTACCCAATCAGATTTTCTATTGGATAGATTTTTCATACATCCTACATTCTATCTAATTCAGCCTTTACTTTTAGCTTCATATTTGGATTGAGCTTATATGGTCATTTCTTGACTGGCTATATGCACTCCTTTAGTTTAATGTGCATCTCACCAAAAAATGTGTCAAATCCTCAAAATTTTACTAATTTGATGGGAAGACATCTTGATAATCCCTCAGGAGTTGTAGAGCTTCAAAAATTTAAATTTGTGTCCAATAATCACCTATGCTTGCCAATTTTAGAAATTCCTCAATTCCAATTTTATTGACATGCTTCTTCATAGGTTTATAAATTTGTGTTTTTCATCATCTATAGATTCTTGTATACTAATTTTCCATTCCTATTCAAGAATTTGGATGTTTTGGAGTTTATCTTCCTCAAGTAGTGATGTACTAGTGTCCTTGAGTGGTTCTACAGGCTGCTCAGGCTCAAATAGATCATTCAAATATAAGTCATCATTATAATCTAAATATTCACTATCTTGTGCCTCATCTTTTTATATGGTGGCATGGATATGTCAAATATTTTTCTTCCTTATTATCAAATCTTTACCTTTTTGATTCCTCATTAAGATCATAAGCTACATTTTTCTATGTAGTAGATTCTGTTGTGGTGCTCAAGTCTTCTACACGCCCATCGCACAAAAAATACTTGAGTTTCTATAATGAATTTTAGACAAGTGAATTTTCATCTTCAAACATAAAGGTTTGTATAAAATCACTCTACACCTATACCCAATTCTTTATTTACCTTATGCATTCTTGATGCATGTACCATGTTATTAGTAGTGGAGCAAGATTATAGTTTAACTTGTGAACCCAATATTTTGGTGTAACATGTTCCTCATTCCAAACATCAACACACTTATGTACATGAATTTTGAGGCACTCACCTTATTAAAAGAATGGCCAACTAGTGTAGATGAATAGTGGTAGATAAAACCTATTGATCATGAGCTTACAAGCATCATCCCATTAAAGTTGGTCATTGTGATGAGTTTCTCACCATGTTGTAGTAAATCCATTTAGAGAATAATTTAAAGCACTGACTCATTGATTGATGGTTAGAACATGGACTTGAAAATGTAGAATGAAATCATTGATGTCCTCCATTGCATAATACACAAGCAATTGTCACTCATTCACAAAGACCACTCATATCAATTGGAGTTTGTGATCACCTCAAGCCCAGTTGAGGAGGTGGGTATCTTGAAAGATGATTTGATATTCATTTATCCATCATACATCCATTTTTTCCTATTAGCATAGGGTAGTGCATTGCTACAGTCTTCATGTCTATGACCTCAAAGTCACCTCACAAAGACAAGTTTGTGACTTTGATTTTGACATCCTCTAATCTACCAATAGGCTCAACTTTTATATAATTACCTAAGCTCAAAATCACTAGGTTATAGTTGAGATCTGGTTACCCAATAGATTCCCATATAGATCTAGGAATCATATTAACTATGCTACCAAACTCAAAGATAGCATTCCATATCTCGTAACTAGCAACCTCAATATCAATTTGTGTGTCAACATCCCAAGGTTTCTTCATTTTGACATACCAAACTAGTTTTATATCTTTTGTTGACCACATTGTGCACATTACAAAATATTATGCATTATATTCATGATGTTCTATTATATGTCTTAGTTGCGTAGAGTACTCAAAAGTTTTAGGAGATCCATGAGAATAGTGACAACTCCATCTTGTCTTATAATGCACATAATTTGGCCATACATTTATGCATTGATTTTTGTAGCATCACCATCAATAGTTTCCTAATGTTGAATGTTCTTCAACAAATACACATCTTCATGCATAAGATTATTTTTTGTAGCTAGATTTAGATATTTATTCTATTTAAATTTTATGATGCCTTGATCCTAAAACATCTCAAGTGGACCATTTTTATACATGTTTTCATATCATAGCATTTAAAAATACATTTTATTTAGGATTTGCACTTACCATATTTACATTTTGAACATATTTGTCCTTTCTTTACTTCTCTAAAATAGGACAATTTTATATGTCATGTTGATAAGAGACTCTATAGTATGCACAATATTACTATCACTGTAGGTTCACTAGATAATTATGTTAGACATGATTGTATTCCCTATATAGACAACATTATAGAGGAGGCCTTTGATAGTTATTACCTCTACCCCCTTTGTATCCTCCTCTATAACTACCTCAACCTCTTCCTATATTAGACTAATATACCCCCTGATTTCCTCATTATTGTGCAGAGTTCTAATGCTAGTACTATTGATTTTTATCTCCCATGTTGAATTTTTGTTGTGTAGTTAGAGGGGTAAAATTTGTTTATTATTTCATTATGGGTGAGCTCCAAGGTGTTGCATATTGATAACAAGGTGATAGAGGTGTTTAACTCAACAAAGAAAGAATCCATCTATCCAGATCATGAGGGTAATACTATAGTGAAATCATAATCCATTATGGACCTATTTGGGTTGTACAATTCTTATCAACTTTTAGGCTTGGGCTTGCATGCTTTACTGAGGATATTTGATACACTGTGATGACTAATACATTTTTGGATATACCCTCTTTAAACTCCTATAAAGCTCTATAGTTATTCTCATCATGGTTAGTTGACTTGTATAAATTATAATATATATTTTGTGGATTTTTTATATATTATTGTAGAATATAGCATCATGTCATGGCATGCCCTCCTACCTGGTAGAGTTTGAAATTTGTTTTCTTAACTTTAGGATAATCATTTTGGTGGTGTCCTTTTTTGAATTCTATGTACCATAGATTTAATTTAGGATTATCCACCTCATGGTATTGCTCTATTATTTTCATGAAATCTTGTAGCATGTTTTCAATTTTAGAATTAAAAATAAGAGCTTCTCCATAATCTTCAATGTGTTCTACATGCAGTGTAGTAGCTCTAGCATTTACTTTTGTCTCATATTGAGTTTTTACAATAAAAAAACAAATATTGTTTCATAGTTATTAAATGAACCATGATTATTTGTCTTTATCTATCAAATTGAGTTATACCTTATTTATTACATAAAAAAATATATGATCATAGTCATAGACCAACTCTCCAAAATTTTGCCTTATCTCTTTCAGGTCCTGTATTATCTGGCTCGTGCATTTCTTAATCTTAAATTTAATGATGAGCCACTATTAAACATCTTTTAAATTTTATTTCTAAATATATCTTCTGTATATGAACTCCAATTCTCTCCTAACTATATCCCCTACTAATTTTCACTTTTGTAATTTTTCATCAGTGATGCCCTTAACTTGCCAATTCATTTTTCAAGTTAACAAGGAATGTTCACGGTTTGTAGACCCACATAGATTGTTAAGTTTAAGAATTCTCTTGAATAATTCAAAATATTTACTGGTATAAATGATTTCTTATGCACAACTGATATTGGAGGCATCTATGTTTTGAGTAATCTTTCTTGTGTACTACTTTGTGCACTAGAAGAATTATTGTGCATACTTTGTTTGACTATGCTTCCTTCTTGTTTCTTAACTTCAACTAATCCTATGGCCTTCAAATCCTTCCTAATGGATTTTGTGTGAATTTTATTACCCAAAAACTTACTTGCTCTAAAAGTTATCTTTCTCAATTCTTAACCTCCTATTCACCTGGCTAAAAATTTATACTAGAATATAAAAGATTAGTCTACAGGGACACTTACACTTCTAATGAATAATTATTTCCAGTGACTCCTTCCTCTACTTCACTTAGACCTACGACTATGTTTTGTTTCTTTATGTGATTCTTCTTATTTTGATAATACCCTCTCTTATAGCTATGCACTACTTCTATCTTTTATCTATTCTACTCCTAAACTACTCTCATCTTCCTCTCTACACATCTCATCTTCATCTTATTCTCCATCCTCTCATTCTTTTTGTTGGAATCCACCATCATCATATTTATTCATCCTTCACTTATCATCTCACCATCACATCCACACACTCATTAACCATCTAATTCACTATTAATCTTACTCCTAATCATAGTTACTTGGGTATTATTCTATTTATTCCATCTATTTTGTTATTATAGTTACCATTCTAAATCTAGAGTTTTATTCTAACTCTTCTTTCCTCACATCTCCATTATGGATTCACATTAATGATCTACTTACTAATCTATCCATAGATCATCATCATATGTGCACATCTCCATACACCTAAAAGGACTCCTCCATATTGGCTAGAGTAGGCACCATGGCCTTATCCACAACTAACATCTTCAACAAGAGAGGTAGTCACTATAAAAATTTTCCTCTGATTCCTTAGACAAAATGGTCCTACATAGATTTGAGTGTTATGTATCCTTGTACTATAAACTCAATGATATATCCATCTATGGTGGTGGCAATCGAGTATTCTATTGCTTGCATCTAATCAGTTTCCAATTTCAACAACTGGTCTATCTTTTCTTCAGTCCAAGTAATAGTCTCTTTCATTTTGGGATTGAAGATTCTAGTCTTGTCAACGAATTAGTCAATAGTTTAGGTAGATCACACCAAAAAAATTTGTATATTTCTCCATAGATATGCTCTTTAATGATTCCACTTCTAATAAAAGTAGTCCTTTCAAATTTTTCTTCTATGAAATGCTATACTTTTTGGTCTAACCATGTTTCAATGTCTCACTATCTAGGTAACCATCTTAGCATAGTTTCATCTAGAAGGAGTGTTTACACACTTATTACACCATTATTAGCAGAGGTTCTTAATACCAAAAAATATGCTAAGGATGAGGATAACTAAGTTTTATAGTACTGTATAGGATGGTATAGAGAATTCATAATTAATAGAGGCATTACACAAATGAGTTATATTGTGATAGATTAGAACTGAGATTAATCAAGAGTTTTATTAAGGTATGAAAATCATTTGGATTACTTTAGATAATATTAAACCAAAAATCAAACATGATAATGCATACAAGAAATAACATAAGAAATATGATAGGTAACCATAACTAGAAAGTCTATATTGATCTTAACAAAGGTTCATCATCTTGTTCACACAAACATACATATTTATAGTTGCTAAAGTTCCTAAATATTCATATTATGATTGTATATTGGTACCAAAGAGAGGATATTTTTCATCTTATATCACTTTAAAAATCATGGAGGAGAGGACAAAATACATATAGCTAAAAATTTCATACATAATGCATGAATATTCAAACAATATCCTATGTAGCTTTACTTATCTATTTTATTCTCCTAATAGGAATAGACCCATCCCTCAAGAATATGGGCATCGAACTAGTCAATGGCGTAAGACCCATCAAAAATCAACCTTATAGGATGAATCCAATTCTTCAATCCAAGGTCAAGGTGGAGATCAATGGTATGCTAGCCATAGGCATCATCTATCCTATGAAAGAATCTAAATGGGTTAGCTCCATGGCCATCGGCATCAATAAGGATGGGTGAATCTATATTTGTGTTTACTATAGATTATTGAATTATACCTACATAAATTACCCCTTTCCAAATCCATTCATTGATGAAGTATTGGATGGTGTTGTAGGTTGTGAGATATATACCTTTACTGATGGGTTCTCAAGATACCATAAAGTATAGATTGAGGAGAAAGACAAGCCCAAAACCACCTTTATAATATAATTGGGTTATTTCACATACAACATGATGACCTTTGGGCTTAATAATGAATCATCCATGTTCTCTCGAGTGGTGATCACTTCTTTTAAAGACTTCATTCATAAATTCCTCCAAGTATACTTAGATAATTAGACTATTTATGGGTTAGTTAAGGATCACTAAGATACTTTGCACCTTATGTTTTAAAGGTGAAGGTAGTTGAAAATTTATTTTAACCTTAATAAGTGTGTGTTTACAATGCCATTTCACACTTTTATTGGGCACATCATCTATAAATATGGTCTACTCATTGATCCAACAAAGATTGCAATCATCCTTTAGCTCCATACCTTATCAATATAGAGAGACATTCATACCTTTCTTGGATATTATGAGTACTATAGGAAGTTCATAAGGAACTATGCCAATATTTTAGTGCTACTATAAGATCTCTTATGAAAGGATGGCCCATTATATTGGGGGGAATCATAAGAATATGCATTTGAAACCCTAAAGCTCAAACTAGCAAGCACATTGATATTGCAATTTCTTGATTAGAAGACTCCCTTTCATGTCCATGTTGATGCATTTGGTACTATGATTGGTGCCATGATTTCACAACTAGGTAAAGGCAAAATGTATCATCCCATTTATTTCACAAGTAGAAATCTAACAAGGCATAGCATAACTACACCATAACTAAGTGCAAGGTGTTTGTCATGGTCTATGCCATGTAAAAGTTTCAAAAATATTTGTTGGAGGCCCCCTTCATCTTCTTCATTGATCATGAAGTTCTTAAGTAATTGGTGAATAAGCCTATTCTACACAAGTGCATTTGTTGATGGATTTTTTAATTTCAATAGTTCTAGTTCTCTATTGTAGTAAAGCTTGGAAAATAAAACTTGGGCCTAGACCATCTATCTCACATCAACTCTAGTGATATGATAGTGACTATTGAAGATGATATGCCTGATGAATAACTTTATAGAGTCTAGCACATCCTTGAAGAATTGATAGAGATCACCAAATTTTTAACCTTTGTATCTATGCCATAAACTAGGATGACTAAGTAAAAGAAGTAGCTCATAATTCATTACACCCCTTTTCAACTCATTGTCAAGGAACTATACAAATTGAGCTACAATGAAGTCATGTGCTAATGTGTCCTAAAGCATGAATGAGACTTAGTATTACAAGAGGCACATGAGGGGATTGTTGAAGGCCATTGTGTTGGATATCCAATGATGTACAAGGTACTACGAACAATATTGTGGTGGCCAACCATGTTCTAAGATGTAAAATAATACACCAAATCATGTGACATCTACTAGCACATAAAAAAACTAAACCACCATGATAAGATGCCTCTTATCCCCATCCTTGCCTAGGTACCTTTTTAAAAATGGATGATTGATTTTATTGGGTCTATAACTCACACTATAAGGTACACAAGTACATAATACATTCTGGCCACCACATATTACTTCACCAAGTAGGCTAAAGTAATACCAACCAAAGATTATACAACCACTACCACAACAAGGGTTATCTAGGATAATATCATTAGTCACTATGGATGCCTACTTAGATTGACTAAAGATCATGGCATGCAATTCATCAATAACACCATTTAGATCTTACTAACTAAATATATGGTGGTGTACTATAATACAACACCATATCATCCCCAAGAAAATGACACTACTAAGGCATTCGATGATATTGGGAACATGCCTCATAAAGATATGTGATGTTGGTCACAAAGATTATGATGACCATGTGTCAAAAATATCATGGGCCTATTATACTACGTACAAGCACTTAAACAAGGCTACACCATTTCAACTAGTATTTGGCATAAAGGCTATTTTATGGAATTTCTAGTGCCCTCATTATGAATCATGCATATTGGTTGTTGGATAACCAAGAGTCTTTGAGCACATGCTTGGAATATTTTGAGTGCTTGGATGAGACACCTGCCTAAGCAATATGGATCCAAAAAATAGAAAAGGTATGCTAGAAGCTATGGAATGATAATCACATCAATTACAAGGTATTTACTGAAGGTTCACTAGTCTTTCTATGTGACCTAGGAAAATCATAGATTAGGTATATGGGACCTTATGTCATCAATAATATATTGGAGACTGGTGCATGTAAGATGTGCATGTTGACAGGTGAAATACTCCCTATGTATTTCAATGGCAACATATTGAATCCATATAGTCACTAATATGGCACTTGCACCATCCAAAACTAACTTATTGGTCTCAAGTCAATTGCTTTACATTGACCATAATAAAATTTGGCAAAAGTTAAATATTTCCTTATGTTTATTTTGTTTGTGTTAGGTGAATAAGATTAACACTTTTAACAACACAAAAGAAATATTTTGTTACTTACATGCATAAATCTAGTTGGGTGAGTTGAGCTTGATCACTTCTTAAGTGTCTAAGGCTAGACACCTAAGTTTATGGGCACGTGAGGTTTTATAGATTAATAAAGATGTGAGTACATGTTGACTAGTTAAAGTGCATAAGATTTTTGTGTTCAAGAAACTAAGAAGAGATGATGAAGTATTGGAATACCAGAATAAGGATTTGTATGGGGTAGGGAAGGCTAAATCAAGAGATAGAAAAGTGTAGAGAAACTAACCAAAAAAGAGAGGTGTGATTATAAGTAAACATAGTATAAAGAAGAGATGGAATCGAGGAAGTTGAATCATGTTCATTTGAATCGCTTCATCTAGGTTGCCATGAGAAGGGTAAAGGTCATCCCAAGTTTAACAAAATGCAAGAGAAAAATAGTCGATATAGATGACACCCACCTAACGATCGGTAAGAAGTGACCATTTGAATCACTTATCACTTCATCAAATAAACCATTAGAGAACTTAATTTTGTGATGATAGAAGCACAAAGATCTATAATAAATGCATATTTAGTAGTAGATTTTAGTGGATTTCATGGGTTTATCAAAAATCAATAAATCCATTTGTTGTCAAGTCATTAATCACCAACCATTAATGAAGTAGCTAAAAATACAGTCTAAAAGGGAAAATGGAGAACTATAATAAATTACAAACCTTGTGAGAATTTTAACCAAAACACAAAGCCAAATAGAGTTGAAGCCATCAAAAACCAAAAAATGATACCATAGAGAACTAGTCATCCACAACCCTTCTAAATGAGAGGAAAATACATATGACAAGATTGCATTTTACTTTGTATTGGAAAGGAATCAAGGGTAGAAAAGTTGATAGAGAAATAAGGTAGCATGAGTTATGTAGAATGATTAGGCTAAGATTAATGGTATAGGAAGCTAGAGAGTTGAAGACAGTCATATTTCCACTATGAAGAAGCACCAAGATAGATTAAGGGCTTTAGATATATAAACCAACCACATTTTAATAGCAATTATTTCAGAATGGGTAAGAAAATGTTAAGTATAGGTCCACTACAAACATAGAAGGATATAAAGAAAGTGTGGACTATGAAAGAAGCAACCTTTGTAAAATAAGAGGCACAGCTGGTAGAAGGCATAAGCATTGCATAATAGACCTATAAGCAAGTGAAAATATTTATTATAGAGAGATGAAATTCCCCCTAGAGGTTATAGTGGGGGAGAAATGGGTGTCATTTTTTCACATGTGTAAGCTCAAAGATTACAACCACAAGATAAAGAGAAATGCACAAAATCTAAACCAAGATTAGATGGTAGACACAAGCAAGAAGATAAATATGGGTGTTTCACTCTTAGACATCTCCATCTAAGACAAATTGGTGACCATTGGTGCAACCCAACTATTTGAGTTACCAAAATTTGGCAAGCTAGAGAAATTAGTGTAGTTCTTCCTCTCATGATTCCATGGTGACAATTTTTACTTCAAAGGATCATGCATGAGAATCTCAACATGCCTCATTAGTATGATAATAGGGTTTCTAAGTTTAGGGTAAGTCATCCATCAAATAATGGAGGATGAAGTGGAGATTTAGAGGGTTAAAAATATCATAGGCTACTATAAGTCAAGATTTGCATTCCCCATCAAGGATATCTAAGACCCTAGCATGAGGGTAACAATGCACTTGGTTAGCTAAAATTTATGCCTTGGTGGATGGTGGTCTGACATCAATAAAACCTTATTTTTCATCACCCATCACATGTCACAAGGGGTGAAGTTCAACATCTCCAAATTCATTACTAAGGAGACTATTAAGAATGTGCAAAAATGCCACTAAGCAAGCCAAACCTTTAGGTGGGGGTATATGTTGATATTCACAGTAATGAAGGAGATAAGTGTATGAAATGGTAATGAAAACAACCTATGATTATTCCCACCCCACCATAAAACCCCTAAAATTAAGTATAAATACTTCATTTGCCCACCTAAATTCTCTCATAAGTACAAGATAAGGGTATAAGTGTGGTGTGATAGGTATATCAAAGCCTTTAGGATTGAATGACATATCCCTTAGGACCTTCCCCAATATCTAGTGGGAATGGTGACCTTTATTTTAATGTAGCATTTCTTTGTAGTGCACCTAGTGCTCATGGATGGAAACTTATTGGGATGGCTCAAGTTACCTTATGAATTTTCTACCAAGTATTTCATGGCAGCACTAAGAATGATTCCCAATGCACAATAGCTAGAGATCCTAGTCAAGACCATAAATAAAGATAGGATTAAGTTGAGGTGATAATTTATGTACCTCAGAGCCAAGGTCACCAAAGATGAAGTGGATGACTGTGATAGGATGAACCTTCATCCCCTCTAGAGATAGATAATAAGCAAGTGCATCTTCAACCTTTACTATAAAATGAAGCTATAAAATAAGGGAGATGATACCAAAAAAGATGATCTCCCCCTCCTAGTCGATGATGAAGGGAATGTTGTGCCAAATATGAAGGATAAGACCCTCTAGAAGAAGTGGGGAGAGAAATTTGAAAAGATCACAAAGTGCATCCCATTAAAAATTACCTTCGAGGAGAAAATTATGCCCCCAACTCTTAATAAGTGAATGACCTTTATGCTAAAGAGTGTTTCCTCTGGTAATAAGCACAAAAAAAGACTAAGGGACCCATTACATTCCCTAACATAACTCTGGTAGAGATGGAGAAAGAGGTAACCCTCATGCCCAAAATGAAGGGCGTTGAATAATAAAGGGTAGGGCATATATCCTATAGGTAGAAGAAGAGGAAGCTAAGATAAGTGATAGGGATATATAAGAAACCCTTCAAGGTATCATAATCATCATGTTTGAAGAATCAAAGGAGCCAATAATCCCCTCATCCAGTAAAGATCCCTCCACACTACCTCTACAAAAAGAAGAAAAGAAGAGAAGGGTTTGGTATAAAATGGGCTTGAGTGAGGAGGACATTGAGAAGGCATTGGCACTTGAAGAGAAGTGCAGAGTTGCCAAAGAACATGAATTGGACAAGTTAGATAAAAAGGTCATGGAGGTTCCTACAAGTCCAAGATTAGTAGTTTAAGTGGTCAAACAAGCACTAAGCACACCCTATAAGAAGGAAAAATAAGATGCATAAGAGGCATACCCAAGCATTGAAGGGGTTTCTAAATAAAATAAAGAAATACTAGTGCCTTATAAAAAAATGGAGATAGCAGAGGAATCCTAGAAGAAACAAGGTGACACTAGCATCAAATGAATTTCCCTAGAGGTGAGTATTGACAAACCCTAGGAAGAAGTGGATGAAGGGTAAATTTTGAGGATGAAAACCCTAACGATAAAATAGGTGAATCCTCTAAATAAATTCTCAAAGAGAGCGATGGTGCCAATGAAGAGGAGGAAGAATAAATAGAGATGGTCATCATCAAGAAAGATAATAAGGAGTTGAGAATAAGTGAGAAGGTGTAGAAGGGATGGGTGGATGAAGAGATTTATATGTATGATACTATGCCCCCTAAGACACCACAATTAGGATGTGCAAAAAATTCTCATTTATGATCGATCATTGTATGGATGAGCCTCATTTTGGGGTACCTATAAAAGCTATTTTGAGCCTAGAAGATCCTAATGAGGGGTAAGACTCCCTCATTATAAACCCTTATGACATGAACCCATTCTAATTTGGGAATGTGTTAATCAGAATGGCCATTAAAGTTATATTCCAGAACATCATCAAAGATGATAGGGAAAGAAAATGGAAAAAGATATATAAATAATCTAAAGATGAAGTGTAGGCCACCAAATTCAAGGTATAACAGCTTTGTGAGTCCATAGAGATGGCCAAACCATACCTTTTAGTTAGTGTTGATACTTCAAACCTCTCAGAGGTTGAAAAATATGTGTGCTAGTGGAATAGATGCTCCCAAGGTTAAAACTATAGTTGACACAAGAAAAATAAGAAGAAAAAGAATATCCATGCATTATGCTATAAAAGAAACTAGTTGGTGAGCTTGAAGAGGTAGAAGACCTCTTTGCAAAACTATAAGAGGGAACATATATAGTAGATTCCATCTTCTTTAGCTTTTAAAACCAAGCATCAATCATAGATGCATGACTAAATCAGGTAAAGGACGATAAGGAGAAGTTGACCGCACAAGTATACTTGGTGAGTAGGTAAGAATGGGTGCAGATCATGGGGTGCATCAATGCATTCAATAATCAGATTAAGGATTAAGAGAAGAACTTGGAAGCACTTTTCCACACTCTAAAGAATAAGGCTTATGAGTAAGGAGTAATCCTAGACAAGAGTGTGGAAAAGGCAAAGACAAATGTAGCTAGATAAGATTGATGTGCTTGCACTTACTACTGCATCCACCAAATAAGATAGCATTATTGAAGAAATCAAACTCACTATTAAGGTATTTGAATACTTTAGCACTGAGCTTAAGGAGAGTGAACCCGAGTTATATACCATAAAGACTTTGATACCCTAGTCTCAGGATGGACTAAAAATTTTGTATGGGGTGATGTTGGGCCCTTTATTTTATTAAGTATAGGATTCATGCTAACAAGACATCCACATAAATGTGAAGGGATCATTTTTCATAATGAATGTCATTTTTTCACCAGCTGAAGGTTGTAGTGCATACCTTACACCAACTAGTAGGTGGTAACTAGTTATTGTATTTATAGGGAATCTTCTAGGATTGGTGATACATGGAAACTATAGTGAAAACTTCATGAAGTCATGGATCTAGTGGGAATTATCACCAAAATTTTAGATTAGCACTCGGCATATATGTTCCATTTTTGTAGAGATACTCTTGAGAGATATAAAAGGAGCTTGAGCTAGAATGTATTAAGGAGATGAAAATATTGGAATGAATCTTTGGAAAATTGGGAATGATCTATATAGATTGCTATGGCAACCATTAGACTTAGTATTATGGATGCCATTAAGGTTCCATTTGTAAACACCCAAACTCACATGTGTGCCTCCAGGTTGTTAAGTAGTTTGAGTGAAGTATCTACTCTACTCTAAATATAATGAAGTTTATTTTATTTGAATTTTGAATAATGAGAAAATAATGGCTATAGTAAAACATGATATCTAGATTATGCATATTTTATATTGCTATCTGAATGTAGAAATATTGTACTATTGTAATTTCAATACATTTATGCTAAGTAATGCTTATATGCTTCTAGTTTGCTTGTTAATGGAGTCCCTATAATAAATGATGATATCATCATAAAACTATGTAGATAATGAGTATAGATATTATGCTAAGTGATTCCATCCTTGTTAGGAGTGTGATTATAGCATGAGTAAGGTGAGTGAACTCAAAATTTTGACCCTTTAAGTGCCCATATGACTAGGATTAGTCCACCAAAATACTTATGCCTATGAATCTACTCAAGCTTTCTATGAATTTCTCAAGTCTCATAATTGATATCTTACACCATGGCACAACTAGCCTAATGTGGGCCCTAGTTCCTTCTTAGCTAAGATTCAGGTTAGTGCATAAGGCTTGTGCCTTATGTAAATTGATTCCAGCATAGTTAAGTGTTAAAATTTTGAGTACAAAGGGAATATCCCATGTATATGCCTAGTTATACTAAGCCGAGAACTGACTAAGATAACTTTGTGTACCCTTTTCTACAACATGGATCAATATAATATATTACACACCTCATGTTGTTCATGTTGACCACATTTTCATCATTAGTGTAAGAGTGAGTGTCAAATAAAGCTTAAACAAAATTGGAGTTAGAAATTTGAGTAATAGTAGTTTGATGGTTTAAAAGTGGATCTTTATAGATGGTAAGGTGAGAATTAGCCTGATTGAGAGCATCATGCTTGACTTTGGTTTCATGGGATTTAGCTACCTTATCTTAGGTTTTTTTATGTTCTTGGATAATATTTTTATGATCGAAGTTGGAACCAAGGAAAAATTTAGTGTAAAGTTCCTAAGTTACATGTTTCATGAGAATGTTCATAACTTGCATGATACTAGTAAAACTTTTATGGATAATATTAATGTTTAATAGGGTGAGAAGGATCAAGTTCTTTAGCTAAAGGTTTAGGAATATGTTTTTGTAATTTAGATAATGAAAGAGGCGTGTAGTCATTGACATTGTTCACATATATTGATGAAGAGGATAGAGGTTGGAAGGGGCTTCTCATGAAAGGTTGGGAAAGATTCAAATTGGTAGATCCAACAAGAATAATATAATTGATGATGTGTGTGGAATCATAAGTTTTTGTAACACCATCCTTGGTAGCCTATTTATTTTTAGATTTTATAAGCATGTGAGTTCCCAATGTAGGTTGGGAAGACTCAAATTGTCTTATGAGAAATTCTTAACATTTATCTTGATCAAGGGCTTATTCCAAAGAATTTTTAGAGAGATACCTATCTATATAGTGGATTTTAGGATGGAGATAATTAGTAAACAAGTGGAAGAGGTTGTATTTTGACATGTTGTGTTTATCCTTGTTAGATAAAACTTTTCAACACTTAATAAATACTTGTACATTTTTAGAATCTACCTATTTTAAATTAATGAAATGGGCTAACTTATTTTTAGGAAGATTATTGGTCTAAAATTCTTGAACCAATGCATTAACTAATTATTCTAAGCTATAGATAGTGATATACTTAAGTTGATTGAACTAATCTAAGGCATCACCTAAAAAGGTTTTGACTAGAAGTTTAGTACTTACAAAGGTATTTATCTTAATCCAATCTTTGTAAAGGTTAATAAAATATTTCAAATGCAAAATGAGATAGATGAATCCATTAAAGGTGATAATATGAGTCATACCACCTATTTCTATGTTTTCAATTTAAGTAATTAATTATTATTTTTAGATATGTTTGATTACTGTGTTAAGAAGTGGGGGTTTTGGAATAGATTAACTTGTGCATCTCAAAGTGGGGGTAGGCAGAATTTGGTTTTTTCACTCCCCATTGAGATTTTTGAGGATGATTTTATAATTACAAGTGTTAAATTTTCATTTGAATAATTTTATTAGTGTTTTTTTTCATAAGGTATCCATTTGATTCATGGATTATAACAAGATTTGAATAATTTTAAGAGTTTGTTGACTAAAAGAGGCATCTTGAGATGCAATAGGGATGAGATTGTTAACATGGTCACTTTTAATATGAACACAAAATTAAAACCATTCCATGTTAGTATCAATGTTGAGCATGGTGGTGGAAGGAGGAATTTGTGTATTGACTTATCCTAAATCCCAAAATAAATCTATTTGTAGGTGAAGGGGGACATCCTATGTGACATCCCATCATGAGGTTATATTTTATTTTAGGGTCCTCTCCCCTATGTTTAGGATGTTCATTAATGAAAATGATCATTTCAATATTATAATCAAGATTACTCTCATTCTCTACAATAGGCATGTGTGAGGGATAGTTAAGTGGATCAAGAAGTTGGTAAGTAATGAGTGACTCATAGTTTGTAGTCAAAATAGTCATATGGAAATTTATTTTATCCTATTTTTTTATAATTTAAAAGTGAGACTTAGGAAATTTTTGGGAATTATTGACCATTTTTTGCCCAACGGGCCAAAAAAGTGGTCCCCCTTCTTTTTTATGTTGTTTTGAGCCAGTACTTTTGATTTTACACAAGTCTTACAATTTCTATAGACTCTGCAAAATTTCTACAGACTTTGCAGGTGTAATCTTTCAACAGATGAAGAACCAATCAAAGAGTGCAATGATTTATAAAGCTTCTTTAGACTCTTGTCCAAAGAAATTCATAAGGAAAGTGAGCTTAAAGTGTTTTAATGGCATAATCTTTCCAAGAGTTAGCACCTTTGAATCATTGAACCATTAAACTGGTTCAATGCCTTGGTTCAACACCTTGGTTTAATGCTTTGGTTCAAAGCCTTGGTTTAATCTGATGGTTCAATCACTTGGTTCACTTAGTTAGTTCATCACTTTGGTTCAATGATTTGTTTCAACGGTTGAGGTTCAATGCCAAAGTTCATTGCTTGGTTCAAAGCCTTGGTTCAATTAGTCAGTTCATCAGCTTGGTTCAATACGTTAGTTCGATGCTCTTGGTTCATTCACCTTGGTTCATTGGCAAAGTTAAAAGCTTTGGTTTAATTAGCAAAGTTTATCAGCTTTGGTTCATGCTTGGTTCACTTAGTCGGTTCATCACTTTGGTTCATCGATAGGGTTCAATGCTTCAGTTCAGTTCAAAAGGTTCAATGGTGTTCAGTTTAATCAAAGTTCAATGCTTTAGTTCAACTACAAAGTTCATCAGCTCGGTTCAAAGGCTTATTTTAAATTAGCACAGTTCAAACAAATGGCATGTAGTGTTGAACTATTGAATTGTTGAATTTTGGAACCATTTTTGGTTCAAGCAGTTGGTTCAAAGGAATGGTTTAAACACTTAGTTCAAGCGGCAGGTCCAAAGGCTTAGTTCAACAAAGGAGTGGTGCACAGTGTTGAACCATTGAACTATTGAACCATTTTTGGTTCAATCGGTCAGTTCAATGGCTTAGTTCAATTGGGGGTTCAAAGGAGCATCCACAAAGCCAAACGATGAGTGCCCTTTCGGAAGGCAGTCAAGCACAAAGGCACCCTTCGGAAGGGTCATTTTTAAGAAGGCCGCAAAGGACGTTTTCTTTCAAAAAAATTCTAAGGCAGTCGGTAGAGGCAAGGAAGAAATCCTTCAAACTTTTTGTCTGAAAGAATTCCTTTGGACAAAAAGTCTGAAGGAATTCAAAAAAATTGTCAACAAGAAACCCGAAAGAAAGGGACTTAAGGCAAAAGCAAAAGACATGTGACAATTTATTTCAAACTTTTTATCTAAAGGAATTCCTTTAGACAAAAGTTTGAAGAAACTTGGCGAGGCTAATGGAGAAAGAAAAGCCGAGAAAATTCCAAAGAAAAAGCCCGCAGGGAAAAGTCTGAAGAAGTCTGTAGGAAAGGCCAAAGCAAGAAAGCCAAAAGAAAGTCCAGGGGTGACGGGCCTACTAACGTCAAATTTTACTCTAGGAAATCTAGAGCGCAAAAAGTGCCAAGTGGAAACTGTAGAAGGCTTTGACATGCTTTTCTAGGAGTAGTAGAATGTGCCATATGTCCCCTAAAGGCTCGGTGGAAGCTAACAAGTGTCAGAACCCATAGTCTCTCTCTTTTGTCCTGTGAGAACTGTGGTGGGCCCCAAACAAATTTCTAAAGGAAGTGGAAGCTGACACATGTCCTCTTCCATAGGACCTTCAAAGGGTGTTTAAAGCTTCCATGAGTCAAGCAGATGCTACCATGTACATCAATGGAAAGTGGCCAAGGCAAGCAAGAAGATCCCAAGGAATGTATAAACCCACTAGAAGAAGCCAGAAAGAGAGAGACCAAGAAGAAGACAAAGCACAGGAATGGACAAAGCATCCAAGTGGTGAAGGTGTCAACTCAAGGAGTTACTCTAGTAGGTGATATAGTGTATGCAAATTGATCATTAGGAGGTGTAAATAGCTAGTGATTAGACCCATTTTCTTCATTTTGCATTAATGAGTAGACAAGCTGTGTAATCACCTTGAAGGAGCAATCTTGTAAGCAAATAATTAGTGTGGCCCATAATTTCTCATATGATGTTTAAGTGGCTTGCTCTTCCCAATGATTGGAATGCACATGGGTCATTTGCAAAAAGGGCACCAAAGGGCCTCTTCTCTTCCTCTATATATTGAAAAATTTCTCATTTGAGAAAGGATCCATTCTCTCAGCCTTAAGGCAAAACTCTGCCCAAAAATCTCTTGGGGCTTGTAAGGTAGAGCTTTGCCAGATTTTACCTTGAATCAGGACTTAGCATTTTTACCTCTATCTGGACTTGCACTTTAAAGTATATGTCTATGTTCTTATTTTGTGTTAAGTCATTATCTTTCATGCTTTTCACAGATTGATTACAGCATGTCCAGTGCATTATGAAGTCTCTTTTCTGTAGGTCTGTTAGAAGTGTCTACAATAAGAATATAGGTGCATGTGAATAGGCTATCAAAGTGTGTCTCAGAACACCTTTGCTAGTTCCTTCTTCCCTGTATCTCTATGGACCCCTTACTCACTAAAATAGAAGAGTTTCCTACGTCAGATGAAGTGTATGGGCATTTCTTCTTGGTGAAAAGTGTATGTTTAGGCTGGGTGGGTCAACACTTTTCTGGTGTATCACCTTTTCATTTTTTAGGCTTAAGTTTTATTTTTAGCATCTCTCTCTCCCTTTTCATCCCCCCATTTTTCATTTTATTTGTTAGCATTAGGAAAAACTAGGGCCTAAAAGATACATCAAGGGGAGCTAGCCCTTATCTAGAGACTCTCCCCTCCAGCTTCACTGGTCCCACAGGTGAGAGGGGAGTTTCCATTATTTCTTATGGAAGGGCAGGAGCTAAGCATCCTGCCCCTAGGTGCAATCCACTGTGTCAATAGTTTTTGTCATGCTTGGTGGGACCAACTAGGACAAGTTTTGTCTAAAGAGTTGAAGAATTTTTGTTGTGTTCTTTAACCAACCAGCCTTTGGAGGCTTTTACATCAACACCAATGGTGAATCTGAGTTGAATCAGCTAGTTAAGCAGTCCAGATGCCATCAAGAAATCACATTTTTGTATGTATAATTCCTTTGCACAAAATCATGGACCTTGTATTCCTTCATATGACTATGATCAAGCTCCAGATATTCAGAGAATCCCCTCAAGCAGCTCTCTTAGTTGCCCTTCAATGTTAAGGGAGGTGGAGCTAGAGTTTGAGAAGAAGGTAATGGAAATAGACAGATTGGATGAGTAGTATGGTTATCAACAGGAGCTGATGTACAAAGAGGTGTGTTTATTCAGGCAAGCTCAAACCTTGCAATCCATGGAGGAGGACGTATCAAAATGGAGGAATCCATTCATGTAAGGTAGTCAACCTTGCACTCCCCCTCATATCGTAAAGAAAACCCCTTCTTGTGCACCAAATCCTTTCTATCAGATAGCACTTGCTCATTCCAGCTCATCTAATGCATCAATTAACCCTACTCTTAACCTTGTGCACCTAGCCTTCAAGCATCAAAGGGAACTGGAACAACCTCCCATGGAGATGAACCTTCTAAACTCCTTAGATCGTGAATCTTCTTTTGGGGGGAACTTTTTGAACCAAAACATCTCTCTTGAAACTACTCCTACCCATCTCTATGATGATTCCTATGAGCTCCAAAAAAGACTCTTTCAAGATAGTCTAGCCAAGCAAATTGAAGATTTAGAGGCTAAGATGAGACTAATTAGAGAAAGAGAGATGGAACTTTTAGACCTCATAGAGAAGCCCCAAAACCTTGGAGAAAACAAAGTTACTACCTATTCACAAGAGCAAAATTCTAATTTTGTGATCCTGAACTAGAAGAAAATAGTAGAATCATGGGGCAGGAAGGAGGAGAAAAAAGGTTTTGTTCAAAACCTTGAAGAGGATGAGGCTACTCCTACTCATGATAATGCTAGTGACCTCTAATAAAGGCACTTCCAAGAGGATATAGTTAGAAGAATTACAAAGTTGGAATCTAGAGAGAGATTCCTCAGCTAAGGTGTGATGGATGGTTTAGACCCAATGACACATTCCATGTCTGAACACACCCCATCTACACATCCCCAAGAGAGTTATTAGGCCACACTTGATATTGATGAAGTGCTATCTAGATGGAAGGAGGAGAATTATTTGATTCTAGCTCAAGGACTACCTCCTCTTCCACATGTTTTTTCCACTTCATCCCTTCTCAAGGAGGAACCTGTTCTATAAGAGGTGAGTGAGGAGCAGAAGATTCAATCTACAATTTCCCAAGAGGCTATCATGAATGACAACAAAGAAGAAATCATCATTGATGCTCCTTGTGAAGACCTCGTCAGCAATGGAGAAGGCATAGGGCATGCATACATATAGATGTTCCAATAATATGAGGAGGAAGATAAGCATGGTGAGCTCCCTCCTCCTTTGTTTGATGAACTTCCATGTTGCTTTGATGAGGAGGATGACTAGTCTGAGGAGCCTGAGTTAGAGGATGATCAGGAGGATATCTTTGAACATCTAGAGATCTTGATCTTTGAGGAGGAAAAGGAGAGGCTAGTCTCCCTTGAGGAAACCCTTGAAGAAGAGTTGTTTGAACAAAGAGGTGATGTTTTATGAGATGAGAAATCATTTTGTGATTCCATTTTAGACATCACAATAGTCACCTTTCTTCAAAAAGGCCAAGAGGGAGCAGAGGATGAGTTTGATAGGGTGTTCAACAAAGTAGAAGGGAGTAAGTCAAACCATGATGCATTGCAAAGGGACCATGCATATCAAAGGGCTTATGGTGATGATCCAACAACCACAAAATTTCTTAGTGAAATGCACCAGCATTTAACAAGCTTCTAAGGACAAGAAGAGTACATATATGTTAGAAGCATATTTGAATCTGATCCACTCATATGCAAGCCAACCCAGGTGGCAGGAAACAGGAGTGGGTCACCAACTCTCCATTTCATTTAGCCACTTATCTGGCACCATAAGTTTCCTTGCTAAGAAGGAGACTTAAGAAGTTTTCCCTTTGATCCAAGAGGGAAGTAGATGTACCTGGTTAGTTGTATATAGTAGTTTGCTTTCAGTTTCTCTTCCTGCTTTCCCTAAGTGCAGTTTACACAAGTATGTTTTTAGTCTTGTGTGTGTTGTCACTTTTGTCAGGGGTAAAAGGCTTCATGTTTTATTCTTGGATCTTTGGGGCTATTTCTAACCTTTCTTCAAAGCTACATTCTGACTCTATGCCCAATGGACTACAAGGCAACTGGTCTCTAAGCATACCAGGCATGCTTCCCCTGGGAGTCACCAATTTATTGACCATTTTTTGCTCAATAGGCCCAAAAATTAGTCCCCCTTCTTTTTTATGTTGTTTTGAGCTAGTACTTTTGATTTTGCATGAGTCTTGCAATTTCTATGGACTCTACATAATTTCTATGGACTCTACAGGTGTAGTCTAAGGCCAGTTAGAGTCTTTGGCTGTGAGGATAATTGTCTAAATTAAGAGTCTAAGTTATTGTTTGAGTTACGGATCTATTTATAAGCCCATTGGCATGTATTGTATAAGTATGAGATAGAAAGGAAGGCAAGTAAGTTGCTTCCATTGTAAGATCATTGAGTTGCAGGTTGTTGCAAGCTCATAGGAGATCTACATGTGTGAGTATGGTCTGTTGAATTGCAAGTTGCAGGTTCATGGGAGATCAACTTGAAGTACTTTAGAGTGCTTGGTGAACTGGTAGGGTTATTACTAACTAGTTGGAGAGGTGAACGCCAATTTTGTTTGTGAGTTGGTTGTTGGGACCATTTTTTGTGTAGGAGAGTGTTGTGTGAGAAGAATTACTATACACTTGAGGTGTGGCAAACCTTTGTAAGGTGAAAGAGTGTGGCGGCTCTTTGTTGTATTCTTTTCTGTAAAGTGTTAATACAAGATAGTGTATTATCTCTCATATTTTGTGCTATTGGTAAATTCTAGTTACTTGTATTTCTGGTTATTTTCGCATTTATAATTGCTTATATTTGGTAATCATACTATGCTCTTTTTGAGGAGCAAAATCCTAACAAAGTGGGATCAAAACAGGTGTTGTTCTTGTGATCCCCTAACAAAGTGGTATCAGAGTTGTTGGTTGGGATACTAATAGATTGGATTAGATCTGGTTAGTGTGTTTTGATTACAGGTTACTCACAGGGTTTCTGTTTGAGTGGGAGTTGAGTAATGACAGAAGACAGTAAGCTACAGATGGAAAAGTTTAATGGCAAGCACTACTAATTGTGGAGGATGCAGATTGAGGATTATCTGAATCAAAAAGATTTATACTTACCGTTGGGAGGGGTTAACTGCAAACCCTCGGATATGAAAGATGAAGAATGGGAGGTTCTTGATCGGAAGGCTCTGGGATCTATTAGATTGAGTCTTGCATCATCTGTGATTTCTAGCTTATCACAGTGTAAGACAATGGTGGAGTTGATGGAATCTTTGGCAAATTTATATGAAAAACCCTCAGCTTCTAATAAGGTATTTCTTATGAAGCATTTATTTAATTTGCAAATGTTGGAAGGTGGATCTATTCATAGCCATCTTAGTGATTTCCATGGTTTGGTAAACCAGTTAAGTTCAGTCAATATTGTATTTGATGATGAAATTAGAGCTCTCTTAATCTTGTGTTCATTACCTGAAAGTTGGGAAGGTTTGGTAATGGCAGTTTTTAACACTTTGTCTCCTTCAAAAGTCTTAAAAGTGGATGATGTTGTGAGTGTGATCTTGAATGAAGAGATACGTAGGAATAGCATAGGTGAATCATCAAGAAATGCTTTGAGTGTTGAAGGCAGAGGAGGGAAAAGAGAAAAGATAGAGCATGGGAGATCAAGGTCCAAGATAGGCAGAAGATCCAAGTCTAGGTATGGCAGAATAACCTGCTGGAAGTGTGGAAAGCAAGGGCACTTAAAGAGAGATTACAGATTGAGTACAGATCAGCATGAAGAACATGAAGAAGAAGCAGATGTTATAGATTACGATGCACGGGATGCTCTGGTATGTTCTTTGGATAAAGTAGAATCTTGGGTTTTAGATTCTGGTGCCTCTTTTCATGCATCCCCACATAGGGAATTTTTTCATGAGTATGTTTAGGGAGATTATGGAGAAATTTCTGTAGGGGATGGTAAGCCTTGTCAGATTGTTGGCAAAGGGAAAGTGAAGCTAAAATTGCAGACAGGTAACACATGGGTGTTAAAAGAGGTCATGCATGTCCCAGTTCTGGAGTGGAATTTAATTTCTATTAGAAGTTTGGGTGATGAGTGTTGCACAGTAACTCTCACAGTGGACTCTTGGAAGGTTACCAAGGGTACACTTGTTGTAGCTAGAGGTAAGAAAGTAGGTACACTTTATCTATCTACTTGTACTACTGATTCTCTTTCTGGGTTATCTACTTCAGCTGTAGATTCAGAGATGTGGCTTGATAGGCTTGGTCACATAGATAAGAAGGAGATGCTTGTTCTTGAGTTAAAGGATATGCTTTTAGATTTAGAAGGTATGGATCATGGTTTCTGTATGCAGAAGAAGAAGGTAACGTTTCTTGAGGAATCTGATGTTAGTGACAAGAATAGGAAAGCCTTGGTTTTCAAGGAGAAGGTGACAGATAGAGTTCAGCACAAGATGCAGAAGAATTCTGAGTAGAGCAAGGGTGATTTGGACAAGGATTTGATCCAAAAGGAGCTCTCGAGAAAAAGTCAGGTCTCACTAGAAAAACACAGAGACTGACGTCGGTAGGAAAACTGGCATCGGCGTCCAGACAGGGACTGACATCGGCTATGTGCAGACCGACGTCGGTGACTCAGGGCAGATAATGACTGGCATCGGCCAGGGGAAACTAACGTCGGCAAGGTGGCAATCACAGGGAACCGACTTCGGTCATCTACAGACTGAGATGTGACCGACATTAGTTACTGAGATGAATTTTGGGTGGACAGCAAGCTGTCAAGGTGTCTCAAGCGCCCATATGGAGGACTGAAGGTGTAAGTAAGTTCTTAAATTCATCATTTCCCTTCTTTACACTACTTGTTTTTCACTTATGGCATAAGACCAAGAAGTTATTGAAGAAGCAGAATAGGTAGATCCAGGAAACAGTGGGAGCTAGGCATGGATGAGGATGTGATTCCTTGGAGGAGAACCAAACACGTGTTTTGGGTAGAGTGGCCTACTAGAAGTAAGCACTGAGAGACGAATGGATGTTCAGGATAAAGAAGAGCGAAAATGGATACATGAGATGGAAGATCAGGGTATATGGTCTTGTATAGCTGCAGGGCAATGGAGGTTTGATCATTGTGTTTCTCTTTACCAGGTTGGATAATATTAGCTACATTATCCTATTTTTGTATGATGTGCTTGTTGCAGGGTTACATATACAGGTATTACTGAACTAAAGGTAAAGCTAGTTCAGGTGTTTGTCATGGAGAATCTGGGAGCAGCAAGATTCTTTGGCATGAGTGTGTTCTAGAGACATGGTAGGTCACATGTTGACTTTGTTTTAGGATGATTGTGTGAGACCGGTTAGCACGCCGATGGTTGGACAATTCTATGAATAGGTGTCTTGATTCACATAATGAGGTTGAGTGCATGGTATGTACTAAACCTGAGTTTTCCCAAGCAGTGGGAGTTGTCACAAGTTGGAGCCAATCTGGGAGAGAACCATTGGAGGACAGTTTAGTGGATTCTTACAGGGACTAGCAGCAGGTGCACATGCTATGCAGGTTCAGGTTATTTTCTACATGGTTTGTAGATGTGGATGTGGCAGGTGATTTGGATGACAGGTTTTACACTACAGGTTTGTGGTGGTTGGTCTTCAAGAGTGATCTTGAGGAGGGATACAAAGCCAAGGGAACAAACTAGACTAAGTACAGGTACAGGTATAGGTTGCAGCTGTTTATCTCCAAGTGGGAGATTGTTAAGTTGTGGAGCTAAAAGCTTCAACTCTTTGCAAACTAAAGGAACAAGAAGGGTCGCCTGTATGTTCCAGAACTACTTGTTACACAGATAGTTAGTTAAGTGAACGAAGTGTTTGCATGTAAAGGCCAGTTAGAGTCTTTGGCTGTGAGGATAATTGTCTAAATTAAGAGTCTAAGTTATTGTTTGAGTTAGGGATCTATTTATAGACCCATTGGCATGTATTGTATAAGTATGAGATAGAAAGGAAGGCAAGTAAGTTGCTTCCATTGTAAGATCATTGAGTTGTAGGTTGTTGCAAGCTCATAGGAGATCTACATGTGTGAGTATGGTCTATTGAATTGCAGGTTGCAGGTTCATGGGAGATCAACTTGAAGTACTTTAGAGTGCTTGGTGAACTGGCAGGGTTATTACTGACTAGTTGGAGAGGTGAACACCAATTCTATTTGTGAGTTGGTTGTTGGGACCATTTTTTGTGTAGGAGAGTGTTGTGTGAGAAGAATTACTGTACACTTGAGGTGTGGCAAACCTCTGTAAGGTGAAAGAGTGTGGCGGCTCTTTGTTGTATTCTTTTCTATAAAGTGTTAATACAAGATAGTGTATTATCTCTCATATTCTGTGCTATTGGTGAATTCTAGTTACTTGTATTTCTGGTTATTTCTGCATTTATAATTGCTTATATTTGGTAATCATACTGTGCTCTTTCTGAGGAGCAAGATCCTAACAAAGTGGGATCAGAATAGGTGTTGTTCTTGTGATCCCCCAACAGAAAGTGAGCTTAAAGTGTTTCAACAGCATAATATTTCCAAGAGTTAGCACCTTTGAACCATTAAATTGGTTCAATGCCTTAGTTCAATGCCTTGGTTCAATGCTTCGATTCAAAGCCTTGGTTTAATTAGATGGTTTAATCACTCTTATTCAGTTTATCACTTTAGTTCAATGATTTGGTTCAACGGCTAAGGTTCAATGCCAAAGTTCATCACTTGGTTCAAAGCCTTGGTTGAATCAGTCAGTTCATCAGCTTGGTTTAATACGTTGGTTCGACGCTCTTGGTTTATTCACCTTAGTTCATTAGCAAAGTTCAAAGCTTTGGTTTAATCAGTAAAGTTTATCAGCTTTGGTTCATGCTTGGTTCACTTAGTCGGTTCATCGCTTTGGTTCACTAGCAGGTTTCAATGCTTCAATTCAGTTCAAAAGTTTTAACGGTTTTCAATTCAATCAAAGTTCAATGCTTTGGTTCAATTGCAAAGTTCATCAACTCGATTCAAAGGCTTGTTTTAAAGTGGCACAGTTTAAACAAATGGTGCGTAGTGTTGAACCATTGAACCATTTTTAGTTCAAGTGGTTGGTTCAAGTGGTTGGTTCAAAGGAACGGTTCAAGTGGCAGGTTCAAAGGCTTGGTTCAACAAAGGAGTGGCATGCAATGTTGAACTGTTGAACCATTTTTAGTTCAATCAGTCAGTTCAACGACTTAGTTCAATTGGGCGGTTCAAAGGAGCATCCACAAAGCCAAAGGATGAGTGCCCTTTTGGAAGGCAGTCAGGTGCAAAGGCACCCTTCGGAAGGGTCATTTTCAAGAAGGCTGTAAAGGACATTTTCTTTTAAAATTTTTTCTAAGGCAGTCAATAGAGGCAAGGAAGAAATCCTTTGGACTTTTTGTCTGAAGGAAAACCTTCAGACAAAAAGTCTGAAGGAATTCAGAAAAACTGTAAACAAGAAACCTGAAAGAAAGGGACTTAAGGCAAAAGCAAAAGACATGTGACGATTTCTTTAAGACTTTTTGTCTGAAGGAATTCCTTCAGACAAAATTTTGAAGAAATTCAGGGAGGCCATCGAGAGAGAAAAGCCAAGAAAATTCCAAATAAAAATCCTGTGGGGAAAATTCCAAAGAAGAAGTCTGCAGGAAAGGCCGAAGTAAGAAAGTCTAGGGGTGACAGGCTTGTGAATGTCAAATTTTACACCAAGAAATCTAGAGCATGGAAGGCACCAAATGGCAACCACGGAAGGCTTTGACATGCTTTTCTAGGAGTAGCAAAATGTGCCATGTGTCCTCTACAAGGTTCAGTGGAAGTTGACAAGTGTCAGCACCTGTAGTCTCTCTCTTTTATCCCATGAGAATTGTGGTGGGCCCCAAATGAATTGCTAAATGAAGTGGAAGCTAACACATGTCCTCTTTTATAGGACCTTCAAAGGGTGCTTAAAGCTTCCATGAGTCAAGCGGATGCTACCACGTGTCCTGCCCATTTCACAGTGGAATGCACCATGTGTCACTTATTTGAAAATCAGAAAAAAGTGGCCAAGGCAAGCAGGAAGAGCCCAAGGAATGTAGCAACCCACCAGAAGAAGCCAGAAAGAGAGAGACCAAGAAGAAGACAAAGCATAGGAACGGACAAAGCATCTAAGTGGTGAAGAAGGTGTCAACTCAGGGAGTTACTCTAGCAGGTGATATAGTGTATGCAAATTGATCATTGGGAGGTGCAAATGGCTAGTGATTGGACCTATTTTCATCATTTTGCATTAATGAGTAGACAAGTCACGTAATCACCTTGAAGGAATGGTAATTTAAGTAGACAATTAGTGTGGCCCATAATTTCTCATATGATGTTTAAGTGGCTTGCTCTTGCCAATGATCGGAATGCACATGGGTCATTTGGAAAAAGGGCACCAAAGGGCCTCTTCTCTTCCTCTATATATTGTAAAATTTCTCATTTGAGAAAGGATCCATTCTCTTAGCCTTAAGGCAAAACTCTGCCCAAAAATCTCTTGGGGCTTGTAACGCAGAGCTCTGCCAGATTTTACCTTGAATCAGGACTTAGCATTTTTACCTCTGTCTAGACTTACACTTTAAAGTATTTGTCTGTGTTCTTCTTTTGTGTTAAGTCATTGTCTTTCATTCTTATCACAGATTGATTATAGCATGTCCAGTGCATTGTGAAGTCTCTTTTCTACAGGTCTGCTAAAAGTGTCTATAGCAAGAATATAGGCACATGTGAATAGGTTGTCAAAGTGTGTCTCAAAACACCTTTACTAGTTCCTTCCTCCCTGTATCTCTATGGACCCTTGACTCACTAAAATAGAAGATTTTCCCATGTCAGATGAAGTTTATGGGTGTTTCTTCTTGGTGAAAAGTGTATGTTCAGGTTGGGTGGGTCAACACTTTTCTGGTGTATCACCTTTTCATTTTTTAGGCTTAGGTTCTATTTTCATCATTTCTCTCTCCCTTTTCATCCCCCCCCTTTTTCATTTTATTTGTTAGTAGTAGGAGAAACCAGGGCCTAAAAGATACATCAAAGGGAGCTATCCCTTATCTAGATACTCTCCCCTCCAGCTTCACCGGTCCTATAGGCGAGAGGGGAGTTTCCATTGTTGCGTGTGGAAGGGCAGGAGCTAGGCATCCTACCCCTGGGTGCAATCCACTGCATCAAAAGGAGATATTCAAGTCCATCATGTCATGTTGTGTTCTCTATTTATAATCATTAAAATTATAATGCATGATACAAGGTGAGGGTATAAACTAAACTAGGTTGGATGATGTAGTAAAACTATAGAAAATAGACTGTATAAGTCAACATGATGTGGTCAAGAAATAAAATAGAGATAATAAAATTGTATTGAGGATTTCATGTAAGTAGACATGTATAAGGATGAAACTCAAATTATGTAGTCTTGAAGGAAGGATGGAAGATAGATAGTAAGAAAATTATATCAAGTCATTTGATGTAATTTGTTATGGGAAAATGAAAATAATAGGAAATAGATTGTATCAAGTTATTTGATGTATTCTATAGATTAAATGACTATAAGATGATAAATAAATATACTATATCAAACCAATTAATGTAATTAAGGATGAAAGCATAGGGGACTGTATTGATCTATGTGATGTAGTTGGCTCACATAGGTAACTGTATTGGCATTGGTCGATGTAGTTACAACTCATAACATAAAACTCTATCGATGATGGAAATTGTAGTATGTAATATAATATACAATAGCAAGCATTAAAATTAAATATAATTACATTTACTAACTATTTAAAAAAAAATTAAGATCAGGTAGATGTATTAAAAGGATTTGATTAATAGTGAGGGATCTCAAATATACTTATTCATTGATT